>OY796882.1:16846736-17361452 GCA_963680785.1 Diplosoma virens
TTATGGGAGTCGGATGGGGTGATGGGGGTGATTATTTTTTATTCTTCCATAAAATATTTTTATCCTTCCATCTCGGAGAAAACTGCTTGACGAAGCTATTACTTTCGCCAAACAATTTGTAAAAATCAGCAACGACGACAGGAGAATCATTTATCACTGCAGAAAATCTCTACTTTTCAGCAAGGACAGTACTTGGATCAAAAAGAACGGCTCACTTTTTGACGTCACTATGGGATCCTATGATGGAGCGGAAGTATGTGAGTTAGTTGGCCTGTTTATCCTCCACCAATTATCCCAACTTGTAGGTACCAAGAACATCGGCCTTTATAGAGACGACGGTTTGGCCATTCTAGAAAATGCTTCGGGCCCCACCTCGGAACGCATAAAGAAAAAGATCATCAAGCTATTTCACCAGCACGGCTTAAACATCACAGCTGAAACCAATCTAGTTCAAACCAATTTCCTCGATGTTACCTTCAACTTGAAATCGGGGAAATATTGGCCCTACCGCAAACCTAACGACCAACCACTCTATATCCACCAACATTCAAACCACCCGACCGCTATAAAGAAACAACTCCCATCGATGCTTGCTGACCGTCTCTCATCGCTCTCGTACAACCGCGAGGAATTCACCAGAGCTATCTCGGAATACGAAGCGGCTATGCAAAGAAGTGGACATCCCGCTGGACTGCAGTACATCACCCCATCCGACTCCCATAAAAAGAAATCCAGAAAGCGAAACATAGTGTGGTTCAACCCACCCTTCAGCAAACATGTAAAGACTAACATCGGAAAGGTCTTCCTTCACTTACTCGAGAAACACTTCCCTCCCCATCACCGCTTGCACAAAATATGTAATAAAAACAACATCAAACTGAGCTATAGCTGCATGCCCAATGTAGTTTTTTAAACGAAATAACGGCGTTGGCCCAAACGCCAACTACACCGTCGGTTGACTCTATTCGAATAAGTAATCACACAACCTGCGGCTGACCTCGTTGCTGAAGCACACGCACGGTTCGCAATGAATGAATGTATGCACAAACGAAAGCACGATGCGAACGATAGCACGAGGTACGAAGGTACGAAGGTACGCACGGTTCTTCTGTAATCACAGAAGCACTTAATATTAATGAACAACCATTAACTGCTGATGGTTTTATACAATTATGACATATAACAATAATAAACATACCAGGCTTGCTGGGCCACAATACCGCTGGTCGATGTGTTTGATAAATAATATTTGCTGAATCTTGCCACAGAATTAACAAACTACTTCAAGCATTAACAATTAGCATTAACTTATTCAAATACACTTATTCTTATTCAAATAGAATGTAAAAAAAAAAAATACAAACAAATCAGAATTTTAAAAGCTATAAACTGAAATCAAAACTTTAAAAATGAACATAACTAGCTAGTTTTTAGCTGCTTCTTGTTTAAATTCCACTATGCTTAGTGAACAAGTTACACGTTTTATGAAAAGCGAAACAATGGGCATTATGACTAGTTTACAAAGCACATGTGTGAAATTAGGTTGCCGCGTGAAAAACTAAAAAGGCAAATGAAAATAAGGAAAATGTTAAACTTAAAATCTTACACCCAACATGGCAGCTATAATTTCCAGACACAATAAAGCACTCCTTGCCCAAAGAACTGAGCCTGCCAGCACTGTGCCACCTTGCAACTGCAGGGCTAAAACCAACTGCCCGATGAAGGGACAATGCCGCGAAAACTCCATAATTTACAAAGCCACCCTAACAACAGATGGCATTGCCAAAAATTATTATGGTTGTAGCGAAACCGAATTTAAAGCTCGCTTCTACAACCATACTCAGAGCTTTAAGTTCCGGCAAAAATCTAATGCCACCGAGCTATCTAAGGCTTTTTGGCAAGCTAAAGACACAGGAAAGAACCCCTCCATTGAATGGAGCATCGCGACCCGCACCACACCATACCATCCGGGCGCTAGATGGTGCAACCTCTGCTTAGCAGAAAAACTTTTTATCCTCCGAGCGGACCCTACCACAATGCTGAATAAAAGATCGGAACTAAATGGAAAATGCCGTCATAAAAACAAATTTAAATTAAAAAACTTTTCGTAATTATTCGCGACTTTATCTATCTCAATATTCAAATTAATTAAATTACCTTTTTTGTCCGTCATTTCAATCCGCTATCATTTGCACTCTACTTCGCTTACTTAACTTTTTCACCTCATACGTAACCTTTTCATTGCCTTGTAGATTTTTTCCTCCCTCCTTTTATACTTTTTACAATATGCCTAACTCGCCATCCCTCACCTTTATATGGATGCAAACTTCTATACAAGCATTTTCTATATTTTGAGTTATTTTTCTTGTATGACGTCACAGGAGCTGCATTATTTGCATTAATAACTACGTGTAATTTATTTCAACCGTATTATTTTCACCACAAATAACTATATATTTTTGATTTTCTAGTGACCACCTGATGATTCAATAGGATGAAACAGTCTGTTGTGGTTTTAACTTATAAAGTGTAGTGTTTAATAAATATAATATACTTGCTCTAACCGTGTGTTATTGAGCACTGTACCGGCAAAGTGAAACATTACTGGATTATATATATATTTATACAATTTCCTCTGCGTTGCTTGCAGTCAGTGCAAAAAGAATAAGAAAAACAATCAGTCACTTTTTGCGGATCGGCAAGTTTTCTTCTTTTTGTTGATTGATCGTTTCGATAACGTGTGATCAATTTTTTTCCAATATCCACGAATACATTGGTACTAAATAATAAAAATTTTTTTCTCCTTTAAATCTTGCCATTGTTCAAATTATTAAAACTTATCTTTTAAATAAGCCAAAGGATAATTTTAATTGTGGCCATATAGTATAATGATAAATAACTAATAAGAATTAGTTTTCATCTGCTATCATAACCGAACACGGCCTAACGCGTTTCAAAAAAAAAATACTTAGAAGTATTTTTCAAGAGGATGTAAATTATAGAAATAAAAGCATTTGTCTTGATAATGATAGCATGTTTGCGTCCGATAGAATTTGTTTATAAGCTTTGCTAATAAATACACCAGTAATATTTGTTGCTCTTTTGACCAACAAACAAGTTCAATAAAATTTGATTTGTTACAAGATGTGCAGTTAATTGGTCAGAACATTAAGTAAAAGCAATATAAATCAATGATAAAGATTTAATTTAACTTGCTACTTAAATCGTACAAGATAAAATGATGTAAAATAAAATCCAATAGGGCTTTCCATTTTATTTTTTCTTTTATAAAATTATTATGTTTTATGCCATCTTAAGTAAACATTCTTATATTAACATATAGAATTTGTCCAAGCTGAAACTTGGAATTAAAAATGAGTTTCGTTATTAAGTTCAAACACTCGGGCAAAGTATTACTTGAGAAATAATTTCATTATTATAACGGCAACACCCTTTTACAATGGACCCATGTTGTGTTTCGCAAGTGGGCTTCCCACATTTGACGATGGTGTTGGGAACATTGTCCAAGTCTTCAGGGCAACTGGGTTTTTCTAAAAAACAAACAAGTTTTTTTGTTTTAAGCAATAAAGAAAGATATTTAAAACAGAAGTAAACTATTAAGGATCCAAGTAATTTTATAGGGGCGTTCTAGCCTGTAGCAGAAGCGTCCAACTCCTGGCCAGAAAGCTGCACTTGGCATGCTTAAAAATTTTGACTAGCCCGTGCAATATTTTTGAAACGACTTAATCTAGAGATGTCGAACCTGCGTCCCGCCGTACCGACTCGCTATCTACTTCAATTTCGTTAGTCATTTTTCATTCAAATTTATTTTCAGCAAAATTTTCAAGTAATGACCAAAAAAATCCCTTTAATTTTAATTTAATAAAAACTTAATTTAATAAGAGGAGGAGGTATTTTGTCCACTGGGGTGCCAGAGAGCGGTGGAGTTGAGGAGGGGAGGAGGTGAGGAGGTATTTTGTCCACTGGGGTGCCAGAGAGCGGCGGAGTTGAGGAAGGGAGGAGGTATTTTGTCCACTGGGATGCCAGAGAGCGGCGGAGTTGAGGAGGGGAGGAGGTATTTTGTCCACTGGGGGTACCAGAAAGCGGCGGAGTTGAGGAGGTGAGGAGGTATTTTGTCCACTGGGATGCCAGAAAACGGTGGAATTGAGGAGGGAAGGAGGTGAGGAGGTGGGCTGAGAAAGGTAATAGTCATGAGTTTGATTCCTAACCAAGACAGTATAAACCCTAAACCTAAGAAAGACAATGGTTCTAAGATGGATTCCTACCCAAGACAGTATAATCCTTAAACTTAAGAAAACCAGTAGTCCTAGGTTTGATCCTCAACCAAGACAATATAATCTCTAAGCTTAAGAAAAACAGTGGTCCTGAGTTGGATTCTCAACCAAGATAATAGAAATCTTAATGCTAAGAAAAACATTGGTCCTGAGTTGGATTCTCAACCAAGATAATAGAAATTTAAATTCTAAGAAAAACAGTGGTCCTGAGTTGGATTCCTACCCAAGATAATATAAATTTAAATCCTAAGAGAAACAGTGGTTCTGAGTTGGATTCTCAACCAAGATAATAGAAATCCTAAGTCAAAGAAAAACAGTGGTCCTGAGTTTGTTCGCCAATCGGGCAAGTTTGGACAAGTCAGTTTTGTTGCATAATACCGAGTTTTCCCATGGGAAATTCCCTAGGTTTTTACCAGGATTGTTTGTAAAGGTTTCTTTGTCCATTGCAAAACTTTATCTTGATTTTTGTTATATTTATGTTTAATTTCACAATTTTCTTTCTAAGAAAGTTTGGTTTTTAGATACTTTTATTCAATTTTAAAACTTTTTTCTGTAAACAACCTTAATTTTTATTATAACTTTGTTTAATTTATTCTAAACAATCTTGATATTTTATAACTATCTTCAATTTTCCACTAAACAAGCTCGATGTTTGCTACACATTTGTTCAATTTTTCAAAAATTTCTTAGTCAATCTTGATTTTTAAATATCTATCTTCAATTTTTTTCTCGATATCTTCAAGTTTTATCATACCTTTGTTCAATTTTAAAACTTTTTCTCTAAACAAATTTGACTTTTGTTATACTTATGTTCACTTTTTCAAAATTTTTCTTTGTCAACCATAATTTTATTATACCTTTGTTAAATTTTTAAAAGTTTTTCTTCAGACAACCTTGATTTTTGTCATTCCTATCTTCAATTTTCTCCTAAACAAACTTGATTTTTGCTACATATTTGTTCAATTTTCAAACACTTTCTTAGTCAACCTTGATTTTTGTCGCACCTACCTTCAATTTTTTTCTAATAAACATTGGTTTTTGTCAAACTTTTGTTTAATTTTTCTTGGTAATCTTGATTTTTGTCACACCTAACCTCAATTTTTTCTAGGCAAACTTGATTTTTGTTATGCCTTTGCTCAATTCTTTCTAAACAACCTTGATTTTTGTCATACCTTTGTTTAATTTTTTCTTGGCAAGCTTGTTCTTTGTCATAACTATATTTAATTTTTTTCTAATCAAGTTTGATTTTTGTTACATCCTTGTTGAATTTTTCAGAATTTTTCTTTGTCAACCATAATTTTATTATACCTTTGTTAAATTTTTAAAGGTTTTTCTTTTGACAATGTTGATTTTTGTCATTCCTATCTTCAATTTTATCCTTAACAAGCTCGATTTTTGCTACATATTTGTTCAATTTTTCAAACATTTTCTTAGTCAATCTTGATTTTTAGATATCTATCTTCAATTTTTTTTCTTGATATCCTCAATTTTTGTCATACCTTTGTTTAAGTTTTTTCTTGTAAACCTTGATTTTTATTCATAGTCAATTTTAAAAAGTTTTGAACAAAAATTTCTATTGATTCGTGTTCAATAAACAGATGCTTCATAATAAAAAAAATTCGTCTTTTTTCCACTTTTATTATTTAGTAAACCGAATTCAAACATAACTATTATTTTTATGTTGTATGAATTTGCTTTCTAGTATTAACATTTTAACTGTTTCAAAAATGAATTTAATTCCAACTACGTTTCATCTTTTGGTCCTTTTTATAAGCTTTTAATAATAAGAAAGCTACCCGTAATCTCTGTAAGCGTGACAATACGCTTAGACAGTGTATCAAGATCTTTCTCTTATACAAAAACTTGCTGTTCATAGCGTATTGGGTTTCCTGTTAAAACTGTGACATATTTATGATCGGTATGTAAAAATCTGGTTACCTTAATTTCCAATGTAAAAATAGACTAAACGAAAAAAAAAATTTTTTCTTAG
Source organism: Diplosoma virens (assembly GCA_963680785.1). Lineage (NCBI taxonomy): Eukaryota > Metazoa > Chordata > Ascidiacea > Aplousobranchia > Didemnidae > Diplosoma > Diplosoma virens. The sequence goes on from OY796882.1 coordinate 16,853,022, forward strand.
CAACCTTGATTTTTGTTTTATCTATGTTTAACTTTTTTCTAGACAAGCTTGATTTTTTGTTACGACCTTGTTAAATTAAAAAAAAATTTCTTGGCATTCTTGTTTTTTATTCGTAGTCAATTTTAAAGTAATTGTTAAAAGTTTTAAACAAAATTTCTATTGATAGATTATTCGTGTTCAATAAACAGATGATTCATAATAAAAAATTCGTCTTTTTTCCATTTTTATTGTTTAGTAAATCAAATTCAAACACAGTTATTATTTTTATGTTGTACGAATTTAATTTCTAGTGTTAACATTTTAATTGTTTCAAAAATGAATTTGGTTCTAACTATGTTTCATCTTTTGGTCCTTTTTATAAACTTTTAATAACAAGAAAACTACTGTAACCTTCACAACGTGTGTCAAGGTCTTCTCTTACACAAAAGCTTGCTGTTCATACCGTATCACGTTTCCTGTTAAAATTATGACGTATTCATGATTGAAAATCTGGTTACCTTAATTTTCAGTGTAAAAAGAAAGTAAGCGAAGAATCTTATAGTTTTTAACAACCGTATGTAAAAAGAAATTTTATTACAAGCTTGACCTAAAAAAAATTTGATTTTAAAACACCCACTTAAGCTTAGTTCGATCCCCAGTCAAATACAACAACCTTTTGTACTAAAAAGTTTTACATTTTTTTACGTTTATTAACAAAATTCGTTGTAAAGTTGATTATTTCATGTATTTTACCAACTAAATTTTCTAAAATTAACATGAAATTTGAAGTCAAAGAAGACCAACGTAAGAAAGATCAATTCCAAGAAAAGTCGGTTGTTTTTTGAAAATATAATAAAATTTATTCTATCAAGTCCTATAGCAGATAGTTGTCATATTCAAATGAAAACAAACCAAGCTGAAATCTTTAAAATAATTCTCTTTCTAATTTTGTGTCTGCTCGAAATCTAAAAATTAACTTTTGAAAAAGCAGGATTTTTAAAAAATAGCTAAAACTTTCGCTTTCAGGATACGGTTTTGTTTGGGGTAGCAAACACAAATAAAGTAATAAACTAACAAACTCAGTCTTTTATCTTAAACGTTGCTAACCTCTGAGAAAAAAGTTTTGGACATCAACCATGTCAAAGAAACCATCTACAGGTATTAAAAATTAGACTTTTTAATTCATTTTCCGTTTTCTACACCAACATTTTAAAGTATTGTAGAAAATTTTTTAACAATTCCCCCAAAAGTCGAAAATGCAAAATATCCAATAAAGCATAAAAGTTTTTAAAGGTGTCAATTTTAACTCGATTTTAGTCAGTTGTAACAGCAATGTACATTTTGAAACAAAATTCAACTCGCTTTTAATATTTTTAATTCATTCTTTTAACTTTTTATTTAATTTATTCCAACGTAACATTGCTTGAGATGTTAAAAAAAGAAATGCTATGCAGAAACTTATTGGTGAATTCCAAGAAAAAATTTAAAAATCATTGAATTAGACACGGGGCGTTGATTAACAACCAATTACGATCAGTCATCATATCCCAAACTTAACGGTAATCATTAGGTCAAACCGAGTAAAATGATTCAAGTTAAACAAATTTTTATTTTTACTAGCTTAATAAATCTTTGAAACATCAATTTTTAGAAAAAGACGGCTTGACATTAGTTAAACCAAAAATATTTTAGTTTTTTTTTTCCAAATAAACGTTTTAACCAAAAGCTTCATTAATTGATATTAACAATATGATCCATGAATATAATTTTATACAGTTTTCACACGGAGGTTTTGTGGTCAGGTTCTTAAAACTATCACTATTTAAAATTTTCTCAAGAGTAAAGGTTTTGTATGGAAACACTAGATTCCTTTTACGTAAAAAAAAATTTATCTTTTTGAAAGACCGACCTTTTTTTCAAGTGTCTTACATTTTAAAGTTACGGAAACACTAGCTTGCTTAAAAAATTTAAAAAATTTCTCCTAAAAAGTGTACGTTTTTTCCAAGTGTCGCAGAAGTTTGTTAGTTTTTGGAACCAAATCCTAAAAAAACTCTACTTTATTTTACGTTTTTGGTATTTTTTCAATGCATAGCAACAATTCAATCTCAAAGTTTTTGTCACAATTGCTTTCTTAATTGCGCAAATGTTGTAATTTTGTCAAACTCTTTGTATAATTGTTACACAGAGAAAAATATTCGTCTTTTGCACGGTTCTCATTTTATTTTGTTTTTTCTTTCTCAAAGTAAAAAGAGTCGCATGAAAGGTTTTAGTTTAACTAAATATCGATTTGTTTGTTTTAAATACTAAGCAACAATACAAACATTTCAAAGTAAACTTACAAAAAGTTGACTAGTCAAATTTATTAGACTCATCTCTTCATGAAAAGATATCGATTTTTGACTTAAAGAATTTTTTCACCTTGTAACTTTAATGTTTTCAATCTACTTTGCGTTAAAAAAGTGTTTAGCATCACAAAATTTCACAAGATTCGCTCAAGTTGAAATCGTCCCGATTGAAAAATAGCAAATTTCGTGTTAAAAATTACTCGGCTTGCAAATCAATATCTGATTTTAGCAACTGTTTATTTCGAGTTTGGGACAGATGGCGCTAGAGAGTACCACCTGTGGCATTGTGCATCACGCACGCCGAACCCGAACTCACTGCCCGACCATGGTTTCGAGTTTTAAACTCTCATCAGGGACAGTTTGCTTACTCGGGTTTAGTTGCAGAGCTGGTCATATAAGAAAAGGTAAATATAAGATTTGTGGTTCCTACCAAGCGCAAGACTGCACTGGTAGGAACGGCATTGTGCATCACGCACGCCGTATGTCCAGATGCTGTAATATATCGAGTTTGGGACAAATGGCGCTAGAGAGTACCACCTGTGGCATTGTGCATCACGCACGCCGAACCCGAGCTCACTGCCCGACCATGGTTTCGAGTTTTAAACTCTCATCAGGGACAGTTTGCTTACTCGGGCTTAGTTGCAGAGCTGGTCATATAAGAAAAGGTAAAAATAAGATTTGTGGTTCCTACCAAGTGCAAGACTGCACTGGTAGGAACGGCATTGTGCATCACGCACGCCGTATGACCAGATGCTGTAATATATCGAGTTTGGGACAAATGGCGCTAGAGAGTACCACCTGTGGCATTGTGCATCACGCACGCCGAACCCGAGCTCACTGCCCGACCATGGTTTCGAGTTTTAAACTCTCATCAGGGAAAGTCTGCATACTCGGGCTTAGTTGCAGAGCTGGTCATATAAGAAAAGGTAAAAATAAGATTTGTGGTTCCTACCAAGTGCAAGACTGCACTGGTAGGAACGGCATTGTGCATCACGCACGCACTGTACGGTAGGAACGGCACTGTACTGGGAGTGACATTTGACAAAACGAAAAGGAGACAGGGAGACATGATGGTGAATGAGAAAGTTCAGGAGAGCATAAAAGAAAAGAAAGAGGCAAAGAAAGCATGGGACAAAACAAGAAATGAAAATACTAAAAAGATATACAAAGAAAAGAAGAGTAAGGCAAAGAAAGCAGTTGCGATGGCAAAAGGACATGCGTATGACAATTTGTATGCTAGATTGGAAACAAAAGAAGGTAAAAAGGATTTGTACAGATTGGTTAAGCAGAGAGACAGAGCAGGGAAAGATGTACAGCACGTGAGGGTTATAAAGGATGAAAATGGTAATGTGATGGTAAATTCGGAAGCAGTGTTAAAGAGATGGAAGGAGTACTTTGAGAAACTGATGAACGAGGAAAATAACAGAGAACCTAGGACAGAGGAACCAGAAGTGGTTAATGAAGAGGTAAATTGTGTCAGCAGAGAAGAAGTAAAAAACGCACTAAGAAGAATGAAAAAAGGTAAAGCGGTTGGGCCAGATGAGTTGCCAGTAGAAGTTTGGAAGTGCATGGGAGAGATGGGGATAGAGTTTTTGACTAGACTGTTCAACAGACTATTAATGGGTGAACGGATGCCAGAAGAATGGAGAAGGAGTGTGCTTATCCCAATCTATAAAAACAAAGGGGACGCACAGTGCTGTGGAAACTACAGAGGAATAAAGTTAATGAGCCACACAATTAAAGTATGGAAAAGAATTATTGAAACCAGGTTAAGAGATAGAGTGGAAATCAGCAAACAGCAATATGGATTTATGCCAGGAAAGGGAACCACCGATGCCATGTTTGCTCTAAGAATGTTGATGAAAAAGTACAGGGAAGGTCAAAGAGAGCTACATTGTGTATTCGTGAACCTAGAGAAGGCTTACGATAGGGTTCCACGGGATGAGCTGTGGTACTGTATGAGAAAATCCGGAATAGTGGAAAAGTATGTACAACTAGTACAGGATATGTATGAGGGAAGCGAAACAGTGGTGAGGTGTGCAGTAGGAACTACAGAAAGTTTCAAGGTTAAGGTTGGACTGCACCAGGGTTCAGCGTTAAGTCCATTCCTGTTTGCAGTGATAATGGACAGGCTAACGAATGAAGTAAGGAGAGAACCACCATGGACGATGCTGTTTGCTGATGATATTGTGATTTGTGAAGAGACCAGGGAAGAAGTGGAGCGGAGATTAGAATCCTGGAAGTATGCATTGGAAAGAAGAGGGATGAAAGTAAGTAGGTCAAAGACCGAATATCTGTGCATAAATGGAGGAAATGATGACGAAACAGTAAAGATGGAGGATACAAACGTGCCAAGAGTAAAGGAATTTAAGTATTTGGGATCAACGGTGCAAGAAAGTGGTGGTTGTGAGAGGGAGGTAAAGAAGAGAGTACAGGCAGGATGAAACGGATGGAGAAGAGTATCGGGAGTAATCTGCGACAAGAGGTTACCAGCTAGAGTAAAAGGAAAAGTGTACAGTTCAGTGGTAAGACCAGCAATGGTGTATGGACTTGAGACGATGGCAGTCACAAAAAAACAAGTTGAAGAGATGGAAGTCGCAGAGATGAAAATGTTGAGGTTTGCTATGGGAGTGACGAGAAAAGACAAGATTAGAAACGAGCACATCCCGAGTACCGTTAAGGTAGAACGGTTAGGAATGAAGATGAGGGAGGGCAGGCTGAGGTGGTATGGACATGTCATGAGGAGAGACCAAGAGTATGTAGGAAGAAAGATGATGGAAATGGAGTTACCGGGAAAGAGGAGAAGAGGGAGACCAAAGAGAAGATTTTTAGATCTAGTGAAAGAAGATATGGGGGAAGTTGGTGCGAAGGAGATGGATGTTGAAGATAGAAAGATTTGGAGAATGATGATACGCTGTGGCCACCCGTGAATAAAGGGAAAGGCCGAAAGGAGAAGAAGATATTTGAAGAATTAAGAGAATTTAGAATTAATTTTAAACAAGCCGCTTAAAGACGAAAAGCACCAGACTCGAGTTTCGCTCTTGTTAGAACTCGTCAGTGATGCTTATCTCACTGCGAATCGAACCGTGGACCTGTAGTCTTCAACGCAGGTTGGTATACCACTAGATCACAGAACCTGGAGGACAGATGGACTCAAAGCAGCTATAAGTTATAAGTTATTCCCGGCTTTACTGAACAAGGAATACATAGAATACATAATCTAGAAAATTGAAGATAGGAATGACAAAAACCAAGGTTGTCCAAAGAAAAACTTTTAAAAATTTAACAAAGGTATAATAAAAATCATGATTGACAAAGAAAAATTTTGAAAAATTCAACAAGGGTGTAGCAAAATCAAATTTGTTTAGAAAAAATTAAATATAGGTATCTTCAAATCAAGCTTTTTAGGAAAAATTTTTAAGTGAACGTAAGTATAACAAAAATCAAGGTTGTCAAGAAAAAAATTAAAAATTATAGATATCTGAAAATGAGGGTTACTAAGAAAAACTATTAAAATTGCACATATACATGTAACAAAAATCAAGGTTGGCTAAGAAAAATTTTTGAAAAATTGTACATAAGTATAACAAAAAACAAGGTTGCTTAGAGAAAAAGTTTTAAAATTGAACAAAGATATGACAAAAATGGACTTTGTCTAGAAAAAAATTGAAGATATGTGTAACAAAAACCGAGGTTGACTAAGAAAAAATTTTGAAACATTGAACATAAGTATAACAAAAATCAACCTTGCCTAGAAAAAAACTTTTAAAATTAAACAAAGGTATAATAAAATCATGGTTGACAAAGAAAAACTTTTAAAAATTCAACAAGGGTGTAGCAAAAATCAAACTTGTTTAGAAAAGAATTAAACATAGGTATCTAACAATCAAGCTTCTTAGAAAGTTTTTTGAAAAAGTAAACATAAATATAACAAAAACCACCTGCTTACATTGCTGCAGAAAAGCTATTGCGCAACAAACCTGACTTGTCCAAACTTGCCCTTCGCAGGAAATATTTCTACAGGTTTTTTCTATTGAGTGCTGAAAAATACGAAACTGGTTGAAAGACTTTTCTATTGTGTACCGAAAATTAGGAAAAGGTTTGACAGGTTCGTTCGCGTGCATTTAAAAGCAGGAAACCAATTGAAAAAATTTTCTATTGTGTACCTAAAATCAGGAAACTAGTTTGATAGGTTCGTTTTGCATGCGCTTAAAAACAGGAAATGGCTTGATAGGTTCGTTTTATGCGTGCCTAAAAAAGAAAACTGGTTGACTTTATTGCCTTAAAATCTTGCAGAATGTCTTGAAATAATCTTATGTCATGTTTTGAAGTCTTAGTTCTGTCTTGGGCAGGGAATCAAACTTAGGACCACTGTCTTTCTTAGGGTTAGAATTTATATTATCTTGGGAAGGAATCAAACTCAGGATTACTGTTTTTCTTAGGGTCAGCATTTATACTGTCTTGGGTGGGAGTCAAACTCAGGACCACTGACTTTCTTGGGGTTTGGATTTACAGCTTCGCTGTTTTGGGCAGGAATTTTGATGACTCAAGACCACTGTTTTTCTTCGGGTTAGGATTAAACTTTTGCTTCTGTCTTGGGTGGGAGTCAAACTCAGGACCACTGACTTTTTTAGGGTTAGGATTGGAGTCTTGCTTCTAACTTGGGTGGGAATCAAACTCAAGACCGCTGCTTTTCTTAGGGTTAGGATTAAACTCTTGGTTCTGTCTTGAGTGGTAATCAAACTCAGGACAACTATTTTTCTTAAGGTTAGGGTTTAGCTGTCTTGGATAAGAATTGAACTCGGGACCACCATCTTCTTAGGATTAGGATTAGGAATAGGAATAAGATTAGGAATAGGAATAGGAATAAGATTCGGAATAGGATTCGGATCCACCCTCCACACCTGCACCCTTTACCTCTACCTCCTCCAATGCTCTCTAGCGCCACTAGCGGAAACACCAACAAAAAGTACCCTGGTATACTACTAATAATCTATTTTTATTAAACTTTAAATTGGTAAACATTTTTACCATATAGGCTGGATTAAAAAAATTTTTAAAAATAAAAATTGTGCACCCCAAGGTGGGGGTGCCATACCTTTTTAGGAGAGGTTTGAAGTTTATGAAATATTGTAAAACATGTAAACCTATTTTGCTGATTCAGAAATTATAAAGAAAAAGGCGAAAATATTGTCACTGAGGGTTTGCAGCAGTCCCAAAAGTTTTAGAATACTTTGGCCTTACCATAAAAAGAGCTGCTCGAAAAATTACAAACATAAGCAAAAAGTAAGTTTTTGTATATAAAATTCAGCAAGATAAAATTTCGACAAATTTTGAATTCATTCAAATCTTTGACTCTATTTTAAGCGATAAAATTTAGTAAAAAGACTCCAAACGAAATCATAAGATTGAATAAGTTTCATAAAGTAATAAAACCCTGAAAACAATTGGATTCCATTGAGTTTAGCGGGCCCAAGTTATAATGTTATAGCATGCAGACAAAGTAGAAAGCCCAAAAAACTTAATATCAAAATAAAATTACAAAAAATTTTTGCTTCACTTTTAGGGCTCGCAAAATTCCGAAAAATAAACATAGTTTTCGAGGCATAAAAAGCAATTGTAAAAAAATTTCTTGAAAGAATGGAAGTTATTTTACGGCCAAATAATGGTTTATTTCAATGTGCTGTACACCAGATGCAATCATATAATTGCTTGTTTGGGATGTTGAGGGTAAAATTCGTTATTTCAACGCATAACATTTCTAAATTGATTTTTGGTGCCAAAAATATTTCGGATGTATAACACAGCTAATACATTCTGCTCAGTTGAAAGCCTATTTGTTTCGTTTAAGCATCTGGATAAAACTGTGCAAAATCATGATGCGGGCAAAATTGTTTTGTGCCATTTACCAAATTCTTTGGTCGGCTATGTCTAGGGCCACGATCTACAAACCATGTCTTTGGTTTACACGCTTGCAAATATGGATATAAAAGTATTCTATTAAATTACTGTATAAGGATTAAAGCAAACATAAATCGAAAATCGTATAAACTGATAATTGTTTTTTTGAACATGAACCGGAGTTAAATCAGAACTGAATCTTTAAAAATAAAACTTGCTCAACCAAAACCGGAATTGAACCTTTAAAAACAAAATTTGTTGAACCTGAACCAGAACTGCACCATTAAAAAGAAAATTTGCTGGATCTAGATTTGAACCGGAACATTATTTCAAACGGTTCGATGTCCTGGTCAAAACTGAAAGTAATTATAAAATAAGAATTTGAATTTTTTCAAAAAATATCTAAAATTAATGCAAGCTCATTATGATGTACTTGCAAACCGTCATGTTCATTGTTTAGCGGAAGTGTACCGCGGAACACAGTTTGATAAACGCTGACTTACGATATGTGCAAAGTAGGCTAAATATAGATTTTATATTTTGAATGGCATTTGAAATAAAGTTTTTGTTTAAACCTTTTTTATTTCTCATATCATTTTCAAAAAATTATAAAAAAGACTTAAAACTAAACTAAAGATTATGGGATTTAGTTGTAGTAAAACTTAAGAAATACTTTTATGTAATCTAAAGGCTCACTTTTTCCATATTTTTCTTAAAACACTTACGTAGTATTATAAGTCGGAACTTGCAAGTTGCAAGGTTTCCACTTAAATCTTCGGCGTCAAATCTATAGTTGTAAACTCCGGTTGAAAATTTGTCGCGAATAGTTTCTGTTTTCTGAAAAAAGCATTTCAAAGTATTCAAATGCAAAAAACTAAAATAGTTAGTAATTCATCAAAAAGTCTTTCAATTTAATGTTTTATTAACCAAAATTAAAAGGTTTACTTAAACACAAAAATAGACTGTACAAATATTTTATTTTTTGTAATTTTAAAGAGTTCAATGAAAAACTATTTTAAGTTATATGTGACAAAGTTAATTTATCCACAAAAACTTAAAATTATAAAATGTACAGAGTATCCATAAAATCGTGTCCTTGACGTCTCAATACCATAACAAATATGTATTGCTCAGAAACCATACAACATAGAGTATTGTGGCTATTTGTGAAGTTTTCTATATATCTTTAAGTTTTTTGCAAAAATAAACTTAGGGGAGACTGGGCTTTGTTGAAAAGTTTTATACAGGGTCAACCAAAACGATCTGACACATTTGTAGGCTTAATAAAAGCAAAGCTTAATAAATAATTTATAAAAAAATTTTTATTTTCCGAATGCACATATAATGCCATTTTATTTTTAAATGCCTTCATACAAAATGATGCTGGTGCAAGAACTCGATAAAAAAGATTATGAAAATTGCAGAAATGCAAAAATATATAAAGCACACCATAAGGTTTCATGAAGACTATGCAAGGGGCGTTGTTGAAACTCACATATGTCGGTTTGCAACCAATAATTGAAATTTGCCTGCTGAAGCTTCCACACCAGTGAAAATATGTTTCATTACTAAAAATTTATAAAGCAGTACGTGGGACATATTGTTGCATTTTTATACACAATAATCTGCTATTTTCATAATCTCTTTTACTGAGTTCTTGCACCAGCATCATTTTGTATGAATGAATTCAAAAATAAAATGGCATTATATGTACATTCGGAAAATAAAAGGTTTTTAAAAATTATTTATTATGCTTTGCTTTTATTAAATCTACAAATGTGTCAAATCATTTTGGTTTACCTTGTATAGAAAACTGAAATTATTAACAGCTGAGTCAATAAAAAGGTTTACGATATGCAAAAGAAAGCCATCCAGGAAAATTAAAGTAATTAGCTTCAAAAGCGTCACATTACATTAAAAAGTTTTTAAGTAATAAAGTATAAACTAAAAGTAATTGATACTTAAACATAAATCGAATGACAAATAACTCACTTTTCCGTTTAAATAAGAATTAATTTTGACCGGATCACCAGAATCGTCGGTTGCTTTTTTTGGAAAATCGTTGTAAGTGTATTGTGCGGAGCATTTTCCAACAAAAAAGGTTTGGGATTCAGGCGGACAATTATCAAATTCTGGTGGAACTTGATCTGCAAACTAACTGTATTACCAGATCTCAATCAAAAACTTTCTAATTAAAAGCAGACAAGCCAACTGAGCAAAGCTGGTAGACTTCTTGCATTTGTTTTTCGTAAACTAACTGTTATTCATTTACCAAGCTATGAAAGAGGAAATTCCTATAAAAATTAAAACATTTTTATAATTCGGTCACAAGCTTCTAAAAATTTTTCAGATCTATATTGTAATTATGAGTATTTATACTAAATCAAACTAAAATCAAGGAAGGGCGCCACCGCCCAGGAGAGAACTGCATCAGTTGAGACTCAATTGCAAAATAAAAGACGAACAGTTTCTAGTGAGAAAGATACGTAATATGATTTATGGATCATATTTATTGTTTTTCTCATAACCATTTTCTTTTTTTAAACGCCCTGGAACAGGGGTGGAGAACCTGCAACCTTCCAAGCCAAAAAGTGCGGCCTTTGCATGATCAACGAACTTTTGCGCGTTGACATCTCTTTTACTGAATAAAGAACAACACAAAAGGATTTGAGATGAAATAAAAAAAATCTGAGGCTAATTTTAACTGAAAGCAATTTTTTTTAGAGAACACTATGATTTTGGGATGAAAAATGAGAAATCTGAGACTGATTTCAAGTGAAGACCTTTTTTTTTAGGGAACACTATGGTTTTGTGATAAAATGCTTGGCTGTAAGAATGCGGCCTTTTGGGTAAGTTGGTGCCGCTAAAGTGCTTTTACTTCAAAAAGGCTTCCCACCCCTGCCCTGGAACCTATGCAAAACTCCTAAAGTTCACTCAACCTCAATAACTGATCGCATAACGCTTGATCCCACGAAATCACAGTTGAAAATTTAAAATCGAATTAGTTATTGGTCGTGACGGTTCTTTGATGATGATTAAACCTCGATATTGAGTACGGTACGGTAACCGTTCCACTACGAGAGTTACTGCAGTGACGTTGTAATTGCACTTTTTCATGCATCAATAAAAATAAATTTCAAAGCTTTAAATTGATTTAGGAAACGTTTCGACTGATGATGGCTTTAAACAATGATGAGGTGATTTCTTTTGCTTAAAGTAGTAATTTTTTGTTTGACTTGGTAGAGTACGGGGAGGGGAAGAATAGATGAAGTGCTATCTTTAGTAAAACAAACTCAAAATTCTGCTAAAGACTTTTGTTCGACAGTTACTATCATTGTGTATTTGCGTCACAATTTTACTAGGGTATCTTCAAAAACCAGTTGAATTAGGTAACCCGAATATATGCGCTAAGTAAAGCTGTATTTATTAATTTATTTTTATACGGGCTCAAGAAATAGTTTGCCGCTAGGCTTAAGTAGCCTACAGTTAGTTTTGGCTAAGTACAAATAAATTCTCTCGAAAACTTTTTTCAATAGATAGCGAGAAACCACAGTTTCTAACTATAAAGAATATATTATATACCAACTTCTAACTATACTATAAAGTTACTACCGTTCCTAACTATAAATACAAAGAAACTACCGTTTCTAACTATAATTATAAAGAATATAGGTAGTATAACTAATGCATGTAATTAGCGCCCAATCACCATACTTTGTTTCATTTCAAAAATATTTGAAAAAAGTACAATTGTGTAGTATTATTCTTAAAAAAAACTTCTTTTATAAATATCAATTTGGCTTCAGAAAAATTCACTCAACTTGTTGCACAACTTCATTATTAACTGAAAATATTGCTGACGCTTTTCAAAACAAAAAACATGTACTTGGAATATTTCTTAATCTATCTAAAGCATTCGATAACATTGATCATAAAGTTTTACTATCCAAACTATGGCATTGTGGAATTTGTTCTGTAGCGTATGATTGGTTTAGTAGCTATACTAGCAACAGAAAAAAATGGTTAAAATAAATAATATCTGCTCCAATAGTAAGTCAATAAAATATGGTGTCCCTCAGGGTTCAACTTTAGGTCGGTTATTATTCTCAATATATGTTTAATGATTTAAATAAATATTTGACCTTAGAAAACTGTATCATGTACGCAGACGACATTAATATATTTTTAAAAGGTAATTGCTATAAAACCTTATATAAAGTTGTAAACCAAGAGTTATTGAACACAAATAATTGGCTTCGAGCAAATCGATTATTTTTAAACACTGACAAAATATTGATAAGCCTCCTTTGTTATACCAAAACCTTGTAAGCAAGAAATTCACAAAATGTACGAGAAGTCAGTCAAAATTGTATCCCTCATTTTGTTATTATTATTTTTATCTCTATATTTATCCTTCTGACTCGCAAGAAAGCGACGGAGGCGCTAATACATAGGTTAAGCAATTACCCCGACCTGATTCCGGAGATGCCAAGATATTGCTGTCCGCTTGTAATTTGATAGATATATGACTATAATTTAGAACTGCTTGCCAAGACCATCAAGCAGGGGAAAGTGCCGTAAAGTGTCTTTCCCAAGTACACAACTGAATGGGGCGAGTGGGTTTTGAACCGAAATTATGTTGAATCATAAGCACGGCGCTTTAACCACTCAACCACGCTGCCGACGTATTTTGAGATTAAATATAACTAAATAATCTTTAAAGTACAGAAGTCCTATTGCTTGGAATAAAGTCCCATCAAACATTAAACAGATAAAATCATATGAAAAATTTCGTACAGAATTTCAAAAGCATCTCATAGCACCATAAATTTTAATCTTAATGGTAATAGACTTTAGAAAAGTAAAACATTTTTGCTGATTTTATCTTTTTCTTAAAGGTAATGAGTTAACTCCATCTAATTAGAAGAAGAAATCGATGTGATAAAATCTTGATGCGACTTAAAAGACGACATTCCGAGTTTATTACCGCGATTTGGATGAAATGTACATAATTATTTCTTTTTGCACCTTTTGTTTACTGCTTTTTTTTATTTATGTAAATTTTGTCCTGCCATATGGTTATGAAATGGTTCCTTTGACTAGTGGCAAGATTTTTTTTGATGGATTTCTTTGCCTGCTCGATCCTTTTGGCTCCTGAGGTTGTTGTTTCTCCCACCCATTATTATACAACAATGTGACTATGGCTTGGATGTGTGTATCAATTTTGTCTAAACTTCTTTTCTTTTTTGTGTCTTCTCAAAACCATACTGCTTTCTTTAAAGGTACAGGGACCATGCACTACGTCAGTTGAAGCTGATCTCTTTATATTTCTTTAGTCGCTGTCTCTTTATTCACAACCTTTATTTGTCGGCAACGTGGTCGAGTAGTTAAAGCGCCGGGATTGTGATGAACACAGTCTCGGTTTAAAAGCTACTTGCGTCATTTTGCTCTGTCCTTGGAAAAGACACTTTACGGCACTTTCCCTTGCTTGGTAAGCTGTTCTAAAATTAAAGTCATATCTCTATTAAATTTAAAGCGGACAGCAATATCTTGGCATCTCCAGAAGCAGGTTGGGGTAACTGCTAACTCTATGTATTAGCGCCTCTGTCGCTTTCCTGCGAGTCAGGAGGATAAATACAGAGATAGAATAAAAAATAAAATATTTGCACTATGAGCAATTTTGAGTTGATTGTGAGTAAAAATATAATAAATAAATAGTATTTACAAAATCAAAAAATTCTATCAACTCTCGTTAAATTTTAACTCTCAAGCTTCAGAAAACTCCAAAGCAATTCACAGTGACAACAACTTCAAATAATCTCTCAACAACTTCGTACTGACTAGATTTAAGTTTGAATTAGCACCCCCGGTGGCTAATATTAAACTTAATGGTTCGTCCAAACAATTCTATCTCACTGTAAAATTAACTTCTAAGGCGTCAATCTGACCCTTGATTACTTAGACAACAACCCAAAAGGCCAGTAACGCATCGCAAGTTCTAGACTTTGACTAGATTTACAACTGGAATGAATAACAAACTGCGAGCTATCTTAGATTATGATTTTTAAAATTCTTAGATTAATTATTATGCTAAATTTAGCAATTAAATAAAGCGCTTTATGGCGTCACAAATACGATCATAAGACAAAGCAGAAAACTGCTTATGTAACTTATCTAATGGAATTTGCTTAAACCATTGGATAATGTAAGCCGCATTGTTGTTCGCAAATGGCTCAAAAGTTTCAGTCAATCAATGCCTTTTGAATTATACAGTAAAGCGACTTTGAATAATTACTTTTAAAAACAACTTGTAGACAAAATAAATTAAGTACCGGGTGGCGTACCGATTACCCAATCAGTACGTAACGAGGGAGAATATGATGTCATAATTAAAAGCTTAAAAATTACGGTACTGCAAAAACGACTAAAAATAAATCATAAATTTATAAATTTACAATTAAAATTAAGAATAAAGTGTGACAATTTGCTTGTTTGATAGTTAACTCTAGTACCATTGTATATTGCTTTAAATAAATAAATGTATATAGATAATTTTTATCGAATTTTTGTGGCTCCTATCAATGGATTTCAGCTCTACATCAGCTCTTCGAACATAAACGAGAACAAATATAAATAGGCTGCTCTGACGAGTTTTTTTTTCTGAAAAGCTTATTTTGTCTTTATGTAATACAAAACTAACGATTTTAATGTCGAGTGAAAACTAAACAAGCTAGTGAATCGACAGAACAACTCTTCTCTATCTTGTTCGTCATGCGAATACAGTTTTTTGGACTACTATCGACTTTGAAAAAGATATACTTGCATAATGCAATTGAAGATAAAAAAACTCTTGACATGACAAATCAGATGAAGAAGCGTGGTCTGTCGTTGAAAAAAATGAAGCTGTTTATTTCCACCCTCAAGGATGTTTGCTTGGTCGTGCCAACACGAGTGATGGAAACAAGCATCTTAAAGTATAGAATGACATCTGCATGAACTGCTGCATGAAAATTACCACCTTTTTCTAAAAAGTAACAGGCAAAAAAGTAGTAAAACCATGCTTTATAAAATTTCCATCCATAAGGTTGTTAATTTCCACCCCTAAAAATACCCTAAACTTACAGTGCACACCTAATTTTTGAATTTGGGGATGCGACCAACGATTGCAATCAGGTTTCCACCACTAGTTTAAATAAACCCACACTTTGTTTTCATTTTAATTCCAAGCATCAAGTGGTAAAGCACGCGTAAGGCTTGCTTCTTTATCAGTATTCAATGTTAAAATATTTGAATTGCTTCAAGCAAGAAAACGACAGGCAGCAGCATTAAGAGTGGTGGTAACTTTAAATAAGCAACGTAAAAGCGGAAATTCTGGATACGACCTTGGCTTAGCCGCAGGAATGCATTGGGTGCCTAGAACAGCCTGTTGCAGGAGCTGCACATACGTCTGTTATTGACCACGATGGCATTTTCAACCAAAAACTTGCTGAAATCTTGCTGGAAAATAGAACCTCGCTCTATTCGTAGCAATATTGCAGCAAGACACGTTCTTTTCTTGAAAAGCGCTTTTACACGTGGCAAGAATTTTATTGCGCGATACTGCCAGCAAAATTGCTCAATGATTTTGCGCGGTACTTTACACACAGATAGAATATTGAGGCAAGAATCTTTCTGCAAGAAACTTGATCGTGTAAAACCAGCCTAAGAAATTAGTGTTGCGTGCACAAGATTTTGTAAAAAGTTTTCTTATTTAACAACTATTTATTCTTTTTTTCCTTCAACTACAAATTAAAATAAAAAAAAAAAATATATTTTTTACCTTTGTTCGAAAGACCACATGTTTCACGTTTCTGAAAAGTTTTTTTCCATTTCCCATCGTCACAGATAAACTGCATGAGATATAAACAAATTAGGAATACACAGGGTGTTTAAAAAAATGTATATTACTTTAAATCTTTGTAAAATAAATGTATATTGTAATTATTGACTTTTTCAACATGTAAAAAAATTTACGAGGTATAAACATCGTTTAAATGTTTCGTGATTGCCTATTCTCAAAGATATATCCATTTTAGTCTAGACATTGCTGACAACACCCAGGTGTAATAAATCGGCAAATATACGTAATAAAGCAATTCCCTTGTTGCTCAAGTGCATTGATATTTACTTTTTGCTTCTAATTTAACAACTATTACAGGTTTCATAAGCTTTTCCTTTTAGATATGCCTTTAAAAAACCCTAAAGATGAGAGATTCGATGAATGCAAAAGGTATTCAACAAAACCCCTCCATCCGATCCACCTGTTTGGCAAAATCTTATCAAGAAAAAAAAAAATCTAACATTGCAATCTTAGTATAATATTATTAATCCTACTAATCGTAGAATAAAATTTTTCGTTTAAAAATATTCGTAATGCGCTGGTCTTAATCATAACACATTACAGTATACAGGGTGTTTCAAAAAATTTGACATCATTTGACATGTAAATATTACAGAAACTACATAGTCGAATCAAATGAAATTCAACAGGTTTAATGTTGACCAAAACAAAATTTATACCTGTAAATTTGAATAAGAAATTCAAAGGCACATAAATACCACGAAAGGTTTTACAAATGTTCAATATGCACACCGACTGTAACGAGGCACACGTAAAGTCGGTACTCTGGCTCCTTCTAAACATGCTGCAGCATGTCTTGGGTAACAGTCTCCAGTTTAACTTTCGTGAAAGACAGGTAGTTAACAAAGAAACACCATCGCAATGAATGCTTTAGCCCTCGAACTAAAAGTTAGAGCAATTGAGGACCATTTTATGGTGTTCATTTGATATTTTGTCTTCGTTCTTAGTAAATCAACAAAAAAGAATTTATATAAAAAATAAATCGGGTTGTAATAACGTATCCTTTAAAGTCAAAAAATTTATCTTCAGCCCTTATTTTTTCCAGGTTAAGAAACGTTGATCTAAAACAACTAAAAATTAAGGATTAACTGAACTACACTAAACTGTCTGCCGTCTAAACGATAATTGACAGTTTTATTTCGATCAGAAAATAAAACAATGAAATAATTTATGTAGCCAATGCTGAACTAATTTCTGATTTAACGTCTAGATACATTATTCTGATCACAATCAACAGATTACAATGCCATCCACAATTATTAACCAGTGCAACAACAGGCAGAAATGTTCTATTTTGATATGGCACGTAATCGACACTGTCGCGATTCAAAACCTACTCTCGTCATTCTGTTGCGCCCTTAGAGTAGACACTTTACGACACTTTCCTCTGCTTGGCGATGTTGGCAAGAAGCTCTAGATTTTAGTCATATCTATATATAAAGACTAAAAACTAAACAAAAATATGTCAACTAGATGGCAATATCTTGGCATCTCCAAAAGCAAATTGGGCTAATTGCTTCACGGCTTCCCAAAATATAGCAAACAGTTTTCTGCAAATTTGAAGGATAAATAAAGACAAAAAATAAATAAATCTACTGATTATATTGCTTACTAATGTAAACAACTAATGGGGCGGCGGTATTTTATATTTCTGCTTTCTCTCTAGTTGCTCGTTGAGTTCAACTTAATTCTCTCCGTTTTCCATGAAACAACTCAGAAAAATGTTATTGTCTACAATATAAACCATCTCATATTGTTTCATCGATTTCTTTATGGAGGATCAGAAATACGAGGTATATTTATTTTTAAAATAGCATAACGACCATTATCGAAATGTATTTAAAAAATGATTTCTTGAGTCAACTTGGGCTTAATTCAACACTATAGCCTGAAAACGCTAGAATGCACTGTAAAACTGAAACGTAAACTTGATGCAAATTGATTGCTTGTTTTGATTGGATAAAAAAATTCTAGTTTACAAGTTTGTCATAAAAATCAGAAACAGATAAGTAATAAAAGTTAAAAAACTACGTTTTACTAGCGTAGAAATGTTTACAAAAAAATGTATTGAAACGAATTTTGGAAGAATTTTTTTTAAAGAATCTGAAGTAAAAGAGATGAAAGAATTTATGTTTGCACTTTTTAGACTAAGTCTGTAAAAATACCACTTTGATATAGCTCAGCGTTTCTCAAACCATGGGTCGCGACCCAAAAGTGGGTCGCCAAGACTATGTGGATGGGTCGTGAAGGCTTGTAAATTACCGAGCGTAAAAGAAAAGATCTGCGCACACAAGATTTCAGAAGTGAAGAACCTTTTAAAGAGATCATTATAATTTTAAGACGAAAATCAAGTAATCTGACTCAGATTTAAGGTGAGGACCTTTTTTTTTTTTTTTTAGAGATCACTACGTTTTTCAGCCGAAAATCAAGAAATCGAAATAAGTTTGCTCACAAATAAATTTCTGCCGACTCATCTACAGCTAAAAATTAGACAACCATTGTTGGCTTACATAACAATTTCGTTTCTTTCTAATCAAAATAAGCGCTCACTCAAATTTATTTGGGTCGCAGTCACATTTGTAAATCATTGTTTTTAGCGATTTTGGGTCGCAGAAAAAAAGGCTTGAGAAACACTGATATAGCTGATTGAATAAAGACCAAACCCCATCAAAAAGTTCAAAAATGATAACCAACCCAAAAGTTTTAATTGAAATAAACGAACAAAATGTATTAATTAACCATTAATTTTCGGTTTACCTTCATAACAAGTTCATTTCTTCTTGAGCATTTGTATTCGGCTTCAGATCCGTATTTTGTTCCACAAGTTCGCTTTTCATTTAAATCATTTGTGTTTACACTTGCAGGCAGCTCGGGAGCACTGGGGCAACTGGGTCGCACTGAATTAAGTCATAAGTTACTTTATATTCTTATTCTTAAATTGCTCCGTGTTTACAGATCGGATAGAACAAAGCTCGAATGCTACGCCTGTGTTCAAGAATTTTTTTGATAATAAATTAACAACAACGTTACAGCAATATCTTAACATCTCCGAAAGCAGGTCGGGATAGGTGCTTGCCCTTTGTATAGCACCTCTGACGTTTTTCTGCAATCTATGAGGCTAAATATATAGTTGAAATAAAATTATAATAAATTGCATTTAGATAAACGGTGACACTTTTGATGCAAACTATTATGGAATACCCTATTGTATTTATGATTCACGATCGCTATTCAAAGCGGATTAACGGTTCAAACTTAGACCTAAAATAACAAAGACTTGTAATAGTAAGGAATTGAGATGTCTACTTGTACTCCTAACTGCTTCTTCAAAAAAAAGCAGCAAATCATGCGGGGTGACAGCATTTGCTATTTGCAAAAAAGAGCGTGAGGTAAATCACAATACTTTCTTTTTTGTCTTTTTATCAGCCTGAATGATATTCAAAACTGTATTTTTTCTTATTAAACATTGTCTTAGAAAATTTAAATGTGATTATTTCTAAGAAACGTGCTTATTTTAAAATTGAGGAATTATTTATGCTTATTTTTTACTAATTTTTTTAGTCTTTCTCAAAATTACTAAAAAAACGCGCTTATTACAAGGTTTTCACTCTGCGTTCGAAGAATAGGCATATCATATTTTTAAAGTGGTAAACTGGGACGTTCGTTAAATGAAAAAATTTATCTCTAAAAAGCAGTGTTTTCTAAAAAAGAAAAAAAATATTTTGAATCTTTCTAGGATTTCTTGATTTTCATCGCTAAAAGTGGTGTTCTCTATATAAAAAAAGGTCTTTACTTAACATTGGAAATACCGGGTCAGAATGTTTAGCCAAGCGGGACTCCGGGATAAAGTCCTAAAAACCGGGCTGTCCCGGCTAAATCGGGACGTATGGTAAGCCAACAGAAGAAAAGAGGTCTTTTGTGGTTTAAGATCAAGTGATGACCTTTTTTTTAAAAATCACTTTGTTTTGGGCACGAAAATAAAGGTTTTGGCCACTGATGGAAAGTGATGACCTTTTTTTCGGTTGTGCGTATTTTTTGATCACTTCGGATGGCAACCCTGCCTATAACGACTTATTATTTATCAAAAAAATGACAACTTGTTGTTCAATGACAGAACAATAGCGACTGTTCATGAGCTGAAGCGAGTTTGATATCACAATACCTTTCTCTTAATTTTCACTGGAGTAATATAATCTTTAAAGAGTTTAGTTAAACTTCAGTGTATTGTATGCTTGTGAAAAATCATTCGGCTACCACACCATATTGGAACAAAAAGTAATGAAGGAAAAAGGATCGAGAGCTCAGCAAGCTACAATCACAAAATATTTCCGTCGCAACGACACATAAATCGCATGGCGTATCGTCATGTTTGTGTAAAGCCTTTTTGTACTGAATAGTGGGTCCTGCTAATAACTCAGGAGCACAAAACGTAATACTGTACATCTGAGCTTATACAATATAGTGAGTATCGGATCAATTTTGTATATAGCAGATTACGCATATAACGAACAAATATCACTGGTCCCGACCTGCTATTCATATAGAGGTTTACTACTCTAAATTTAGTTTATTCTCTAAAAAAACTAAAAAGCAAAAAAAGATTTTAAGCCTGCAGTTATATCTTGGTATCTTTAAAAGAAGGTCGGGATAATCGCTTGACAGTTTCTCAAAGTATAAGGCCTTTGACTTTTTTTGTAAATCAGGAGGATATTGCAAAGCAGTTTTGCTTATGCAGACGACCTAGCAATGTTGCACTCTTCAAGAAACGGGAAGGACTTGGAGAGGACTTTAAACCAAGACATGATTATACTTTCAGCGTATCTTCAGACTTGGAGGTAGAAGCTCAGTCATACTAAGACGGTGACTGCAGTCTTTCATTTAAATAACCGAGATGCCAAACGTGAGTTCAAACACCATCATTGCCAGCATCTGATCCAGATGGTACAGCTGCCTGGGAGAGTAGAAGAATAAACCCGCAGCCCCTTAAGTTGTTTGTATCTGACCAGAAGTGGATGCCCTTCCAGACGACGACGACAAGGATAATAAATAAGATAACAGTTTAATAATAAGTTATACGCATGTTTTTTTGAATCGTTTTAATTTAAACATTTACTTACGCAATACCAACACGGTAAATTTGCATTCTTTAACATTGTTGTTCCGATCTTTTGCACTATAGAGAAAGTTATAGACTCCTTTCAAGAGTTCATACGGAGGGTTTGTGTTAACTGGAATCTGAAGAGAAAAATAAACAACAGATTTTGAGTTAATTGTAATTCAAATTTTTGAATTCACTTTTAAAACAACTAATCATATTTTTTACTATTTGTATTATTATCTTTGCTTTTAAATTTTAAGAATAATTAATATAGCCAAAACAAGAACCTGCAATCTCAATTGACATTTTATAATCTAATTATCCTCTTAATTTAGACAACGGTGAAGGTGTTAACCTAAAACAACCGACAAGCAATTATCCCGACCGACTTTCGAAAAATCAAGATACAGTCAGACTTTGTTAATCCGAACACCGAAAAACCGGGATCCTCGTTATCCGACACAAAACTGCCGGAAACATATTTTTTTCCTTTGCATTTCACCCCTCTAATTGGGAAGCCCCGCTGTTCCACTCCGACAAAAAAGTTTTGCAACAAATGTGCTAAACTAATCTCATTGACATCCCATAAACCCGATTATTAAGAGTGAAGCGAAAATGATTCACAAATTACCTTGATCGTGCGTGGGCAATGAAAAGGAACGTAGAATCTTTAAGTAAAGAGTCACTCATGCAACGTATGATAGCAAAGTAAAAATTGTTTGCTTTGATTTTACATTAAGTTTCTGTTCTCGTCGTTTATCATGTAAATGTACAGAGTGTTTCAAAAAATTTGACATCATTGGACATGTAAATATTACAGAAACTACATAGTCGAATCAAATGAAATTCAACAGGTTTAATGTTGACCAAAACAAAATTTATTCCTGTAAATTTGAATAAGAAATTCAAAGGCACCTTAATTTCATGAAAGGTTTTACAAATGTTCAATATGCGCACCGCCTGTAACGCGGCACACGTGAAGTCGGTACTCTGGCTCCTTCTAAACATGCTGCAGCATGTCTTGGGTAACAATCTCCTGTTTAATTTTCGTGAAAGACAGGTAGTTAACAAAGAAACACCACGCACTGGAGACTGTTACCCAAAACATGCTGCAGCATGTTTAGGAGGAGCCAGAGTACCGACTTCACGTGTGCCGTGTCACAGGCGGTGCGCATATTGAACATTTGTAAAACCTTTCATAAAATTCAGGTGCCTTTGAATTTCTTATACAAATTTACAGGAATAAATCTTATTATGGTTAACATTAAATTTCATTTGGTTCGACTATGTAGTTTCTGTAATATTTACATGTCAAATGATGTCAAATTTTTTGAAACACCCTGTATTTTATAAATAAAAATGGAGTAAGATCGCTAAGATAACCTAATGATTAGAGCATTCGCCTTCGTAGTTCTGGGGGTTTAATGCCTGGTTAGATTATACAAAAATATAATTTTGTTTTAGTAGTTTTGCCAGGCAGAAACTTGGCACTTTGAATTGGAGTAAGGTAGGTGCACACTGCACTTTTTGTTTTTTTATAATCTGGATACTCCGCTTAACCGACATTTTTGGACGAAACAAAGTAGTTTAGATTGACGAACCCTGACTGTTCTGCTTTTTGGCTTAAATTTTTTTAGTTATTTTTGGTATTGCAATATGCAGGAGCGCCGGAAGCGGGTAGGAGAAGTTTTCTTTCGGCCCTTTTTTTGAAATGTGTAGGTAGAGCCTTTTGAAATTTTCAGTACAGAAGCATTGTGTTAGATTTTCCTCTGCAATCAAAGAAACTCGGCCAAAACATCTGATCCATTGAAGTTGAAAACTTCTTTTTAGTCTTCACTTTAAATTTGGGACAAAGTGATAAAATTTTTTGTCATCACTAGATTTTTGATTAAAAACGGTGAACAAAATCATGATTCGTTGAAATTCAATAAAATTGAGGTAAGATAGCATTGCCCCCAAGCTTTTTTCAATTGATACGGCTATGAATCTTAACAAAAAATTCAAAATTTTGTTATTCTTTTGAATTTTAACCCACGCCAAAAAATTTTCCGGCGTTTTTGGTGATATGACAGTAATTTTTTGGAGCTGCACTTGAAAAAAGCAAGCAATTTTCTTTATTTCAAAGTTTAAAACTGGGAACATTTAGTCAACTTTCGAGCAATACAATTTTTGATTTAAAAAACAGTTTTTTAGTTCTTCGCATTAAAGTTTAATTGCGAAATTGTTTAAACTTACATATTAAATTGTTTCATAAATATAATATTTGAAAACAATGAAAAATAAAGATAAAGTAGAGACAAAATAGTGCCAAATACTGTATAGTTTATTAATAATTTTGAATTTTTAAATCATCAACTAAAGGAATAAAAATCCTTGAAGGCCTAAAAAGTTATGTTTTGCACTGAGCTTAGCTTTGCTTTATATTCTGTTATAGTCACAAATTAGTTAAAAGTGAACTGTTTTACAGTTAAAAGTAAACCTTAATTTTAGCAAAATTCAAGATTAGCCCGAAGATCTCTTTGGTCACA
The DNA here is from genome assembly GCA_963680785.1 of Diplosoma virens. NCBI lineage: Eukaryota > Metazoa > Chordata > Ascidiacea > Aplousobranchia > Didemnidae > Diplosoma > Diplosoma virens. The sequence continues at coordinate 16,876,773 of OY796882.1, forward strand.
TGTTTGATTAAAATAAACTTGGATTGAATTTTAATCGAAAACAAGAAAAAGGCTAACAAGCTGAAATTCGTAATTTTTCCTTTTTGATTTAGAATCAAAGAAATAAAATGAGAAAACACGGAAAGTTTTTGACAAAAAAATCTTCTAGAGCTTTTGATCTTTGGAATTTTTGTGTTTTGAACCCACATGGAATCAATTTGTCATAAAAGTAAAGATGAATCGCTCTCTAATCTAATTTATAATTTACATTTTGGATTAATATCCTTTTTACATAAATCTCTTTTTGCTTTCTAATCTAAATTATAATTTACATTTCTGGGTAATATCCGCTTTACATAAACCTCTTCTTTTGAATTATCTGTTGCTGTCGGTTCAACGAATTCATAATTGAAAGTGTTTTTGCATTTGCCAATATAAACAACTCGTTGAGGGGGAGGGCAAGTTCTTCCGAAAGACGGAGGAATATCATCATCTACATAGAAAAACCAAATCAATTAAAAATAGTTTATGAGTTGTTCACTTGAAGCAAATATAGTAAACCTCGGTTAATCCAAATTCGATTTGACAGACAAAATCATCCGAATTAAGCAAAGTCCGGATAAACCGAAACTTTTAATTAAGATATACAGTGTATAGGAAATCATTTGTACTTTAGTTTTATCCGAATTAAGCAAAGTTCCGCATTAACCGAATCCGGCTAAACCGAGGTCTACTGTAGGTCAATCAATCTATTATCTTGGCGGGATAGCACAGTGTGCTAACATGGTTGATATTCAAGCAGAGAGATGCGAGTTCACTCTCAGTCTACGTGAGCAATTTTCGCAGTGCCTTCAGAAAAAGTGCTTCACTAAAATTATTTAAATGAATTCATCCTGTTTATCTAAAATGTTGATTTCGTTTAAAAAAAGCAGCAACTAATTCAACACGGTTATGCAAAGAAAAATTATGAGTAACCTTTTCCCGACTTACATGAATACCTTAAAAATAGGGTTGGGCAAATTTTTTAGCTCGCGGGCCGCATTCACAAGTTGATTTTGCTTGCGGACCGCGATATAATAATCTCTGTAAAAAAAAGGTCATCACTTTCTATCAATGTCCAAAATCTCTATTTTTGTCCGAAAACATAGTGATCTCTAAAAAAAAAGAAAAAAGTCTTTACTTTTAATCAACATTCAAAATCTCCTTTTAAATCCCGAAAACTTAGTAATCCCAAAGTTTAGAAATTTTTTCTAGAGATCACTACGATATGAAAGCATAGAGATAGTAAAGTTATTTGCTTGAGGCTTTCGCGAGCCGCACAGAAAGTCGTGGCGAGCCGTAGTTTGCCCACCCCTGTTGTAAAGTGTAATGGCTTGGCTTCGTTTTTAAAAATATCTTTAATATTAGTTACCTTTGAATAATTGATTTTGAGCATTGACCAGGTTTAAATGAAGGAATGATGTAACAGAAAGAATAAGCAATACAGGAATTACTTTATTCATCTTAATCTTCAATAACCTAATTGAACTAAAACAACATTTGCGTTATTTTGACAATCTGGTCGACACTAACTCTCAGTTCCTATCGCGTCTCACAAAAATAACAATTTATTTTTATTTATTTTCATCAAGTTACAGACCAGGTAAAGCGGATACTCATTGGATTTTTCAGTTTGCACAACTCGCAAAAACTAAAAAATTTTTTATTTCAATTTGAGAGGTCGAAACGTATCTTTTGAGAGACTTGTCGCCCGAATGTCAACTGAAAGCCAAATAAAAAAAGGTTCTGAAATTAACTTAATGAACGGGAGATTCTTTAAAAGCTTAGCAGATTTTTTACCTATTAAAATCATCTGATTTATGTTCTCTAAAACTCTAGGAAATTTATGGATCTCACGTTAAGATTATAAATTATTTTTTTATTTTTCAATATTATTGCAGTGCAATAAGAGCATTCTGTTCTAAAGAGTTATTAACTCAAGTCATTGTGTGAACCGTGTGATTCATAATGAAACTTTGGTATCAGTTTAGTGGCCCCTCGACATACAAAAATAATTTGTTCCCGGATCGAACTCGTATCTCGAAAAATCAATTAAACGACCACTCGGCCACCTAGCGGGAGTATATGGAAATTTCCTTAACTCGGATGTTCGCTTGCATGTTTTGTTCGAAAGACGTTTCGTGTCTTAAATTTCTTGTAAGTATGTCGAGGGTCACAGCATAGCATTAAGGTTTAGTTGAACAGCAAGCACATTTTTTGAATATTTTGATACAATGGCCACTTTGTTATTTTTTTTCCGCATCAACACTGAACAAATTTACAGACCTTTTGAACATGATACGATGATGTGATTTAAATAGAAAATATAAAATTGTATCACGTTAAAAATACGCCCCAAGAGTTAGACAACTAAAAATACGCCCCCAAATATTACTTTTATACGCTTTTAATTACGTTCCCAAATATACACTTTTATGCTATTTTTTCTTTGACTTTTATACTAAAAAATACGCCTCTAGATGTGTATAGTTGTTCCGTGCACAGAGGCGTATTTTTACCATGATCCGACCTTTTAGTATAAACATGAGTTTGATTCAAACGATAGAAAAAAACAGATCAGTGAATTGTTTTGTAGAAAACAAAGAGAAATGTGAGTTAAGCGAGCAATTACAGGAAAAACCGGAACCATACGATAAAAAGGCTTCTTTTAATTGTTTTGGTTTACCAATCAATAAGATTAACGATAAATTACATGAAGGTTAATTAGCTTCGATAAAGCCAAAACAGATAAGTTCAGATTTTGTCTTTTCTAAAAAACAAATACGCTACAACCTTAACACATTTGTCGTTTAAAGATTGTATCTATTGCTACATTTCATGCCTGAAGAAAGGTTATTTGAAACTATTGCTGACTTCTGTCCAGTACTTTCTCACACTTATTCAGCAGAGACGTAATTGCGACGTGGACCTAATTTTTAAACGTAAATGAACGGTCGATAAATTGAACTGTTACCAGTACTTTGTTTGAGTTGAAAAACTATTTTGTTTATAGTGTAAATTGCCGGGAAAACTGTTAAGGTTATAAAAAAATAACTGTGGCCAACAAAAGCTTACTTAAAAGATGGCTTTGGGGAGTAGGCTCAATACCTCACCAAACCTTTAAAAAAAGTTAATTTTTTCTTAGTGGTAATGTTAAAGTTTTGCTAAAATTACTTTCGAGCCACATACTTGTGACATAATGTTTCTTTATATAGAGAAGGCATCATGTCGAACCCAATTTATCAAGGTTTTTCAAATTTGAGATAATATGACTGGGCAGTGGCGTACCGAGGATTTTTGAAAGTAGGGAGGGAGCCATGAAAGCACAACCAATTATGCTTAGTGGAAAAAAAAGTTTTTTCGTTGCAAAAATTTGAGGATCTTTAAGAAAAAGTCTTCACTTGGAATCTCTCTTTGATTTCTAGATTTTCGTCGCACGATTTTATAATCTCTAAAAAACGGTTTTTTCTTGAAATCTATCTTTGATTTTTTATATTAGTGATTTCCAAAGAGAGCCGTGGTACAATGCCTAAATACGCAATTGTGATTGGAGTTAGGCTTAGGACTAACTCTAACCATAACCCTAGTTGTGTAAAATTTTGGGTTCCTTAAACTTGACATCATAACTCTTGTTTCTTAATTTTGACATGATTGGAATGGAATATTACCAATTTGTAAATCATTTCACTGCACGAGGCCGTTTTTGTCCAATGAAAGACAAGTTTTTTCATTTTGCTCAAAAGAGCTAAAAGTTTTCAAAGCCGCTCTTTGAAAGCAGTATGTAGAATTTTCGGTGAGAAAAATCAATTTAGTGTTTTTTTATGGAATTAGTTACTTTAACTGGGTGGTTTAAAACACCCAAGTAATAAAAGCAGCTGATAAATTGACAGTTTATTTCTTTCATAAACGCCCTATTTAAGCACTTAATACCTTTCTTTTCACTTGAACAGATGTATTTCTGGTGTAAAACTTGCATGGAAATACTTTTTCAAGGCAAAGCGATTTTTTCCTTATTCCAAAGACTGAGAAATTATTTACAAAATTTGATCCAATCACCAGTCGAAACCTTTCTGGGTGGCTCAATGCTTCTATTTAAGATCTTTTTGCTGATTTAATTACTCCAGGTTAAAATGCTATGCTTGTTAGTTGGGAGCAGCTATGGACCTACTTTGTGCATACCGCTTTCGACAAAAATTAATTAAAACAATGTGAGAAATGTTTTTTTGAAAAACAATAATAGTAACAAAAAGCAACTTTAATTATCCGCCATACCGCAAACGACAGAGAAAAACCTCACACTTTCCCGATTACCCAAACCAGTGTTTTCAACTTTTTCACTAAGGGAAGCCCAAAAAGAAAAATGTTTTGTATTGAGTTGTCTACACTAAAACAACTTTTCTGATATTTTTCCCTTCAAATAAAGACTTAATAAAACTAAACAATAAACTGAAACGTTAAAACAAGAATGAAAATTTAAATGCTCGGGGCACCTCTACCAATTAAAAATGCCACACTCGCAGCAATCCAGTGGTAACCCACTTACTAAAACTAACAATAATAGCAAAGCATTTTAAACATTATACAAAACGTCACAAGCGGAAAAGATATGAGCGCATAGCATGGCATAATTGAAAATGACACATCCGCGGTGATGATCCTGTTTACTACCGTCACACCGTAAATACAAAGAAAAAAAAGTAAAGACAGTGAAAATAAGTGAAAAACAATACTAAACTAAAGGCAGTTTCGAAAAGCCAAAAATAAGTGTAGTCTTTTGTAGCACAATTAATTTATCCTAGACTTCTACACCCAACAACTTTACAACGTAATTTTCGACATTACGAAAGAGCGATTAAACTTTCAACAGCCCAGTAGAACAATGCAACACGCGGCGAATGTCAATTTAAACCGGTCCTAATTTCTTATACAAACAGTTATTTCCAGACAATCTGTTAGATATCGTTCCTTCCAGTTTGTAGTTGTAATTGCCGTATGAAAGTCGGAGAATTTTTCTGGCAAAAACCTGCTTCAAACGGTTTAATATTTTTTTTTTTGTAGAATAAATTTTTATGGCTCAGTTATATACAGCGATAAAAATTATAAAGCCGTCCTCGAATAGCAACACCACAAAATGCCAGCAACCCACAACTTGTGGAAGAAGTGAGGTCACTACGTGCCCAAATAAGCAACAATCTGAAATTGTTGATGCTCTCAAAACCAGTTTCAGTGCTTTGCAAAATATGATTTCGTTATTCCAATTGGGTAACAGGTGATTTAGTTCGTGGGCAAATAAAAACATGCAGTTTCAGGTTTAGTTCACATTTTCCATACAATAAAAGATACTGCCAACTGATTCCTCTACGTCACATAGTTAAGAAAATACTGCTTGAAGTAGTTGTTGGTAATTGTTTAAAAAATGTTTGACAAATTAGCATGCTGTTGATTAAAACCGTACAAATATTTTCACATGTTTTGAGAGAAGCAGCACGTGTAAAATATCAATCGTTAGGTCAGGGGTGACAAACCTATTTGCTGTCGCCGGCCACTTTGTCAGCTACCGCTCAGTAAGCGGGCCACACAACTTTTTAGTCATACTATGAAGCCTGTTAAAAGCAAAAACAATTGTTTATCAACAGAAACGAACAGCAAACGAAACTAATCAAAACCCATGCGAACCATACAGCTGAAAATATGTAACGCAATAATGAAGTGTGAAATAATAAAAAATAACAAATAAACATTTAATTAAATTTTTTTGCTCAATGAGATATTTGAAAAGTTTTTTGCTTTACTAAGCGCTTAATATTAGGACGAACTGACGATGTAGCAACTCTCAACTGCATACTAAGGTTTTCATCTGTTAGCCTTGACCTGTAACGACTTTTTGTGATGTTCATTTTAGAAAAAAATTGTTCGCATAGATATGTGCTTCCGAAAACAGATGACCATTTCAGAGCGCTAGCTCTTAAGTTTGGAAACTCTTCCTTTGATACATGAACGCGATAAAATTCAAGCAACGGCTTGTTCAGATACATAGCTTTCAGCGTGTCATCACTTTGTAGTTTTATGAGTTCGATTTGGAGCTCAGAGGGTGCAGAAGCAGGTGTAACCTTGAAGGGGATAGAAAAGATGTCAAGCTGCAGCTGCTTGCTTTTGATATCTTGAAATCTAGCATTAAAGCTTTTCAAGAGACTGGAACATTCCAAAGCATATTGAGCACAAGAAGCTGGACTGTATTTTTTCAACGTGGGAAAATGCGTGCAATCGTTATCTTTCAACTGATTTTCCCAAAGGCTCAACATTGACGTGAAAGATTTGATCTTGGAAAACATCGAGTGCAGTAGTTGATCTGGTCCTTGAAGTTTCACGTTCAAGTAGTTTAAATATTTTGTGATATCTACCATAAATCCTAAGTCACACAACCAGTTTTCATCTTCCAGCTCAATCAAAGGACATTTCTTCAAATTTCTAAACTCGATAATTTCTGGCAGAAGAGAATGAAAGCGTCCAAGCATATTTCCACAACTCGTCCGACGAACAGCACAGAGGTACAAAAGATCATCATAATCAGCGTCAAAGTCTTTGAGAACTTGCTTGAATATGCGGTTGTTTAGGTCTCTTTTTTTGATAAAGTTAATACAGTCTGTAACCACCGATATGACATGATTAAACTTCACAGATTTTGCACAAAGGCTTTGTTGGTGAACAATACAATAAAAAAATACCAACCTATCAGGTCTAATTCCTTTTGCATCCATTTCCTTCTTTAACAATGATACCATTCCTTTATGTTTCCCGACCATAGCTGGTGCACCATCAGTAGCAACACCACACAGCTTATCTGACGGCAGATTGAACTTGCTTAGGGCTTGAAGGAGCTTTTGAAGCAGATCTTCTCCGCGAGTAGTTTCGTGCATCGACTCTAGAGACAGCAAGTTTTCATCAATTTGAAAATCTGATGTAACGCCTCGAAAAAATATTGCCACCTGTGCGGTATTCTTGATGTCCGTTGTTTCATCGAGACAAACGGAGAAGATTACGAATTTCTCAGCTCTTTTTTTGAGATTATCTTCAATGTCTTGACCCATTTCTTTTATTCGTTCACAAACAGTGGGCCTGGACAAACTCAGCTTCTGGTTCAAATGAACTGACTTTGGAGCGAAGTTTTCAGCAGCTTTAACAAGTAGTTTCTTGGCCCATGCCCCATCGTCATACGGGTTAAGCTTTTTAGCGATCAATTCCGATACTTCATAGCTCACAGTGAGCACATCATCATTTGTACTGCAAAAGGAAGTCATGACACTTTGTTGCGCGTACAAATTTTTCTTAAATTCATCTATCTTCATTTTTCTGAGCTCTCCATCCAAGTTTTTAAGCGCAGGATGGTTGGTCTCGTAGTGACGCTTTAAATTTTTTTTTTTCACAACTGCTAGCGACCTTTTGCACTTTAAACAACACGGTTTTCCTGTTTCCTCGATAAAGAAAAAATGTCAGTCCATTCTTTTTGAAATAACCTTCTTTATCTACAATCTTTCTCTTCTTTGCTGAAGACATCGAAATATACGGCAATTTTTCATCAAAAAAACAGAATTACGAATAACAACTTATAAAACCTGTAAAAAACTGCAAGCCTTTACTATAAGGTAAGCTAAGCTCACATTAAATAGTTACAATTGCATTGTACTGAAGCAGCAACAGGCTCGTGGTGTGAATTATTATCATCATTAGTTTATTACACAACAATGAATAAACAGTTGAATCCTTAATTAAAAGATTTACCTTATTCAAATATAAGCACATGAAATATAAAATTTCGAATTAACCAAAGCACGCAATATTAACTACGGTTAAACATGCTTTTATAGCCTGAGGTGCTTTTCGCTACTATTGGAATGATTATAAAAAGACAAAAGAAAAGGAAACCAATGTGTTTGATTCTCCGAAGCCATAGAAGAGCGAACAACAGTTTGCGTGATTTCTGCGTGATATGCGTATTAATCAGTCCCACTATCAGCTTTTGATATCGCATCGCAAAGAGTAGAAACGGGTCAAAGAAACTTCAAAACTGCCGTGGTATTGCGCAAATGCTTCACGGGCCACACAAAATTCTATCGCGGGCCACATGTTTGTCACCTCTGCATTAGGTAGTTGGTAAAAGACACAGCACATTCAGATACCTAAAGGTGCAATTTATATTTTATTTTTATTAGAACAGGGGTTCTTAAACTTTTTGAGAACGCGGCCCCATCTATGATGCAACAAAACCTTTCATATTAAAAAATTCTTAGGACGAAGAACAAAAAAAAAAGTTCTTCAGTTTGAATCAGTCTTAGATTTCTGGATATCCGGCCCAAAATTAGAGTGTTCTCTAAAAAGAGGTCTTCACCTATAATTTATTAACTATTTTTTGAAATTGGTCAGTGTCACTGCCAAAAATTTCTGATTTTCCCCAAATTTTTAATAACGCTGCCTGAAAAATTCTGGTTTTGACCAATTATTTTCTTCTCACCGTCCAAAAAATTATGATTTTCCCCAAATTTTGAAATCTTGGCCGCCGGGTTCGGCTAAGATTGAGTTTGCAGCCTGTTGCTCCCCCCCCCCAGTTTAAGAACCTAGATATTAGAAAGTTTTTGCTTTTAATTCTCAAGTCTTAATTTAAGACAACTTAATGCAAAGTGAATTTTATTCGTTTGCAATAGAATTCCTGCACTTGTTGACAAGCTGCATACAGTGGTGTCCAGCGTGGAAAAGCGAAAAACCAATATGGGCTCCCAGCTAAGGTTCGTGGCAACAACTTCGAAAGTCAGTCGAGAACCATGACAGTCAAAAAACGTTTGTACAATTGCAACTATTACAGTATATTGGTTATAATCGTAAGCTTCTTTTTTTTGGCAATTAATATATGAGATCGTGTTGGGACTATTAAAATGTCAGCAACAATATTATCGCGGTGTAATCACAGTTGCCCTTCAAAGCTTATCAACGATCTTTTGGAAGTTAGTTTTTCTCCATACCCAGGTAAACTACTTTTACATTTTTATTTTGTTCACCTATGTTTACATGGTTAGAATTATTAATATTTTTTTAACAAATAAAAAATTTAGTTTTTTGGCCTACCTCTATTGCTTTAATTCCCTCACAGCCGCCGCGTCCATTGGCCGAACAAAGTAGCCTTGAAGAAGGCGCAAAACTTGTTTTGTAATTTTATCATGAATAAAAAACTTCATCTTTACAATTCAAGTTTTTTCTTGGGTTAATACAATTTATTTCGAAATCAACAGCAGTTACAAGGCAAAGGAAAAGAGCTCTAAATTCTTTTCGATATGAGTTGTATGCATAGCCGAACCAGCCCGGGCGCAGGGGCACTTACCCCCAAGTTTCAAAAATTTGGGAAAAATCAGAAATATTAGGGAAAATCAAGACAGATTTAAAGTGAAAATCTTTTTTTGAGATTACTTTGTTTTTGGAACCAAAATCGAAAAATCATATACACAGATGCAAAATGATGACTTTTTTTGGTCTTCACTATGAATTTGGGACGAAATTTTCTTTTATATCCGTTTAGTGCTGAAAGGTCATGATTCGGGAAAACGTCAATAACATTTGAGTGCATGATAGCTTCAGCACGGTACGAATAGTACGGCCGCACCAGGCCTCCCTAAAAATCGTCAAAAAGTGGACCCCTTTAAGCAAGACATTGCTTTATTTTTTCATAGTAACACCATGCGGTGGCACCCCTAAAGTGATGATCTTTTATTAGAGATCACTTTGTTTCGAAACACTAAAAAGCTGCTCTCCCCATTTTCTTGCACCGGGCCCCCTTTTGTAAGGACATTACTGTTTGGGTAAACAGGTACGGCTATGGCTGTATGTCATATTGTTTCGAGGCAAAATGAAAGATTCTGTTGATTGCATTTACTTGTATGTCTAGTTTGTCAACTTTTAAATAAAACAGGATGCCATTTTTATTTTGACTAAGAAAACAAGCTTCTCAATTACTCAACGTGAGCATGTATTTATACAACTTAAGGCCTAAGGGACAAAAGTTAAACTTTTTAAATAGATTTAAACTTTTTTAAGTTTTTCTGCTTTGTTTTTAGAACTACCGGAGCATAGCGTTTAATAATTTTTATTAATAAAAGTTTCAAATACAAAAGCAAAACAATAATCAATAGGTTACATTTTACTGCAAAGTAAGTCCTTGCTTACTTCAAGCAAATTAATTCATAGATCTTTTTGCACACGCAAACCAATTTTTCAGTAATTGATCCAAGCTAGATTTTGAAAATTTTAATTTTTAGATAATATTAGAAATGCTTTCAATATATAAGTTATCAGGTTCATTAGCTAAAAATTCCTTTCTTTTGCATTGGAGATGTCTTCAAAAACCATCGGACCCTGTGACGGACTAGGATCCAAATCGATTCTAAAGTTTGAAGTTGCCAGTGGATTGTTAAATGCATCATCTACTTCTGGTTTGCTTCGTCTCCTATTTACAATAAAATGAGTTTTGCTGGAGTTTTTCACGAAAAGTTTGATCGGTTAAAACGATAAGCCTACGGTTGACCGAGTGTTTAAATTTGTAGAGGTGAACCAGGGTTCGATATCATAGTCGATCAAACCAAAGACTTTAAAATTGGAGTTTAGACATTTGACGTAAAGCATTACAGGAAAACTGTAAAACTATATTAAAAGCAAGCCGCTTGACACTAAAAGATCGGGGTGCACTCTGTGCTGCCTTATTGTGGACATATATTATGTTTATAACCTGCTGTGTTCTTAATCAATGCAAATGTAATTATTTAAAAAAAATTAAAAGTTTTTTCATTCGATGACAAATTTAACTTTTAATATAAACAATTTTAATTTATAAAGACTTATTTGAGAATGAGTTTTTAGAAATCAACTTGTTTAGTCTTGGTTTACTGTTTTGAAAGCTTCAATGTTTAGTGTTCACACTTTCGACTTTTGGAATCCGAATTTGTAAAACTGAAGTAAGATTCAAGTAATAGTTACTAACAACAAACCGTAGAAAACGTTTTGAAAGTGAAATATTGTTATTTCTCGTGCTTCAAATTAGTCGGGAGGATAACTCCGTCTGATGGCGCTCTGACTTACGAGCAGAAGGAAATAAGTTCGGTACTCAGTGTGCCGTTAGAAAAAGCACCTTATGACATATTTCTCACTGTGGTCACGCTGTTTATATACAGTGATCTGACTCCACTCAAAAGAGAAAGCGTACACTGTCTAGCACGAAGAAAAATAAATCCCACGATATAGCAGTTTTTGCGTTGACCTCTTCCTGCATCTCTTCACATAACCAGCATTATTACCCATCGTTGAGCTGCTAAGCTGTAAATCATAATTTTAAAATACCAATGGTTTGAACCGACACTGAATCGAACTCACGTCTACTGCTTGAAGCTGAGAGAAGGAAAAAAAATTGCAGTTCATGGAATTTGCAGCAGTCGAACTCAATTCGAACGATCAAAGAAACAAAACCAAATCAAAATTAAACTTTTATGACGTTTATTTATTTTCAAGGTCACGCAAGCTAGATTTTATTTTTAGTTTCTTAAGTAGTCTAAATGTTTTAATGTTATATTTTTTTGTATTTCTAACTACAATCCCATTACGTTAGACATCGGCTGTTAGTTATGTGACAAGCAAATATGATACATTAAATTGCTGTTGCGATGTTGAGAAATCAAAGTCGTGGATGTCAATTCATTTATCATTTGTTTGTACATCGCAACTACAGGTTTCGTTTGATAAAACAGGAAGTTCACTCACTTGACATAGAAAGCACCAACCCACAGAGTAATCAATGATCCTGCCGCTGCACAACCCAGTGCAATTGCGATTATTTCTCCAACGCTGAGATCATCTTCTTCTTGTTGTGAATCTGAACAACAAGCTGAAAGTTTAAAACAAAATAATTGCTCCTAACTTGGTTCTGAATGCTAATAAAAAAAAAAAACAAATTAAAGATGAATTAATTTTTATGTTAAATTTCTATAATTTTGTGCAAACCGTGCTAAAATTTCGCTTGTCTGATTTTTTCAGGTTATATCAATTTTGTTTCAAATTATAAAATTGTGTAAATTGCCATAAAAAGATCTGACGTAAAGTTATACAATTCAATTCAAATAGAATTTGAATAAGATTCCACCTGATGAGCTGTCTTTGGCGAAACAGGCTGTTGTGAATTTTTAATTTTTAATTTTTATTCTATCTTTGTGTTTTCATTAATAAATTCTGCTCTAGCTGTTGGTTTTCGAGGTATGTACCGGCGAAGTAAGGCAAACAGATATATATATATATATATTTATACAATTTCCTCTGCGTTGCTTGCAGTCAGTGCAAAAAGAATAAGAAAAACAATCAGTCACTTTTTGCGGATCGGCAAGTTTTCTTCTTTTTGTTGATTGATCGTTTCGATAACCTGTCATCAACTTTAATCCAATATCCACGAATACATTGGTACTAGATAATAAAAATTTTTTTCTCCTTTAAATCTTGCCATTGTTCAAATTATTAAAACTTATCTTTTAAATAAGCCAAAGGATAATTTTAATTATGGCCATATAGTATAATGATAAATAACTAATAAAAATTAGTTTTCGTCCGCTATCACAACCGAACACGGCCTAACGCGTTTCAAAAAAAAAAATATTAGAAGTGTTTTTCAAGAGGATGTAAATTACAGAAATAAAAGCATTTGTCTTGATAATGATAGCATGTTTGCGTCCGATAGAATTTGTTTATAAGCTTTGCTAATAAATACACCAGTAATATTTGTTACTCTTTTGACCAACAAACAAGTTCAATAAAATTTGATTTGTTACAAGATGTGCAGTTAATTGGTCAGAACAATAAGTAAAAGCAATATAAATCAATGATAAAGGTTTAATTTAACTTGCTACTTAAATCGTACAAGATAAAATAATGTAAAATGAAATCCAATAGGGCTTTCCATTTTATTTTTTCTTTTATATAAACTATTATGTTTTATGTCATCTTAAGTAAACATTCTTATGTTAACATATAGAATTTGTCCAAGCTAAAACTTGGAATTAAAAATGAGTTTCGTTATTAAGTCAAACACTCGGGCAAAGTATTACTTGAGAAATAATTTCATTATTATAACGACAACACCCTTTTACAATGGACCCATGTTGTGTGTCGCAAGTGGGCTTCCCACATTTGACGATGGTATTGGGAACATTGTCCAAGTCTTCAGGGCAACTGGGTTCTTCTAAAAAACAAACAAGTTTTTTTGTTTTAAGCCATAAAGAAAGATATTTAAAACAAAAGAAAACTATTAAGGATCCAAGTTATTTTATAAGGGCGTTCTAGCCTGTAGCAGAAGCGTCCAACTTCTGGCCAGAGGGCTGCACTTGGCATGCTTAAAAATTTTGACTAGCCGGTGCAATATTTTCGAAACGACTTAATCTGAAGATGTCGAACCTGCGTCCCGCCGTACCGGCTCGCTATCTACTTCAATTTCGTTTGTCATTTTTCATTAAAATTTATTTTCAGCAAAATTTTCAAGTAATGACCAAAAAAATCCCTTTAATTCTAATTTAATAAAAACTGTGCTTAAACTTCAATCGATCATTTTTTCCAAATGTCAAGTGAAGACTAAAAAAAGGTTAAAGAATAAAATTCAATTGTAGTTTTTACTTAAACGCAAAATGAAGACATGATTCATGGGGTTAATAAGAAGAAATCTTCTTATTAACCCCATGAATCACGTCTTATTATCCCCATGAAATCTTATTAATTAGTAATATGCGCTTACTATATTTAGAATGGACCCTTTTACCTCCAGCTTCATGGCCATTAGTCTGTCTGACACCCTCTTCACCTCCAGGACACTTTTAGCCAGCTCCTCCCTCACCACTATCCCTATCCCATTTTTTCTTCCATCAACTCCGTTGTAGAATATTTTGCATCCACCGCCAATGTTCCTTGCTTTACTACCTTTCCACTTTGTTTCCTGTAGACACAATATATCTACATTTCTTCGCTCCATCATATCTGCCAGCTCTTTTCCCCTTCCAGTCATCGTTCCAATATTTAAAGTATCCACCCTTATGAGTGAGCGTTTTCCTTTCCACGCTTCTCGCTGCTTCTTTACTCGCTTTCTTTCTCTTTTTCTGCTCTTATTTTCACTATGTTTGGCAGTAGCATAATTTCCACAGGTGCCCTGCTGTGCGACACCTGAAGCGGTCGTTGGTAACCCGGGCCTCGACCGATCCGGTATGGATAGATAATGATTACGCATTTGTCTGTTTTAGCAAAAAAGTTTTACGCCGGATGCCCTTCCTGCCGCAACCCTCCCCATTTATCCAGGCTTGGGACCGGAATCAAGAGACACAGAAATGTGCCTCCGATGGGTGGGTTATAATTCTTCAAATATAAACTTCAATTTTCTCTTAAACAAGCTTGATTTTTGCTACACATTTGTTTAATATTTCAAAAATTTTCTTAGTCAACTTTGATTTTTAGATATTTATCTTTAATTTTTTTCTTGACAATCTCGATTTTTGTTATACCTTTGTTTGATTTTTCTTAACAATCTTGATTTTTGTCGCACCTACCTTTAATTTTTTTTAACAATCTTGGTTTTTGTCATACCTAACCTCAATGTTTTCTAAACAAACTTGATTTTTGTTATACCTAACCTCAATTTTTTCTAAACAACCTTGATATTTGTCGTAACTATCTTTTGATTTTGCTATACCTATGTTTAATTTTTTTTGGTAACTTTGATTTTTGTTATAACTTTGTTCAATTTTTTCTTGGCAGCCTTGTTTTTTTCATACCTTTATTTAATTTTTTTCTTGGCAACCTTGATTTTTGTTGTGCTTATGTTCAATTTTTCAAAACTTTTTCTTAGTCAACCTTGATTTTTAGACCTACATTTAATTTTTCCCTAAGAAAGCTTGATTTTTAGGTACCTTTATTCAATTTTAAAACTTTTTGTCTAAGCAGCCTTGATTTTTGTTATTCCTAATCTCAATTTTTCTTTAAGCAACCTTGATTTTTGTTATAAGCTTTGTTCAATTTAAAAATATTTTTCTTGACAACCTTAATTTTTGTCATACCTTTGTTTTTATTTTTTTCTCAGCAACCTTGATTTTTGTCATACCTTTGTTTAATTTTTTCAAAGAAATCTTGATTTTTGCCATACCTATCTTTAATTTTTTTCTAAACAACCTCGTTTTTGTTATACCATTGTTTAATTTTTTCTTGGCAACCTTTATTTTTTTCATACCTATCTTCAATCGTTCCTAATCAACCTTGATTTTTGTTATATTTTTGTTTAATTTTTTCATGGCAACCTTGATTTTTGTTATACCTATCTCCAATTGTTTCTAAGCAACCTTTATTTTTGTTATACCTATGTTTAACTTTTTTCTAGACAAGCTTGATTTTTTGTTACACCTTTGTTGAATTTTTAAAAAATTTTCTTGGCATTCTTGGTTTTTATTCATAGTCAATTTTAAAGTAATTGTTAAAAGTTTTAAACAAAAATTTTATTGATAGTATATTTGTGTTCAATAAACAGATGCTTCATAATAAAAAATTCGTCTGTTTTCCAAGTTACACCTGGCTGGCAGATATGATGGAGCGAAGAAATGTAGATATATTGTGTCTACAGGAAACAAAGTGGAAAGGTAGTAAAGCAAGGAACATTGGCGGTGGATGCAAAATATTCTACAACGGAGTTGATGGAAGAAAAAATGGGATAGGGATAGTGGTGAGGGAGGAGCTGGCTGAAAGTGTCCTGGAGGTGAAGAGGGTGTCAGACAGACTAATGGCCATGAAGCTGGAGGTAAAAGGGTCCATTCTAAATATAGTAAGCGCATATGCTCCACAGGTTAACAACAGCATGGATAAGGAGAAAAATGATTTTTGGGAAGACCTGGATGGGTTGATAGAAATTATATCAAAAGAAGAGAGGATAGTTTTTGGTTCAGATCTTAATGGACATCTGGGCAAAGGAAACATTGGGGATGAGGAAATAATGGGGAGGTACGGTGCTGGAACAAGAAATAAGGAAGGATCAATGGTTGATAAGGTTGTGGATTTTGGGAAAAGGATGGATTTGGCGATTGTCAATATTTATTTCAAGAAGAAAGATGAACACAGGGTGACGTATAAGAGTAGAGGAAAAAGTACCCAAGTAGATTATGTGATGTGCAGAAGGAAGAACTTGAAGAAAATGTGTGATTGTAAGGTAATATTGAATAAGTGTGTCGCAAAGCAGCACCAAATGGTGGTATGTAAAATGTTTCTTATGGTGAAAAAGAAAAAAGCAGAGAAAGTAAAGTCAAAGATACGATGGTGGAAACTGAAGGAGACAAGCTATCAAGAAGCGTTTAGACAAGAGGTGACCAGGATTCTGGGAGGCAAGGATTGATTACCTAATGAGTGGGACAAAATAGCAGAAATGCTAAGAAAAACAGCTGAAACTGTACTGGGAGTGGCATTTGGGAAACGAAAAGGAGACAGGGAGACATGATGGTGGAATGAGAAAGTTCAGGATAGCATAAAAGAAAAGAAAGAGGCAAAGAAAGCATGGGACAAAACAAGAAATGAAAATACTAAAAAGATATACAAAGAAAAGAAGAGTAAGGCAAAGAAGGCAGTTGCGATGGCAAAGGGACGTGCGTAGAACAATTTGTATGCTAGATTGGAAACAAAAGAAGGTGTAAAGGAGTTGTACAGATTGGCTAGGCAGAGAGACAGAGCAGGGAAAGATGTACAGCACGTGAGGGTTATAAAGTATGAAAATGGTAATGTGATGGTAAATTTGGAAGAAGTGTTAAAGAGATGGAAGGAGTACTTTGAGAAACTGATGAACGAGGAAAATAACAGAGACCCCAGGACAGAGGAACCAGAAGTGGTTAATGAAGAGGTAAATTGTGTCAGTGGAGAAGAAGTAAAAAACGCACTAAGAAGGATAAAAAAAGGTAAAGCAGTTGGGCCAGATGAGTTGCCAGTAGAAGTTTGGAAGTAAATGGGAAAGATGGGGATAGAGTTTTTGACTAGACTGTTCAATAGACTATTAATGGGTGAACGGATGCCAGAAGAATGGAGAAGGAGTGTGCTTATCCCAATCTATAAAAACAAAGGGGACGCACAGTGCTGTGGAAACTACAGAGGAATAAAGCTAATTAGCCACACAATGAAAGTATGGGAAAGAATTATTGAAACCAGGTTAAGAGATAGAGTGGAGATCAGCAAACAGCAATATGGATTTATGCCAGGAAAGGGAACTACCGATGCCATGTTTGCTCTAAGAATGTTGATGGAAAAGTACATGGAAGGTCAAAGAGAGCTACATTGTGTATTCGTGGACCTAGAGAAGGCTTACGACAGGGTTCTACGGGAAGAGCTGTGGTACTGTATGAGAAAATCCGGAATAGTCGGAAAGTATGTACAACTAGTACAGGATATGTATGAGGGAAGCGAAACAGTGGTGAGGTGTGCAGTAGGAACTACAGAAAGTTTCAAGGTTAAGGTTGGACTGCACCAGGGTTCAGCGTTAAGTCCATTCATGTTTGCAGTGATAATGGACAGGCTAACAGATGAAGTAAGGAGAGAACCACCATGGACGATGCTGTTTGCTGATGATATTGTGATTTGTGAAGAGACCACGAAAGAAGTGGAGCGGAGATTAGAATTCTGGAAGTACGCATTGGAAAGAAGAGGGATGAAAGTAAGTAGGTCAAAGACCGAATATCTGTGCATAAATGGAGGAAATGATGACGAAACAGTAAAGATGGAGGATGCAAAAGTGCCAAGAGTAAAGGAATTTAAGTATTTGTGATCAACGGTGAAAGAAAGTGGTGGTTGTGAGAGGGAGGTAAAGAAGAGAGTACAGGCAGGATGGAACGGATGGAGAAGAGTATCGGGAGTAATCTGCGACAAGAGGTTACCAGCTAGAGTAAAAGGAAAAGTGTACATCGTCGTCGTCGTCGTCGTTTGAAGGGTATCCACTCCAGGCCAGACACAAACAGGACTGGGGCCGAGGGTTTATCCTTTTACTACCCCAGACTGCTGCACTGCCTGGATCAGATGCTGGCAGTGATGTCATTAAGCCAGCATCGAGTTTCGTCATCCAAAACCGTCAGACCTCGTGCTCCATGTGGTGCCCGATGTATAGGGCACGCTGTTAGTAGATGGTCTGCGGTTTGCTCAGAAGCGCCGCACTCGCAATTCGGTGAAGGAGCGAGACCCCATTTGTGCATGGACGAATGGAATCGCCCAACACCAGTCCGCAGGCAGTTGAGCTTAACCCAAGCTGCTCGGGGTAAGCCCATCCCAACAGGCCTGGCACCGGCCTCGGGCACAAAAGCACGGAGCCTGGAAGCATTTTCACAGTACTCCGTTTTCCATTTGTGATTTGTCCATTCAGAGGCGCGGATGCCAAGTCTGGCAAGGTTGTCCAAAAGATTCCGCGCACCTGGCACAAACGGGCGTCTGGATCTTAGTTTCACTTGGCGAGTATCTGAAAACCCACTTAATAGACCATGCAAGATATGATCGGGGTCCAGAGATCCACGGTAAGCCAAGGAGAGTGTCGCTCACATTTGGCGAAACTCAGCTGGCTGGATGCCTGAGAGTATAGGTAGGTGGTCCGTTGGAGTGGGACGCAGGCATCCAGTAACTATGCGCAAGGGGTATTTCAAGACACTGTCAATGGGCGAGTGTGAGCACTGCGACACCAGACTGGCGCACAGTACTCAGATGTTGAGTAGATTAGAGACAAGGTGGCTATGCGTAGTGTTTTAGCACCAGCACCCCATCCCGAGCCCACGAGTCGCCTCAGCAGTGTGACGCGCGAGGATAGTTTTTTGCGCAATGCCACTAAATGGTGACGAAACGTGAGCGATCTGTCCAGTTTTACCCCAAGGTAAGTAGGGGTTGGACAGAACAATAAAAGTCTACCTGTTACGTCGTTCGCGTAAATTATTTAAGAAGTAGATGCACGGGTTTCGAGCCAGCGCGCCTTTTATATCAGCGCTGAATAATCAGCGCTACCTTTAACGCGTTCTCGCGCGGCTGTGGGCATAGAATGATGCCACGTTGTTTTGGTAAGCCTTTTCTTGAGCTGGCTGGGACTTCGCATTTTGCACAGTCTCCAGATTGATTTGGCTGCTATATTTGTCCCTTTGGACATTGTCTACTTAGAGTAGAGAATTTGGTATTTGATACTTCCTTTGCTCGTCCGCCCAACATTGTTGGTGAGTTTGTATTGTGTTTACGCGTTAAAGTTAATTGATGTAATAATTGTGTTATTGTTTAGACAACCGTTTCCGACTAGTGCCGCAACTATCGTTTTGTTCTTAATAAAGTAAAACCGTAAAGTCTGGTGCTGGTCGTGAAGCGCGTTTGTGTGGAGTGGGAAGAACGAGGCAATTTTGCGACTCCGTTACAAAAAGTTTTCAACGAGTTTCCCTTTCGAAGTCGAAAGGAAAAGTTTTCAACGTGGTTTATTCTCATCGGTCGAAAAAGGTTTTTGACGAGTTTTTCTTTTCGAAGTTGAAAAGAAAAAGTTTTCAACGTTTGCTTCTTGAAAGTTTTCTTCACCTTCGAGTTCGAAAAAGGTCGAAAGGAAAAGTTTTCGACCGTCTCATCGTCATCATTGGCAAAAAAGGTTTTCGACGTCGTCTTCATTTTGGAAGTCGAAAAAGGTCAACTTTGAAGACCCTAACGAAGAAGCTTTATCGGCGCTTTCGTCGTTCAACTGGTCATCAAAAATATTTCCGAAGAGCGTCAAAGTCTACGACGGCAAACATCCATCAACGTCAACAGCGTAAACGGTACTAAATTTCAATTACTACACTTGAAATCTCAAAAAATCGTTGGAACGATTTGTAATAATAATAACGTATTTATATTTGAAAAACCTAAGTAAATTGCGTGACGCGATTTGTGTGACAAGACGTGAAACTTATAATTTGAACTTATTGTTATTATTGTTTGGTTTATTGTTTATACTGTTTGGCATAATGACATCTGAGGAAGATAAAACTAATACTAACTTGGCGATTGAAAACTTAAAATCGCAACTAAATGAAAGTTATAGATGCGCAGAAAAGTTAATGTCGTTACGAAATCCTGACGTAGACAAACTTAATACTGTTTTTGATGAAATTGACCAAGAGCACAAGACCTTAATTGATTACATGATTGATAACTGTGTTGATTCCACGCTTATTGCCGCTGTTACTCATAACAAATTCGAGTTTGATACTCGTAGGGAGGAATGGTTTCTAAAAATTGGGGTTCGTTTTGTGATGATGCCAACCTGCCCTCATCAAGTAAACCCGGTCCCGATTTATTAAGTTCAAAGGCCCCCAGCGAATGCTCTAGAGCCTCAAACTTGAGCTCAAAGTCTTCTAACGTTTCTAGCAAGTCGTCCAGAATTAATATGAAACGTCTCCGCGCTTGCGAAAAATTTAAATTAGCACAACTAGAGGCGGCTCAGCTAAAAGGAGTTATTGAGGAGGAAAAGGCCCAAAACGAGTTGAAACAAAAAATACAGCAGGAAGAAAATGAGCTGAAAAAAAGGATACGGCAAAAGGAGGCTCGCAGAAAATTAGAGTTAGCGAATGCTCAGTACGAAATCTGGATGGAAGCAGATGTCAAGGCAGAACGCGACCTTGAGGTAAAATCACGCGACCCCTTGGGCAGTTCGCAGTTAAAGAAAGAGCTCTCTCTTCAAGCTAAACCCTTTTCCCCGGCCATTAGTAACGCCTTTCCAAGTTCATCATCACAATTAATTAAGAGCGGTGAAGAATGTAAGGCCGATATTATTAGAGCGCCAGAGAGTCAGAACGCCCCTTTACCGCAAAGTGGCCGAGTAAATTTTGCTCCTGAAATGGCTTCGAATCTATACCACTATAGATCCGCAGGCGTTGGGCAACACTATTTTCCGGATGAAACGGTCGACGAACCCGGGCCGAGCCATGCCCCGAAAACGGCTCCTGTCTCTTTATTATATTTACGGATTGAAATACGATGATCTGTTTTTACCACGCCCAGAGTTATCTAAATTTTCAGGAGACCCTTTGGAGTTTAAGCTATTCATCTGTAACTTTGAAACGCATGTCGAGTCCAGATTGCAAGACCAGAGAGCACTTCTTTGTCTACTCGTTCAATATTGTACGGATCCGGTTAAAGAAAAGATACAACATTTTTCTGAAACAGGTCAAAATTGTTACCGATTAGCTAAGGATCGCCTTTTTAAGGAATATGGCTCGCCGTGGATCGTATCAGATGTTTGCGAACAAAGACTCAAGAAATTCCCTTCGATTATTTCAGGTGATGCAAAGGAACTAAAAAGATTTGCAGAGCTTCTAGAAAAGTGTAGTGTCATAGTTAAGGACATCAGATGCTACAGCAACATTGACTCTTTAGACACGTTGACTCTATTAGTAAAAAAGTTACCGTACAACCTAAGAACCAGGTGGGTAAAAAGGGCCGTTCAAGTAGAAAATAGGTCAAGAAAATTGGCCAATTTCTCACACTTTAGTGAATTCGTGCAACAGGAGTCTGAAGAGGCAAACTCTCTATTTGGCTTAAGATCTTTAAACGTAAAGCCATCAACGTAGGTAAGAGCTTCTTACACCACAACCTCCTTTAACAGTAGCAATCGAGGATTGAAGCCCCAAAATCGTTGGGGAGAATGTTGGTACTGTAAATCTAGTACACATAGGTTAATTGACTGTGAAGAATTTATAAAAATTTCGATTGATGACCGCTTTGAATTCATAAAACGCTCAAAATTATGCCATAAATGCTTCAGCTCGAGACATCGCACCCCCCAATGCAAAAAGGTTAATTCTTGTACAGTAGAAGGCTGCACTAACCCATTCCATCACACACTATTACATTTTACAAGAAAAAGATCCCCAGTTTCCAAAAGGACAGCGCCTGAAGTCAGCAATCTAAATACTGATAACCCACCAGAAAGCACTATTGCGCTCTCTACAGTTTCAAAGGCCACCGATTCGGATGCAAATGTATACCTTTGTGTAGTTCCAGTTAGGGTTAAGTATAAAGAAAAGGAAGTTCTAACGTATGCGTTCTTGGACCAAGGATCTTCTCACACATTTTGTGACAAGACCCTCATTCAGTCACTGGGAATAACTGGTCGATCCGAAAAAATTTGTTTGCAGACCTTGGCAGGTTCGGTTAAAGGATATGACGGAATATCTTGTGAACTTGAAGTCTCTGGTTTAGATGGAGAGGTGTACTACACCATACCTAATGTTTTCTCGATCAATGAAATACCAGTTCGGCCTAATCTTGTTCCGACGCAAAAGAAAATTTTGGAGCTTCCTCATCTAAAAGAAATAAAGCTCGACACTTTATCTAACGTCGAGGTCGGTTTATTAATTGGAGTAGACGTGCCAGAGCTGTTCTGTACTAGGGAATTTCGCAAAGGACCGCGTGGTACTCCGTCAGCTATTTATACACCTCTGGGCTGGTCTTTGCTCGGGCCTTCTCTATCACCATCTTATTCTACGAATTGCAAGGTTCACTTTTCACGTAAAGCAGATGACGCAGCTTATCAACTTGTAGAGAGTTTATGGGATTCAGAATTTGTAAAGGGTACGACTGTTTTAGATACTCCAAACTCCAAAGAAGATCGTGCGGCTTTTCATTTAATGCAAGATTCAGTTACCATACACAAAGGACATTATCAGCTCCCGTTACTTTGGAGACACTCAAGTAAGTCTTCCCAACAACTATGCGATAGCAAAGCACAGACTCGCAGCTTTAAAGCGTAGGTTCTTAAGCGATCCACATCTAAAGGCTAAGTATCTTGACATAATAAATGGCTATCTAGAAAAGGGGTACGCAAGAAAACTAACAAGTCAAGAATTAAGTGTTAACGTGGCTACTAAGTGGTACTTGCCTCATCACCCAGTGGTCAACCCAATAAACCTAAAAAAGTGAGAGTTGTATTTGACTGTGCAGCTAGATACAGCAACGAATCTTTAAACGATAACTTAATGCGAGGTCCCGACTTGATGAACAGTCTAACTGGGGTCCTGACACGATTTCGA
The DNA here is from genome assembly GCA_963680785.1 of Diplosoma virens. Lineage (NCBI taxonomy): Eukaryota > Metazoa > Chordata > Ascidiacea > Aplousobranchia > Didemnidae > Diplosoma > Diplosoma virens. The sequence goes on from OY796882.1 coordinate 16,899,887, forward strand.
AAGAACCGCATAGCCCTTGTAGGCAATATAGAGGCAATGTTTCATCAAGTGTTTGTGAAACCTGAGCATGCTAATGCCTTACGTTTTCTTTGGTGGCCAAACGGATGTCTAGAAGAAACTCCAGCTTCCTATCAAATGTTAGTGCACATTTTTGGTGCAAAATCTTCACCTAGCTGCGCCAACTTCTGCCTGCGACAAACTGCATTAGACTTTGCACACCTTTATGATCCAACTATATTGGAGATTGTACGCAACAACTTTTATGTGGACGATTGTCTATTCTCGGTTTCATCAGTGGAAGAAGCGATTTCCGCTCAAAGATCATTATGTGAACTACTTAGAAGGCGTGGTTTTCATTTGAGAAAGTGGCTGTCAAACAATGAGCAGGTTATAAAGGCCATTCTGATAGTGAACGTGCCAGGTTGGTAAATAGTTATTCTTTTGATGTAAGTTCGCACGAGCGAGTCTTGGGTGTAAATTGGGACATAAAGGAAGATCAATTTACGTTTTTTATCAACCTCCCTCATAACCCCTTTACGAAGCGTGGCGTACTGTCCACCATAGCAAGCTTGTACGACCCACTTGGTTTTGTTTTCCCAGTTGTCTTGGAAGCCAAAGTGTTCTTGCAGGGTCTTACTAGACGAAAGGCGGGATGGGATGAAGAAATTACTAGTTTTGAGTCAGAAAGGTGGTCTAATTGGTTGTCACTTCTTTCTCGGCTTAATGAAGTATCCGTTCCGCGTTGCTTCAAAACTCAAGAATTGGCAAAGTTAAAAAATGCTGAAATACACAATTTTTCGGATGCTTCCTCTTTTGCTTATGGAGCTTGCTCATATCTGCGATAAATAGATGAAAATGGTAACGTGGCGTGTTCGTTTTTAATTGGCAAGTCGCGCGTGCCCCCAATTAAAGCTATCTCAATCCCCCGATTAGAATTGACCGCAGCTGTTTTGGCCGTGAGATTAAATGAAAAAATGCAAAGAGAGTTGAATCTAGAGTCTTGTACTTCAATCTTCTGGTGTGATTCCACAGCGGTGCTTAACTGTATAAAAAATCGAACTAAGCGTTTTCCCGTTTTTGTAGCTAATAGACTTGCAATCATTGAGCAAGGCAGCGACCCGAATAATTGGCATTATTTACCGTCAAAGCTAAATCCAGCTGATTTACCTAGCCGAGGCGTATCAGCATCATCTATCGAGCAATTAAACGCTTGGCTACGAGGACCAGGGTTTCTTCAAGAACCTATTCTAGATTTTAGTAAATTTGAACTTCCAGATAAAAAATTACCTGAGGAATTTTGCTTCACAGATCGACAATCAGTGTATGCAAGCTTGATGGTTGACACCGCAGGTGTGATAAATCGCTTAATTAACCGTTCTTCGTCTCTGTACAAACTAAAGAGATTAACGTCTTGGCTTTTACGATTTAAAAATTTCCTCGTAAGCAAATTCAGGCATTCCCGCTTTAGGTTTGACTCTGCACTCACTGTAGATGAACTGAACGCCGCAGAGAGAGCACTTATCAGATATGTACAGCGACAACGGCACAAATTTTGTCGGCGCGGCACGTATATTAAGAGAATCTCTTGAAGAATTGAATAAAGGTAGGATAGACCGCTACTGCTGCCAACAAAATATCAAATGGGTTTTTATGCTCCCTAGCGCAAGCCACATGGGTGGAGCCTGGGAACGCATGATACGTTCCATACGCAAGATTTTGAACGCTCTTATCGGCTGCCAAACTTTAATGATGAGGGATTAGTTACATTTATGACTGAAGTTGAAGCCATACTAAATTCCAGACCATTAGTTCCAGTGATGTATGATGATAAAGGCCAGGAACCACTTACTCCCAACCACTTGCTTCTTTTTAAGGGAAATCCAAACTTACCGCCAGGTCTTTTTGATAAGAAGCATTGCTATACGCGTAGACGCTGGGCTCAAATCCAATATATGAGCAACCAATTCTGGTGTCGTTGGATAAAGGAATTCCTACCTAACCTTTCTCAAGAGGCAAAAATGGTTTCAGAAAAACAGAAATTTGCAACTAAATGACATAGTTTTAATTGTTGAGGATATGCAACAAAGGTCGAAGTGGGTCCTGGGTAGAGTAGTTAAAACGTTTCCTGATAAATCGGGTGTAGTTCGCACGGTTAGTGTTAAAACCCCTAGTTCCATAATTACGCGGCCTATAACTAAACTTTGCTTAATTCTGGAATTTAATAAGGAAACGGGTGACAAACTCGAATGAGTAAAATTGATATTGTGATTTTGTTGTTTTGTGTTTGCTTTAATATTTCCTTTTCTATGCCTGCAATTAACATGCTGTATCGATTTGTTTGATTCGTAACTATTATGTTTTTCGATGTGTTTGTTTTGTAATTTGTTTCTCTAATGTGTAGGATTGACATCCTCGTGGGGGGAGTGTTACGTCGTTCGCGTAAATTATTTAAGAAGTAGATGCACGGGTTTCGAGCCAGCGCGCCTTTTATATCAGCGCTGAATAATCAGCGCTACCTTTAACGCGTTCTCGCGCGGCTGTGGGCATAGAATGATGCCACGTTGTTTTGGTAAGCCTTTTCTTGAGCTGGCTGGGACTTCGCATTTTGCACAGTCTCCAGATTGATTTGGCTGCTATATTTGTCCCTTTGGACATTGTCTACTTAGAGTAGAGAATTTGGTATTTGATACTTCCTTTGCTCGTCCGCCCAACATCGTTGGTGAGTTTGTATTGTGTTTACGCGTTAAAAGTTAATTGATGTAATATTTGTGTTATTGTTTAGAAAACCGTTTCCGACTAGTGCCGCAACTATCGCTTTGTTCTTAATAAAGTAAAACCGTAAAGTCTGGTGCTGGTCGTGAAGCGCGTTTGTGTGGAGTGGGAAGGACGGGGCAATTTTGCAACTCCGTTACACTACCGTTGTTGTAGACCTTTAGCTCACGTTTGGCCTTTCGGTTATTTAAGTAAAAGGCTGCCGTCACCGTCTTAGTGTGACTGAGCTTCAACCTCCAAGTTTGGAGATACGCTGACAGTGTGGACATGTCTTGACTTAGAGTCCCCTCCAAGTCCTTTTAGTTTCCAGAAGAATGCAACAATGCTAGATCATCAGCATAACCAAACTTTCTGGAAATCGTGGAAGGAAGATCGTACGTATAGATGTTAAATAGGAGGGGAGCCAAGACCGATCCCTGAGGAACGCCGTTTTTAAGACGGCGTAGCCTGCTTTGCTTGCTGTCACCGGTGGTAAGGGTGAAACTTCGATTTCGGACAAGCTCCACGATCATTTTGACCATGTACTTATCCGGAAGTAGTCTCAGCAGCTTGCAGGTAAGGCCACGGTGCCAGACAATGTCATAGGCAGCTGTCAGATCGATAAACACGGCACCGGCCTTCTTTTTAGCCTCGAAAGAATCCTCGATGTTCTGGGTTAGCAGAACAGCTTAATCTACGGTTGACTTCCCGCGTCGGAACCCAGCCTGCTCTTTAGGGAGCAATGGATCGATTAACGGTTCAACGCGGGCGTAGATAAGCCTCTCGAGGATCTTGTAGGGGATACAGAGCAGAGATATCGGTCGATAACTCTTTGGGTCCCCCACGGGCTTTGCTGGTTTTGGGATCGCGACCACAAGCGCTCTTCTCCAGATCTTGGGAATTTTGAGTCGGCGCAAACAGGAAGAAAGGATGTCACGTAACCAGGACTTCAAAGCAGCTCCGGCATGGAGTATAAGCTCGGGGCAGATGGAATCAGGTCCCGGAGCTTTACCTGGTTTTAAATGTTGGAGGGAAGCAGTAAATTCTCTCTGTGAAAAATTGTCAGAGATATTTACTGCGTCTGGTGTTGTGGCCCTCCAAAGGTCAGACACTTCTTGAAAGACAAGTCGAGATGACTTGCGATCAACAGCCTCGTATTTCCCATTTTTAACCAGCTGAGATGCAATAGCATTAGCTGAAACGGGACAGTGACGAGGAGAGTGTCGTAACCTACCAGTAAGGTTGTTCAAAATACTCCACGCTTTTCGACTAGAGTGTGAGAAGTTAATGTTCCGAACTGCCTCGGACCATCGATCCCTCCGCTTTCTGTCAAGCTTGGCAAGCAGAGCAGTAGCAGCCAAACTTGAGTCGTCTCCCTGAGGAGACTGCAAAAAGGTTTTATAGAGGGATTCACACTCTGTGTACAGTTCAGTGGTAAGACCAGCAATGGTGTATGGACTCGAGACGGTGGCAGTCACAAAAAAACAAGTTGAAGAGATGGAAGTCGCAGAGATGAAAATGTTGAGGTTTGCTATGGGAGTACGAGAAAAGACAAGATTAGAAACGAGCACATCAGGAGTACCGTTAAGGTAGAACGGTTAGGAATAAAGATGAAGGAGGGAAGGCTGAGGTGGTATGGACATGTCATGAGGAGAGACCAAGAGTATGTAGGAAGAAAGATGATGGAAATGGAGTTACCGGGAAAGAGGAGAAGAGGGAGACCAAAGAGAAGATTTTTAGATCTAGTGAAAGAAGATATGGGGGAAGTTGGTGCGAAGGAGACGGATGTTGAAGACAGAAAGATGTGGAGAATGATGATACGCTGTGGCCATTCCTGACTAAAGGGAAAGGCCGAAAGGAGAAGAAGATATTTGAAGAATTAAGAGGATTTAGAATTAATTTTAATCAATCCGCTTAAAGATGAAAAGCACCAGACTCGAGTTTCGCTCTTGTTAGAACTCGTCAGTGATGCTTATCTCACTGCGAATCGAACCGTGGACCTGTAGTCTTCAACGCAGGTTGGTATACCACAGAACCCGGACGACAGATGGACTCAAAGCAGCTATAAGTTATAAGTTATTCCCGGCTTTACTGAACAAGGAATACATAGAATACATAATCTAGAAAATTGAAGATAGGAATGACAAAAACCAAGGTTGTCCAAAGAAAAACTTTTAAAAATTCAACAAAGGTATAATAAAAAACATGATTGACAAAGAAAAATTTTGAAAAATTCAACAAGGGTGTAGCAAAATCAAATTTGTTTAGAAAAAAAAATTAAATATAGGTATCTTCAAATCAAGCTTCTTAGGAAAAATTTTTAAGTGAACATAAGTATAACAAAAATCAAGGTTGTCAAGAAAAAAATTAAAAAATGATAGATATCTAAAAATGAGGGTTACCAAAAAAACTATTAAAATTGCACATATACATGTAACAAAAATCAAGGTTGGCTAAGAAAAATTTTTGAAAAATTGTACATAAGTATACAAAAAACAAGGTTGCTTAGAGAAAAAGTTTTAAATTTGAACAAAAATATGACAAAAATGGACTTTGTCTAGAAAAAAATTGAAGATATGTGTAACAAAAACAGAGGTTGACTAAGAAAAATTTTTGAAACATTGAACATAAGTATAACAAAAATCAACCTTGCCTAGAAAAAAGTTTTTAAATTAAACAAAGCTATAATAAAATCATGGTTGACAAAGAAAAACTTTAAAAATTCAACAAGGGTGTAGCAAAAATCAAACTGGTTTAGAAAAAAATTAAATATAGGTATCTAACAATCAAGCTTCTTAGAAAGTTTTTTGAAAAAGTAAACATAAATATAACAAAAACCACCTGCTTACATTGCTGCAGAAAAGCTATTGCGCAACAAACCTGACTTGTCCAAACTTGCCCTTCGCAGGAAATATTTCTACAGGTTTTTTCTATTGAGTGCTGAAAAACACGAAACTGGTTGAAAGACTTTTCTATTGTGTACCGAAAATTAGGAAAAGGTTTGACAGGTTCGTTCGCGTGCACTTAAAAGCAGGAAACCAATTGAAAAAATTTTCTATTGTGTACCTAAAATCAGGAAACTAGTTTGATAGGTTCGTTTCGCATGCGCCTAAAAACAGGAAATGGCTTGATAGGTTCGTTTTATGCGTGCCTAAAAAAGAAAACTGGTTGACTTTATTGCCTTAAAATCTTGCAGAATGTCTTGAAATAATCTTATGTCATGTTTTGAAGTCTTAGTTCTGTCTTGGGCAGGGAATCAAACTTAGGACCACTGTCTTTCTTAGGGTCAAAATTTATATTATCTTGGGAAGGAATCAAACTCAGGACTACTGTTTTTCTTAGGGTCAGGATTTATACTGTCTTGGGTGGGAGTCAAACTCAGGACCACTGACTTTCTTGGGGTTTGGATTTACAGCTTCGCTGTCTTGGGCAAGAATTTTGATGACTCAAGACCACTGTTTTTCTCAGGGTTAGGATTAAACTCTCGCTTCTGTCTTGGGTGGGAGTCAAACTCAGGACCACTGACTTTTTTAGGGTTAGAATTAGAGTCTTGCTTGTAACTTGGGTGGGAATCAAACTCAAGACCGCTGCTTTTCTTAGGGTTAGGATTAAACTCTTGGTTCTGTCTTGGGTGGTAATCAAACTCAGGACAACTATTTTTCTTAAGGTTAGGGTTTAGCTGTCTTGGATAAGAATTGAACTCAGAACCACCATCTTTCTTAGGATTAGGATTAGGAATAGGAATAAGATTCGGATTAGGAACAGGAATAGGAATAAGATTCTAAATAGGATTCGGATCCACCCTCCACCCTCCACCCTTTACCTCTACCTCCTCCAATGCTCTCTAGCGCCACTAGCGGAAACACCAACAAAAAGTACCCTGGTATACTACTAATAATGTATTTTTATTAAACTTTAAATTGGTAAACATTTTTACCATATAGGCTGGATTAAAAAAATTTTTTTAATAAAAATTGTGCACCCCAAGGTGGGGGTGCTATACCTTTTTAGGAGAGGTTTGAAGTTTATGAAATATTGTAAAACATGTAAACCTATTTTGCTGATTCAGAAATTATAAAGAAAAAGGCGAAAATATTGTCACTGAGGGTTTGCAGCAGTCCCAAAGGTTTTAGAATACTTTGGCCCTACCATAAAACGAGCTGCTCGAAAAATTGCAAACATAAGCAAAAAGTAAGTTTTTGTAAATAAAATTCAGCAAGATAAAATTTCGACAAATTTTGAATTCATTCAAATCTTTGACTCTATTTTAACCGATAAAATTTAGTAAAAAGACTCCAAACGAAATCATAAGATTGAATAAGTTTCATAAAGTAATAAAACCCTGAAAAAAATTGGATTCCATTGAGTTTAGCAGGCCCAAGTTATTTTGTTATAGCATGCCGACAAAATAGAAAGCCCAAAAAACTTCATACAAAATAAAATTACAAAAAATTTTTGCTTCACTTTTAGGGCTCGCAAAATTCCGGAAAATGAACATGTTTTTCGAGGCATAAAATGCAATTGTAAAAAAATTTTTTGAAATAATGGAAGTTATTTTACGGCCAAATAATGGTTTATTTTAATGTGCTGTTCACCAGATTCAATCATATAATTGCTTGTTTGGGATGTTGAGGGTAAAGTTCATTATTTTAACGCATAACATTTTTAAGTTGATTTTTGGTGCCAAAAATATTTCGGATGTATAACACAGCTAATACATTTTGCTCAGTTAAAAGCCTATTTGTTTCGTTTAAGCATCTGGATAAAACTGTGCAAAATCATGATGCGGGTAAAATTGTTTTGTGCCCTTTACCAAATCCTTTGGTCGGCTATGTCTAGGGCCACGATCTACAAACCATGTCTTTGGTTTACACGCTTGCAAAAATGGATATAAAAGTATTCTATTAAATTACTGTATAAGGATTAAAGCAAACATGAATCGAAAATCGTATAAACTGATAATTGTTTTTTTGAACCTGAACCGGAGTTAAACCAGAACTGAATCTTTAAAAATAAAACTTGCTCAACCAAAACCGGAATTGAACCTTTAAAAATAAAATTTGTTGAACCTGAACCAGAACTGCACCATTAAAAATAAAATTTGCTGGATCTAGATTTGAACCGGAACATTATTTCAAACGGTTCGATATCCTGGTCAAAACAGAAAGTAATTATAAAATAAGAATTTGAATTTTTTCAAAAAATTTGCAAAATTAATGCAAGCTCATTATGACGTACTTGCAAACCGTCATGTTTAGCGGAAGTGTACCGCGGAACACAGTTTGATAAACGCTGACTTACGATATGTGCAAAGTAGGCTAAATATAGATTTTAAATGGCATTTGAAATAAAGTTTTTGTGTATGTCACGCTCTACCTACTTAGTACCAGAATAACTACAAGATACTAGAGGCGAACCCTACGTGAATATCGCAGAAAATCACCAGCCTGTTGAAAGGAGCTTATGTGAGTGTTAAACTGGCGGGTCCTAGCGATCTAGAAGAACAGACAGGTATTATAATCTGAATTAATTATATTGAAGAACGAAGACAAAAAGATTAAATGAAAATAAAAACAAGCGCCAAAATTATACACGAGATGCTACAATTTACCAATAGATTAAACACATACAAATTACCTAACCGACTTCACAGAACCGCAAAAGAATATTATAAATTTTATAAATTTTTCCGCTAACGCTTAATACCAACTTGCCGTCCCGACAGATACATTCACATACTCAAATATACACAGAATACGTTCGGCATCTCGAATCCGCCTTTATATCTGCATCTACAATTGAATCTGAAATATGTCTTCTCGTTGCCGCCCCGTATATATACACCTTTTTAGCGACCACATGTGAAGGAACGCTTTTTACCCGTTCTTTTTCAACAACGAGAAGAAAGTCATTTCACCGCGTAAATCCGTAATCTTGACAGCTGTCCAGGGCAACAACGGCAAATAGTCACAAATAAATTTTAAATAATCGCGTCAACGTTAATGCGATTTAAACAATTAATTTAAAAAGGTTACGATTTAAGTAACTAATCCAAAAAGGTGTCGATTTAAACAATTAATTTAAAAAGGTTACGATTTGAATAGTTATTCCAAAAAGGTGTCGATTTAAACACTTAATTTAAAAAGGTTACGATTTAAATAATTAATCCAAAAAGGTGTCGATTTAAACAATTAATTTAAAAAGGTGTAATGTCTTTATTTGATAAAATTGAAATCGTAGCGTGACAGTGTAAACCTTTTTTATTTCTCATATCATTTTCAAAAAATTATAAAAAGACTTAAAACTAAACTAAAGATTATGGGATTTAGGTGTAGTAAAACTTAATACTTTTATGTAATCTAAAGGCTCACTTTTTCCCTATTTTTCTTAAAACACTTACTTAGTATTATAAGTCGGAACTTGCAAGTTGCAAGGTTTCCACTTAAATCTTCGGCGTCAAATCTATAGTCGTAAACTCCTTTTGAAAATTTGTCGCGAATAGTTTTTGTTTTCTGAAAAAAGCATTTCAAATTATTCAAATGCAAAAAACTAAAATAGTTAGTAATTCATCAAAAAGTTTTTCAATTTAATGTTTTATTCACCAAAATTAAAAGGTTTACTTAAACACAAAAATAGACTGTACAAATATTTTATTTTTTGTAATTTTAAAGAGTTCAATGAAAAGCTATTTTAAGTTATATGTGACAAAGTTAATTTATCCAGATAAACTTAAAATTATAAAATGTATAGAGTATCCATAAAATCGTGTCCTTAACGTCTCAATACCATAACAAATATGTTTTGCTCAGACACCATACAGCATAGAGTATTGTGGCTATTTGTGAAGTTTTCTATATATCTTTAAGTTTTTTGCAAAAATAAACTTAGGGAAGACTGGGCTTTGTTGAAAAGTTTTATACAGGGTCAACCAAAACGATCTGACACATTTGTAGGCTTAATAAAAGAAAAGCATAATAAATAATTTATAAAAAAATTTTTATTTTCCGAATGCACATATAATGCCATTTTATTTTTAAATCCCTTCATACAAAATGATGCTGGTGCAAGAACTCGATAAAAAAGATTATGAAAATTGCAGAAATGCAACAGCATATAAAGCACACCATAAGGTTTCATGAAGACTATGCAAGGGGCGTTGTTAAAACTCACATATGTCGGTTTGCAACCAATAATTGAAATTTGCCTGCTGAAGCTTCCACACCAGTGAAAATATGTTTCATTACTAAAAATTTATAAAGCAGTACGTGGGACATATTGTTGCATTTTTATACACAATAATCTGCTATTTTCATAATCTCTTTTACTGAGTTCTTGCACCAGCATCATTTTGTATGAATGAATTCAAAAATAAAATGGCATTCGGAAAATAAAAGGTTTTTAAAAGTTATTTATTATGTTTTGCTTTTATTAAACCTACAAATGTGTCAAATCATTTTGGTTCACCTTGTATAGAAAACTGAAATTATTAACAGCTGAGTCAATAAAAAGGTTTACGATCTGCAAAAGAAAGCCATCTAGGAAAATTGAAGTAATTAGCTTCAAAAGCGTTACATTACATTAAAAAGTTTTTAAGTAATAAAGTATAAACTAAAAGTAATTGATACTTAAACATAAATCGAATGGCAAATAACTCACTTTTCCGTTTAAATAAGAATTAATCTTGACCGGATTACCAGAATCGTCGGTTGCTTTTTTTGGAAAATCGTTGTAAGTGTATTGAAAGGGTGCGGAGCATTTTCCAACAAAAAAGGTTTGGGATTCAGGCGGACAATTATCAAATTCTGGTGGAACTTGATCTGCAAACTAACTGTATTACCAGATCTCAATCAAAAATTTTCTAATTAAAACCAGACAAGCCAACTGAGCAAAGCTGGTAGACTTCTTGCATTTGTATTTTGTAAACTAGCTGTTATTCATTTACCAAGCTATGAAAGAGGAAATTCCTATAAAAATTAAAACATTTTTATAATTCGGTCACAAACTTTTAAAAATTTTTCATATCTATATTATAATTATGAGTATTTATACTAAATCAGGGGTGGGGAACCTTTTACTCTATGAAGGCCGCACTAACAATCATAATTAAGCAGATGGCCGCAAGGAGACTGAGAAAAAAAGTCTAAAGGTTAACTTTGACAACAATTTAGCTAAGTTCATGTAAAATATAAAATTTAATGTTATCCTTTCTCAAAACTTAGTGCAGGGGTGGGAACCTTTCTAAAAATAAAGGCCACACCAGCACTATCCGCTCTCCCTTGAGGCCATAGACAATAAATGTGCGAACTTCTATATAATACTAATACTGCAGTTATTAATGATATAATTATGCCTATAATCAGCATGAAAATTTAAAGATTATTGAAAAAAAGAAACAGAAAATGTATTGTTCACTTATCTTTTAATCGTTTAATGACTTTTCTGCGGTTGCTTCTGTTGAACCAGCATTGAGATATTTGGTTCCAATGAAGACGTTTTGAGCTTTAGTTGGTTTTCAAGATGTACGTCTGTTATCTGAGTTCTCAAATCATTTTTTATTTGTCTCATGTAAGAGAATGATGATTCACAAAGATATGTTGAACAGAAACACGATATCAACTTACGTGCGTGTTCACGAAGACGAGGATACTCTGTTGCTCCCTTCCATATTCTTGCGGGATCTTCTTTATTGTCGAATTGTGCTTTAACAATGTTATCTTCAGATAACTCAATAAGCTCCATCTGGAACTTTTCTGGTGCTTCAGAAAAATCAAGTACGTTTGGCTGAAAAGCCAGCTTTAATGTCATTTCATGCTTCTCAAAATCCTTGAATCTACCGTTATATTCTTCGATCAGGTTATCTAAAACTGTGACGTATCTTACAACACATTCACTAGTGTCGTCGCTCCTTCCATTCATTAACTTTGCTAACTCGGGAAAATAATTTTCTGAAAGATTTGATTTTTCAAGTAGTGATCGGAAAAAAGACAACTTCTTCCGAAATACCTGAATTTTTTGCCACATCTCGAAAACAGATTTATTTTTACCTTGCAGAGAGACATTTAATTCGTTCTGTTTTGCCATGATATCACACAAAAAAGCAGTGTCTTGAAGAAAATTAGCATCTGATAATACGCAGTTTTGATTGTTCTCATTATACAGTTGAATTATTTTCTCACGTAAAGACAAAATTTTCACTAAAACTTGACCTTGCGATAACCATCGCATTTTCGAATGGTAGGGCAAATCTGCACTGATGATTTCCTCATCCAACATGAGCATTTCTCGAAAATGGCGATGTCTTGTAGAATTTGCGCGAATATAGTTTACTATGGCCACAATATTCTTCAGAGTGTCATCGAGAATGACAGATTTGGAACAGAGGTTTTGCTGATGTAATATACAATGAAAGGAAATAAAATCTTGATTTACAAATTCCTTTTTGAGATGTGCTACGAATCCTTCATTTTTACCAGTCATAGATGGGGCACCATCTGTGCACACGCTCACTATATTCGCAAAATTCAGACTTTTTTCAATAAATTTTTCTTTGAAGTCGTTGAAAACATCAATTCCTCGTGTCCTCCCTTTAAGGGTGCCTAAAGCAAACAATTCTTCGTATACTTCAAATTCTTCAGTTACTGCTCGAACAAAATACAAGACTTGTGCGGAATCTGTTGCATCTGTTGATTCGTCAAGTGCTACTGAATAATAGGTAGTGTTTTTATTCATAACATTCGTTAACTGCTCTGTTATGTTTTGAGCCAATTCCTGCTGCCGATCAGTATTTGTTCTTCTTGATAAAGGTATGTTCTTATATTTGTTGATCTTGTCTGGATCTAAGCATCCTACAACTTCAATGATACAGTCCTTTATCAGTTGTGAATCGCTGAAAGGTTTACCTTGTTTTCCAAGAAGATATGCAACTTTGTAGCTGGCCTCAGTAACAGCTTTATCCTGATGTATTATTCTATGAAAAAATTGCTGTTGTTTTTGTCTTCCTTCTTTCAACTTCTTTAATGCAATACTTCGAGATTCACCTTCTAATTTAGCATGCTTGTTGTCCTTATGAGTACTATAATGCTGATGCGCATTGTATTTCTTTATTGTTGCAATTGTTGTTTCACAGAGCAAGCATTGCATTTTGCCATTATCTGACACAACGAAATATTGCAACTCCCACTCTTCATTGAAGACTCTGTGTTCATCTTTTAATGTTCTTTTCAATTTCTTGGACATGATATGGGTAGAATGAACTAATTTACCTCAAAATGCGCTAAAAATGCGATAGCTGTTTTATAAGTTCAAGTTATATGATAAATATCAATAACTGTTCAATAACACTGTATTTGGCATCAATGCACTACTTATTGCTAGCAAAATTTATAAATTAAAGGACTTATCAAAGTAAAATTGTTTTTAATATGTTGTACACAAAAATATATATAATTCAGTGCAATCACTGTAATGCAACACTCAAAATAAAACTATCAGCAAATATTTTTATGAATTCAAACAAATATGACGACACCTTCACTGCTAATACCGAACTGATCTGCAGCCTTTTTTCTCTCTCTCTCGTATTGGTGGCAGAGTCACGTTCACGTGATCTCGCACACGTTATATCTTGAACGTGTGCAAAAATACTTATTGCCACCGACTTCTGATTTATACAGAGGTAAACGTGTTCATTTTTGGCAGTTTTATTCGATTGTAAAAACTAGTTCATATATGCATATGATAACATAGTGATAATAAGGATGATGTTGAAAAAAATCTGAAAATGGCAAAATAATGACAAATCGTGTATGACATTATGATATATTTATTCGATGCCAAACACGCTCCAATAATGCCAATTGACATTAAATGGTCATACCTGGCAACACTGTTTAACACTGCCACCGATCAGAGTTTTTGTTGCATATGTAACCAATAACGAGCGCGTTTACATCCTTTGTAGCACGATCTGACGAACCAACGGCGAGTAAGGTATGACGTGTGCTGTTTAATTTTTCTAATGGAAGCTGTACCACTACCTTTTACTGTACTGTGACACTACTACGAAGCTATCTGAAACAAATAGAGGCGGGAAGCAGTAGGCTAAACAACAACCGAACAAGAATGTAGTATGAGTAAAACATAGTGAGCGGCACTAGTACACAAACTATACATGAAAGAACTGCTCTTACTGCTATAAATAGTACGTTTTTGCTTTGCTTGAAATGTAGATTTCACAAATGCCAAATTTAAAGTGATAATAGATAACTAATAGTGTCAAATTATACATAAATGACAGAAAAGAAATATCTAGCGTTTACAGAACTGGTATTTGCTACTCTTAGGTGTCAGATGTATAATTCTGAGTTTAAGTTTTAAAGAACTTCCATAAGCCACGGAAGGCCGCACTTCATGACTCAGAAGGCCGCATGTGGCCTTAAGGCCGCAGGTTCCCCACCCCTGTACTAAATCAAACTAAAATCAATGAAGGGCGCCACCGCCCAGGAGAGAACTGGATCAGTTGAGACTCAATTGCAAAATAAAAGATAAACAGTTTCTAGTGAGAAAGATACGTAATATGATTTATGGATCATATTTATTGTTTTTCTCATAACCATTTTCTTTTTTTAAACGCCCTGGAACAGGGGTGGTGAACCTGCAGCCTCCAAGCCAAAAAGTGCGGCCTTTGTCTGACCAACGAACTTTTGCGCGTTGACATCTCTTTAACTGATTAAAGAACAACACAAAAGGATTTGAGATAAAATAAGAAAAATCTGAGGCTAATTTTAAGTGAAAGCCATTTTTTTTTAGAGAACACTGTGATTTTGGGATGAAAAATGAGAAATCTGAGACTGATTTCAAGTGAATACCTTTTTTTTTAGAGAACACTATGGTTTTGGGATAAAATGCTTGGCTGTAAGAATGCGGCCTTTTGGGTAAGTTGGTGCCGCTAAAGTGCTTTTACTTCAAAAAGGCTTCCCACCCCTGCCCTGGAACCTATGCAAAACTCCCAAAGTTCACTCAACCTCAATAACTGATCGCATAACGCTTGATCCCACGAAATCACAGTTGAAAATTTAAGATTGAATTAGTTATTGGTCGTGACGGTTCTTTGATGATGATTAAACCTCGATATTGAGTAGTGAGTACGGTACGGTAACCATTCCGCTACGAGAGTTACTGCAGTGACGTTGTAATTGCACTTTTTCATACATCAATAAAAATAAATTTCAAAGCTTCAAATTGATTTAGGAAACGTTTCGACTGATGATGGCTTTAAATAATGATGAGGTGATTTCTTTTGCTTAAAATTAGTCATTTTTTGTTTGACTTGGTAGAGTACGGGGAGGGGAAGAATAGATGAAGTGCTATCTTTAGTAAAACAAACTCAAAATTCTGCTAAAGACTATTGTTCGACAGTTACTACCATTGTGTATTTGCGTCACAATTTTACTAAGGTATCTTCAAAAACCAGTTGAATTAGGTATCCCGAATATATGCGCTAAGTAAAGCTGTATTTCTTAATTTATTTTTATACCGGCTCAAGAAATAGTTTGCCGCTAGGCTTAAGTAGCCTACAGTTAGTTTTGGCACAAATAAATTCTCTCGAAAACTTTTTTCAATAGATAGCGAGAAACCACAGTTTCTAACTATAAAGAATATATTATATACCAACTTCTAACTATACTCTAAAGTTACTACCGTTCCTAACAATAAATACAAAGAAACTACCGTTTCTAACTATAATTATAAAGAATATAGGTAGTGTAACTAATGCATGTAATTATCGCCCAATCACCATACTTTGCTTCATTTCAAAAATATTTGAAAAAAGTACAATTGTGTAGTATTATTCTTAAACAAAACTTCTTTTATAAATATCAATTGGCTTCAGAAAAATTCACTCAACTAGTTACACAACTTCATTATTAACTGAAAATACTGCTGAAGCTTTTCAAAACAAAAAACAGGTACTTGGAATATTTCTTAATCTATCTAAAGCATTCGATAACATTGATCATAAAGTTTTACTATCCAAACTATGGCATTGTGGAATTTGTTGTGTAGCGTATGATTGATTTAGTAGCTATACTAGCAACAGAAAAAAATGGTTAAAATAAATAATATCTGCTCCAATACTAAGTCAATAAAATATGGTGTCCCTCAGGGTTCAATTTTAGGTCGGTTATTATTTTCAATTTATGTTTAAATAAATATTTGACCTTAGAAAAATGTATCATGTACGCAGATGACATTAATATATTTTTAAAAGGTAATTGCTATGAAACCTTATATGAAGTTGTAAACGAAGAGTTATTGAACACAAATAATTGGCTTCGAGCAAATCGATTATTTTTAAACACTGACAAAATATTGATAAGCCTCCTTCGTTATACCGAAACCTTGTAAGTAAGAAATTCACAAAATGTACCAGAATTCAGTCAAAATTGTATCCCTCATTTTGTTATTATTATTTTTATCTCTGTATTTATCCTCCTGACTCGCAAGAAAGCGACGGAGGCGTTAATACATAGGTTAAGCAATTACCCCGACCTGATTCCGGAGATGCCAAGATATTGCTGTCCGCTTGTAATTCGATAGATATATGACTATAATTTAGAACTGCTTGCCAAGACCATCAAGCAGGGGAAAGTGCCGTAAAGTGTCTTTCCCAAGTACACAACTGAATGGGGCGAGTGGGTTTTGAACCGAAATTATGTTGATCATAAGCACGGCGCTTTAACCACTCAACTACGCTGCCGACGTATTTTGAGATGAAATATAACTAAATAATCTTTAAGTACAGAAGTCCTATTGCTTGGAATAAAGTCCCATCAAACATTAAACAGATAAAATCATATGAAAAATTTCGTACAGAATTTCAAAAGCATTTCATAGCATCATAAATTTTAATCTTAATGGTAATAGACTTTAGAAATGTAAAACATTTTTGCTGATTTTATCTTTTTTTTAAAGGTAATGAGTTAACTCCATCTAATTAGAAGAAATTGATGTGATAAAATCTTGATGCGACTTAAAAGACGACATTCCGAGTTTATTACCGCGATTTGGATAAAATTTACATAATTATTTCTTTTTGCACCTTTTGTTTACTTCGTTTTTTTATTTATGTAAATTTTGTCCTGCCATATGCTTTCGAAATGGTTCCTTTGACTAGTGGCAGGCTTTTTTTTTGGTTGGATTTCTTTGCCTGCTCGATCCTTTTGGCTCCTGAGGTCGTTGTTTCTCCCACCCATTATTACACAACAATGTGACTATGGCTTGGATGTGTGTATCAGTTTTGTCTAAACTTCTTTTCTTTTTTCGTGTCGTCTCAACACCATACTGCTTTCTTTAAAGGTACAGCAACCATGCACTACGTCAGTTGAAGCTGCATCTCTTTATATTTTTTTAGTCGCTGTCTCTTTATTCACAATTTTTATTTGTCGGCAGTGTGGTCGAGTAGTTAAAGCGCCGGGATTGTGATGAACACAGTCTCGGTTTAAAAGCTACTTGCGTCATTTTGCTCTGTCCTTGGAAAAGACACTTTACGGCACTTTCCCCTGCTTGGTGGTATTGGTAAGCAGTTCTAAATTAAAGTCATATCTCTATTAAATTTTAAGCGGACAGCAATATCTTGGCATTTCCAGAAGCAGGTCGGGGTAATTACTAACTCCATCTACTAGCGCCTCTGTCGCTTTCCTGCGAGTCAGGAGGATAAATACAGAGATAGAATAAAAAATAAAATATTTGCACTATGAGCAATTTTGAGTTGATTGTGAGTAAAAATATAATGAATTAATAGTATTTACAAAATCAAAAAATTCGATCAACTCTCGTTAAATTTTAACTCTCAAGCTTCAGAAAACTCCAAAGCAATTCACAGTGACAACAACTTCAAATAATCCCTCAGCAACTTCGTACTGACTAGATTTAAGTTTGAATTAGCACCCCCGGTGGCTAATATTAAACTTAATGTTCGTCCAAACAATTCTATCTCACTGTAAAATTAACTTCTAAGGCGTCAATCTGACCCTTGATTATTTAGACAACAACCCAAAAGGCCAGTAACACATCGCAAGTTCTACACTTTAACTAGGCTTACATATGGAATGAATAACAAACTGCTAGCTATCAGCCAAAATTTCGAGGAAAAAGCGAATGTACCTGAACGAACAAGAATTCTTAGATTAATTATTATGCTAAATTTAGCAATTGAATAAAGCGCTTTATGGCGTCACAAATACGATCATAAGACAAAGCAGAAAACTGCTTATGTAACTTATCTAATGGAATTTGCTTCAAACCATTAGATAATGTAAGCCGCATTGTTGTTCGCAAATGGTTTAAAAGCTTCAGTCAATCAATGCGTTTTGAATTATACAATAAAGCGACTTTGAATAATTACTTTTAAAAACAACTTGTACACAAAATAAATCAAGTAGGGGGTGGCGTACAGATTACGCAATCAGTACGTAACGAGGGAGAATATGATGTCATAATTAAAAGCTTAAAAATTATGGTACTGCAAAAAACACCAGAAATAAATCATAAATTTATAAATTTACAATTAAAATTAAGAATAAAGTGTGACAATTTGCTTGTTTGATAGTTAACTCTAGTACCATTGTGTATCGCTTTAAATAAATAAATATATATAGATAATTTTTATCGAATTTTTGTGGCTCCTATCAATGGATTGCAGCTCTTACACCAGCTCTTTGAACATAAACGAGAACAAATATAAATAGATAGCTCCGACGAGTTTTTTTTTCTGAAAAGCTTGTTTTGTCTTTATGTAATACAAAACTAACGATTTTAATGTCGAGTGAAAACTAAACAAGCTAGTGAATCGACAGAACAACTCTTCTCTATCTTGTTCGTCGTGCGAATACAGTTTTTTGGACTACTATAGACTTTGAAAAAGATGTACTTGAAGTTAAAAAAACTCTTGACATGACAAATTAGATGAAGAAGCGTGGTCTGTCGTTAAAAAAAATGAAGCATGTTTATTTCCACCCTCAAGGATGTTTGCTTGTTCGTGCCAACACGAGTGATGGAAACAAGCATCTTAAAGTATAGAATGACATCTGCATGGACTGCTGCATGGAAATTACCACCTTTTTCTAAAAAGTAACAGGTAAAAAGTAGTAAAACCATGCTTTATAAAATTTCCATCCATAAGGTTGTTAATTTCCACCCCTAAAAATACCCTAAACTTACAGTGCACATCTAATTTTTGAATTTGGGGATGCGACCAACGATTGCAATCAGGTTCCCACCACTGGTTTAAATAAACCCACACTTCGTTTTCATTTTAATTCCAAGCATCAAGTGGTAAAGCACGCGTAAGGCTTGCTTGTTTATCAGTATTCAATGTTAAAATATTTGAAATGCTTCGAGCAAGAAAACGACAGGCAGCAGCATTAAAAGTGGTGGCAGCTTTAAATAAGCAACGTAAAAGCGAAAATTCTGGATACGACCTTGGCTTGGCCGCAGGAATGCATTGGGTGCCTAGAACAGCCTGTTGCAGGAGCTGCACATACGTCTGTTATTGACCACGATGCATTTTCAACCAAAAACTTGCTGAAATCTTGCTGGAAAATAGAACCTCGCTCTATTCGTAGCAATATTGCAGCAAGACACGTTCTTTTCTTGAAAAGCGCTTTTACACGTGGCAAGATTTTTATTGCGCGATACTGCCAGCAAACTTGCTCAATGATTTTGTGCGGTACTTTACACACAGATAGAATATTGAGGCAAGAATCTTTCTGCAAGAAACTTGATCGTGTAAAGCCAGCCTAAGAAATTAGTGTTGCGTGCACAAGATTTTGTAAAATGTTTTCTTACTTAACAACTATTTTTTTTTCCTTCAATTACAAATTAAAATAAAAATAAAAAAAATTTTCACCTTTGTTCGAAAGACCACATGTTTCACGTTTCTGAAAAGTTTTTTTCCATTCCCCATCGTCACAGATAAACTGCATGAGATATAAACAAATTAGGAATACACAGGGTGTCCAAAAAAATGTATATTACTTTAAATCTTTGTAAAATAAATGTATATTGTAATTATTGACTTTTTCAACATGTAAAAGAATTTATAAACATCGTTTAAATGTTTCGTGATTGCCTGTTTTCAAAGATATATCCATTTTAGTCTAGACCAGTGCTTTTCAACCCGTGGGACGGTACGCACTTGCGCGGATGAAAAAAATTGTAGTGCGGATGACAAACGTAGTGCAGATAAGTGCGGATGACAACAGCAATTAACTAACTGCTAGTTAATTGCTGATGTTTTCATTATAACCTGACGTTTTTTAGTAATACATGTTTTCACAAGTCTTACTGTCACGAATAAGCTAAGGGGAGCTATTACATGGTCTGCTCGTATGCGCTTTTTTTGTTCGGAAATATCCCGAACGAAAATTTAATGGTAACGTAACAATGCAACTAATTGTTGCATGATTGATAAATTTCATAATGTAGTAAATAGGCTAATAATGACTGCTAGTCAGCTACTACAGCTCTGCAGTTTTCTTTTCACGGCTTCAGTTTTTCATCGTACAAAGTACAAAGGAATTATGCCGATGCGTTGGTCTAGTGAGGGAGCGAGAGTGTAATTAGTGGAGGAGGTGGAAGCTAATTATAAATTTCTTAACTGGGGCCCTTACCAATTGTACGACAAAGGTGATGATGGTCGAAAAAAGGGTGAAGAAATGGTTTTGACATGAAATCCACAGCAAAAAAGCTGTGACCGAATATAAAAAGGAGTTAACTAATTACAGATGCCAATGCAGCTGCGAAGCCGTCGGAGTTGCAATTTAATTAACGTAGATTAAATTCAATTAAATTAGAACTTTTTAATCGAGTGTTAGGTCAGTCGATCGGTAGCCTAAAGGTTGCATAGAATATTTTACTTATATTTATGAAAAATACTGCATTAGACCTACTAATACTTACAAATAGTAAGTCTAACGCAGTATTTTTCATAAATATTACAGCTTTTTAATTATTCGTCCGATAGGTTAAAGTTAAAACACATGAGTCTTGTGAATTATGGCTTTACTTCTAATAAGCAAGATGCAGCAGTGCAGCAAGAAATGGAAGAAGAATTACAAAATAGTGAACAGTTGATAGTTAATAAAACGAAAAAACAGCAATTGAGCAAAAAGCGAAAATGGAACGATGCATTCACTGAGCTGGGATTTGTGAAAGATTCAGACAAAAACTATCCTTCGGCTCGCTGTGTTTTCTGCCAGGTCATATACCACAATTCATCAATGGAAAAGTATAAACTGAAAAGGCACAGAGACATTAAACATTCTGAACACAAAAACAAGTCGGTATACATTTTTCAAACAACAAACACGACAATATGCTCTACAACAGCAACGATTCGAACAATTGATGGTGGCACGTTCTGATCAACCTCTAGTCATAGCATCACTAAAAATAGCTCATGTCCTTATGTCTCAAAAGAAGCCATTTACCTTGGCAGAAAGCGTCGTAAAACCCTGTCTGGAAATAGTAGCGCAGGAGATTCATGGAGGAGCCACGGCTGTGACCAAAGTCCAAAAGTTGGCATTGTCTGATAATACCATGCAAAGAAGATGTTCAATGATCGCTGCATCACTAAAAGAAATTGTTCTAGCCAAGCTTCGTCTTGCGACTTGCTTCGGACTTCAATTAGATGAAACGACTGATATTACCAGCAAAGCTCAATTGATTGTTTACGTTTGCTTTCCAAGTACGGAACGCATGAAAATTGTGGATCACTATCTGTTTTGTCTTCCTATTGACATAGACACCACTGCCTTAAGTGTGTTTTCAAAATTGGACAATTACTTCTTAGAACACGAAGTGATGTGGTCCAAACGTAATTCTGTGTCCACCGACGGTGCCCCGGCTATGGTCGGAGTTCGTAGCGGAATTGTTGCTCTCATAAAGCAAGTCGCACCAAAGGTTGTGAGCATTCATTGCATCCTACACCGTGAAGCATTGGTAGCCAAAAAACTTGCCAATGAAGAAAAGAACTGTCAACTCGCCGATTTGATTTGTGATGTCACTAAAATTGTAACTATAATACTAAAGAAACCAAAGTCAAATCGGGCGTTTCATAAACTTGTCAGAGAAATGGGAGATGATGTGCGTCTTGTTTATCACTTTGAAGTTAGGTGGCTATCTCTTGGAAGAGTAATAGAGAGAGTGTGGAAATTGCGAGAGGAACTTGTTGTGTGGTTTAATGGGCGAGAAGACCACAGAGCTAATATGATTCAAAATTTGTTTTGGCTTGCCAGGCTAGCTTATGTTGTTGATATATTCGGTATGCTTAACGTGCTCAACATCACCCTACAAGGATGTGGAATTGATATATATGAAGCAACTTCCAAAATTACATCATTCAAACAAAAACTTGAAAGATTGGAAAAAGAAATCTGCAGTAACAACCTACAAAATTTGAAGACGTTTCAGACCTTCATGTCTACATGTAAGTGGGAAGAAACAGAACAGAATCTGGAGCAGCGTATCATCGAATTAGCGAGCTCTCATTTGAACATTCTGCGTGATAGTTTTGAAGCTTACTTTCCGAGTCATCAGGCAGCAGAATTAAAATCAAAGCTGTGGATTTTGAATCCTTTTGGTGAACAACAGCCTTCGGGACCTTTGGGTCAAATTCTTAAAAACGATTTCTGTCAACAGGCATTTTTTAATCGTGGAAAACATGCTGAATTTTGGGTCTGAGCTATTGATGGAGGATACAAAGACCTGGCGATTCAAGCGCTCAAAGTTCTTGTGCAAAACCCTTCTACCTACTTGGCCGAAAAGGGGTTTAGTGCACTAGTTGACATCAAAACGTCAAAAAGGAGTTGTGTTCTTAATGAAACACTTGATGACCTAATGCGGGGAGCTTTGGAGCAAGAAATTGAACCAAACTGGTATGAAATTTCCCGAAATATTCAGCAGCAAACGAGTCATTAATATACTTCTATATTTGAATAAAAAACTGTTGATTATTTTTGTGTGTAATAATTTTCGTTTATGTTGATGTGTTGGTAATTAAACAAAATTAATCGTTTATTGTTATTCCTATGTCTAACCCTTCCATTTGTTATTATACAAATGGAATAACTAATAGCTGTAAACTATTGCGAACGTCACTAGTGTAACGTCAACAACAATTCAATCAGGGCTAGCTAGCACCCGTATAGTATTCTCCGAGCCGCTAATGTTAGTAGTTGAGCTCACTTGATTCTTGTGTGTGGATGTGCTTGAGAAATAGACTAATCTCCGCGTGACGAAAATGAACGTCTGTCACTGGACACAAGCACCGTCGGTTAAGTCTTCCTCTTGTCTTCTTGCTTGATTTCACTCAGCTCAGTCAATTATTACTTATCAATCTATATTGACTTAGGTCAGTCTTACATAGAATCTTATTCGAATAGAACAGGTGCATGTTAACTCGTTAACTCTGAACTCAGAATTAAGGAAAAAACGTCATAATGACATGACAATCACGTCGTGAGGAAAAAAGCAAAATCACGTGATATTAAACAAGTGGAAAAATAGAAACGTCCGGTAACACAATGTTTGTTTGTGCAGATGAAATTTTTGCAAAATAAGCAAGTGCGGATGGTACTTTCAAACGTTGAAAAGCACTGGTCTAGACATTCCTGACAACACCCAGGCATAATAAATTGGCAAACATAATAAAGCAATTCTCTTGTTGCTCAAGTGCATTGATATTTACTTTTTGCTTTTAATTTAACAACTATTACAGGTTTCATAAGCTTTTCTTTTTAGATATGCCCTTAAAAAACCCTAAAGATGAGAGATTCGGTGAATGCAAAAGGTATTCAACAAAATCCCTCCATCTAATCCATCTGCTTGGCAAGATCTTATCAAGAAAAAAAAATCTAACATTGCAATCTTAGCATAGTATTATTAATCCTACTAATCGTAGAATAAAATTTTTTGTTTAAAAATATTCGTAATGCGCTGGTCTTAATCATAACACATTACAGTATACAGGGTGTTTCAAAAAATTTGACATCATTTGACATGTAAATATTACAGAAATTACATAGTCGAATCAAATGAAATTCAACAGGTTTAATGTTGACCAAAACAAAATTTATTCCTGTAAATTTGAATAAGAAATTCAAAGGCACCTGAATTTTATGAAAGGTTTTACAAATCTTCAATATGCGCACCGCCTGTGACACGGCACACGTGAAGTCGGTACTCTGGCTCCTTCTAAACATGCTGCAGCATGTCTTGGGTAACAATCTCCAGTTTAACTTTCGTGAAAGACAGGTAGTTAACAAAGAAACACCACCGCAATGAATGCTTTAGCCCTCGAACTAAGAGTTAGGAGAGCAATTGAGTACCATTTTATGGTGTTCATTTGATATTTTGTCTTCATTCTTAGTAAATCAACAAAAAAGAATTTATGTAAAAAATAGATGGGGTTGTAATAACGTATCCTTTAAAGTCAAAAAATTTATCTTCAGCCCTTAATTTTTTCCAGGTTAAGAAACGTTGATCTAAAACAACTAAAAATTAAGGATTAACTGAACTACACTAAACTGTTTGCTGTTAAAACGATAATTGACAGTTTATTTCGATCAGAAAATCAAACAATGAAATAATTTATGTAGCCAATGCTGAACTAATTTTTGATTTAACTTCTAGATACATTATTCTGATCACAATCAACAGATTACATGCCATCCACAATACAATTATTAATCAGTGCAACAACAGGCAGAAATGTTCTATTTTGATAGGGCACGTAATCGACATTGTCGCGATTCAAAACCTATTCTCGTCATTCTGTTGCGCCCTTAGAATAGACACTTTACGACACTTTCCTCTGCTTGGCGATGTTGACAAGAAGCTCTAGATTTTAGTCATATCTCTAAATAAAGACTACAAACAAAACAAAAATATGTCAACCAGATGGCAATATCTTGGCATCTCCAAAAGCAAATTGGGCTAATTGCTTCACGGCTTCCCAAAATATAGCGAACAGTTTTCTGCAAATTTGAAGGATAAACAAAGACAAAAAATAAATAAATCTACTGATTATAGTGCTTGCTAATGTAAACAATTAATGGGGCGGCGGTATTTTATTTTTCTGGTTTCTCTCTACATGTTCGTTCAGTTCAACTTAATTCTCTCCGTTTTTCATGAAACAACTCAGAAAAATGATATTGTCTACAATATGAACCATCCCATATTGTTTCATCGATTTGTTTATGGAGGATCAGAAATACGAGGTATATTTATTTTTAAAATAGCATAACGACCATTATCGAAATGTATTTAAAAAATGATTTCTTGAGTCAACTTGGGCTTAATCCAACACTATAGCCTGAAAACGTAGAATGCACTGTAAAACTGAAACGTAAACTTGATTCAAATTGATCGCTTGTTATGATTGGATAAAAAAATTCTAGTTTACAAGTTTGTCATAAAAATCAGAAACAGATAATTAATAAAAGTTAAAAAACTACGTTTTACCAGCGTAGAAATGTTTACAAAAAAATGTATTGAAACAAATTTTGGAAGAATTTTTTAAAAGAATCTGAAGTAAAAGAGATGAAAGAATTTATGTTTGCACTTTTTAGACTAAGTCTGTAAAAATACCACTTTGATATAGCTGATTGAATTAAGACCAAACCCCATCAAAAAATTCAAAAATGATAACCAACCCAAAAGTTTTAATTGAAATAAATGAACAAAATATATCAATTAACCATTAATTTTCGGTTTACCTTCATAACAAGTTCATTTCCTGTTGCGCATCTGTATTCGGCTTCAGATCCGTATTTTGTTCCACAAGTTCGCTTTTCATTTAAATCATTTGTGTTTACACTTGCAGGCAACTCGGGAGCATTGGGGCAGCTGGGTCGCACTGAATTAAGTCATAAATTACTTTTTTTTTTATTCTTAAACTGCTCCGTGTTTACAGATCGGATAGAACAAAGCTCGAATGCTACGCCTGTGTTCAAGAATTTTTTTTTGATAATAAATTAACAACAACGTCACAGCAATATCTTGGCATCTCCGAAAGCAAGTCGGGGTAGGTGCTTGCCCTTTGTATAGCACCTCTGACGTTTTCCTGCGATCTATAAGGATAAATATATAGTTGAAATAAAATTATAAAAAATTGCGTTTAGATAAACGGTGACACTTTTGATGCAAACTATTAAGGAATTCCCTGTTGTATTTATGATTCACGATCGCTATCCAAAGCGGATTAACGGCTCAAACTTAGACCTAAAATAACAAAGACTTGTAATAGTAAGGGATTGAGATGTCTACTTGTACTCCTAACTGCTTCTTCAAACAAAAGCAGCAAATCATGCGGGGTGACAGCATTTGCTGTTTGCGAAAAAGAGCGAGAGGTAAATTATAATACTTTCTTTTTTGTCTTTTTATCAGCCTGAATGATATTCAAAACTTATTAAACATTGTCTTAGAAAATTTAAATGTGTTTATTTCTAAGAAACGTGCTTATTTTAAAATTGAGAAATTATTTATGTTATTTTTTACTAATTTTTTTTAGTCTTTCTCAAAATTACTAAACAAACGCGCTTATTACAAGGTTTTCACTCTGCGTTCGAAGAATAGGCATATCATATTTTTAAAGAGGTACACGGGACGTTTGTTAAATAAAAAAATTTATCTCTAAAAAGCAGTGTTTTCTAAAAAGAAAAAAAATTACTTTGAATCTTTCTAGGATTTCTTGTGTTTTGCAGTGTTTTCTAAAAAGAAAAAAAAAAATCTTTTCGGGACGTTCGTTAAATAAAAAAATTTATCTCTAAAAAGCAGTGTTTTCTAAAAAAGAAAAAAATACTTTGAATCTTTCTAGGATTTCTTGATTTTCATCGCTAAAAGTGGTGTTCTCTATAAAATAAAGGTCTTTACTTAAAATTGGACATACCGGGTCAAAATGTTTAGCCAAGTGGGACTCCCGGACAAAGTCCTAAAAACCGGGCTGTCCCGGCTAAATCGGGACGTATGGTAAGCCAACCGAAGAAAAGAGGTCTTTTGTGGTTTAAGATCAAGTGATGACCTTTTTTTTAAAATCACTTTGTTTTGGGGACGAAAATAAAGGTTTTGGCCACTGATGGAAAGTGATGACCTTTTTTTTTGGGTTGTGCGTATTTTTTGATCACTTCGGATGGCAACCCTGCCTATAACGACTTTATTCTTTACCAAAAAAATGACAACTTGTTGTATTATGATAGAACAATAGCAACTGTTTATGAACTGAAGTGAGTTTGATGTCACAATACCTTTCTCTTAATTTTCACTGGAGTAATACGTATAATCTTTGAAGAGTTCAGTTAAACTTCAGTGTATTGTATGCAACAGTGAAAAATCATTAGGCTACCACACCATATTGGAACAAAAAGTAATGAAGGAAAAAGGATCGAAAGCTAAGCAAGCTACAATCACGAAATATTTCCGTCGCAACGACACATAAATTGCATAGCGTATCGTCATGTTTGTGTAAAGCCTTTTTGTACTGAATATTACAATGACTAAATACATTAGTGCTATGTTGAGTGGGTCCTGCTAATAACTCAGAAGCACAAAACGTAATACTGTACATCTGAGCTTATACAATATAGTGAGTATCGGATCAATTTTGTATATAGCTGATTACGCATATAACGAACAAATATCACCGGTCCCGACCTGCTAGTCGTATAGAGGTTTACTACTCTAAATTTAGTTTATTCTCTAAAAAAAACTAAAAAGCAAATAAAAGATTTTAAGCCTGCAGTTATATCTTGGTATCTTTAAAAGAAGGTCGGGATAATCGCTTGACAGTTTCTCAAAGTATAAGGCCTTTGACTTTTTTGTAAATCAAAAGGATATTGCAAAGCAGTTTTGCTTATGCAGACGACCTAGCAATGTTGCACTCTTCAAGAAACGGGAAGGAATTGGAGAGGACTTTAAACCAAGACATGATTATACTTTCAGCGTATCTCCAGACTTGGAGGTAGAAGCTCAGTCATACTAAGACGGTGACTGCAGTCTTTCATTTAAATAACCGAGATGCCAAATGTGAATGCGAACACCATCATTGCCAGCATCTGATCCAGGTGGTACAGCAGCCTGGTGTAGTAAAAGAATAAACCCGCAGCCTCTTATGTTGTTTGTGTCTGATCAGAAGTGGATGCCCTTCCAAACGACGACGACAAGGATAATAAATAAGATAACAGTTTAATAATAAGTTATACGCATGTTTTTTTGAATCGTTTTAATTTAAACATTTACTTACGCAATACCAACAGGGTAAATTTGCATTCTTTAACATTGTTATTCTGATCTCTTGCAATATAGAGAAAGTCATAGACTCCTTTCGAAAGTTTATACGGAGGGTTTGTGTTGACTGGAATCTGAAGAGAAAAACAAACAACAGATTTTGAGTTAATTGTAATTCAAATTTTTGAATTCACTTCTAAAACAACTAATCATATTTTTTACTTTTTGAATTATTATCTTTCCTATTAAATTTTAAAAATAATTAATATAGCTAAAGCAAGAACTCGTAATCTCAATTGACATTTTATAATCTGATTATTCTCTTAATTTAGGCAACGGTGAAGGCGTTAAACTAAAACAAACGACAAGCAATTATCCCGACCGACTTTCGAAAAATCAAGATACAGTCAGACTTTGTTAATCCGAACTCCGAAAAACCGGGATTCTCGTTATCCGTCACAAAACTGCCGGAAACATATTTTTTTCATTTGCATTTCACCCCTCTAATTGGGAAGCCCCACTTGGCTACTATTTAAATGAAATTTAAATGAAAGTACCCACCGGGAGTCCCACTTGACTAAACTTATTGTTTGCTTTGACTTTACATTAAGTTTCTGTTCTCGTCGTTTATCATGTAAATGCACAGAGTGTTTCAAAAAATTTGACATCATTTGACATGTAAATATTACAGAAATTACATAGTCGAATCAAATGAAATTCAACAGGTTTAATGTTGACCAAAACAAGATTTATTTCTGTAAATTTGAATAAGAAATTCAAAGGCACCTTAATTTCATGAAAGGTTTTACAAATCTTCAATATGCGCACCGCCTGTGACACGGCACACGTGAAGTCGATATTCTGGCTCCTCCTAAACATGCTGCAGCATGTCTTGGGTGACAATCTCCAGTTTAACTTTTGTGAAAGACAGGCAGTTAACAAAGAAACACTATCGGACTGCAGACTGTTACCCAAGACATGCTGCAGCATGTTTAAGAGGAGCCAGAATACCGACTTCACGTGTGCCGTGTCACAAGCGGTGCGCATATTGAAGATTTGTAAAACCTTTCATGAAATTCAGGTGCTTTTAAATTTCTTATTCAAATTTACAGGAATAAATTTTGTTTTGGTCAACATTAAACTTGTTGAATTTCATTTGATTCGGCTATGTAATTTCTGTAATATTTAAATGTCAAATGATGTCAAATTTTTTGAAACAGCCTGTATTTTATAAATAAAAATGGAGAAAGATCGCCAAGATAACATCGTTATTAGAGCATTCGCCGTAGCCTGGTTAGATTATACAAAAATATAATTTTGTTTTAGTAGTTGTCCAGGAAGAAACTTGGCACTTTGAATTGGAGTAAGGTAGGTGCATACTCACTTTTTGTTTTTTTATAATCTGGATACTGCGCTTAACCGACATTTTATGACGAAACAAAGTGGTTGAGATTAACGAAGCCTGACTGTTCTGCTTTTTGATTTAAATTTTTTTAGTTATTTTTGGTATTGCAATATGCAGGGGCGCCGGAAGCGGGGAGGAAAAGTTTTCTTCCGGCCCTTTTTTGAAAACGTGGAGGGAGAGCCTTTCAAAATTTTCAGTACAGAAGCATTGGGTTAGATTTTCCCCTGCAATCAAAGAAACTCGGCCAAAACATCAGATCGATTGAAGTTGAAGATTCTTTTTAGTCTTCACTTTAAATTTGGGACAAAGTAATGAAATTTTTTGTCATCACTAGATTTTTGCATTGAAAACGATGAACAAAATCATGATTCGTTGAAAATCAATAAAATTGAGGTAAGATAGCATTGCCCCCAAGCTTTTTTCAATTGATACGGCTATTAATCTTAATTACAAATTTCAAAATTTGGTTATTTTTTTGAATTTTAATCCCCCGCCAAAAAATTTTCTGGCGCTCCTGGTGATATGACAGTAATTTTTTGGAGCAGCACTTGAAAAAAGCAAGCGATTTTCTTTATTTCAAAGTTTAAAACTGGGAACGTTTAGTCAACTTTGGAGCAATACAATTTTTGATTTAAAAAACAGTTTTTTAGTTCTTCGCATTAAAGTTTAATTGCGAAATTGTTTAAGCTTACATTTTAAATTGTTTCATAAATATAATATCTGAAAACAATGAAAAATAAAGATAAAGTAAAGACAAAATAGTGCGAAATACTGTATAGTTTATTAATGATTTTGAATTTTCAAATCATCAACTGAAGGAATAAAAATCCTTGAAGTCCTAAAAAGTTATGTTTTGCATTGAGCTTAGCTTTACTTTATATTCTGTTATAGTCACAAATTAGTTAAAAGTGAACTGTTTTAAAGTTAAAAGTAAACCGTAATTTTAGCAAAATTCAAGATTAGCCCGAAGATCTCTTTGGTCACGTGTTTGATTAAAATAAACTTGGATTGAATTTTAATCGAAAACAAGAAAAAGGTTAACAAGCTGAAATTCGTAACTTTTCCTTTTTGATTTAGAATCAAAGAAATAAAATGAGATAACACGGAAAGTTTTTGACAAAAAAATCTTCTAGAGCTTTTGATCTTTGGAATTTTTGTGTTTTAAACCCACATGGAATCAATTTGTCATAAAAGTAAAGATGAATCGCTCTCTAATCTAATTTATAATTTACATTTTGAATTAATATCTGCTTTACATAAACTTCTTTTTGGTTTCTAATCTAAATTATAATTTACATTTCGGGGTAATATCCGCTTTACATCAACCTCTTTTTTTGAATTATCTGTTGCTGTCGGTTCAACGAATTTGTAATTGAAAGTGTTTTTGCATTTTCCAATATAAACATCTCGTTGAGGGCGAGGGCAAGTTCTTCCGAAAGACGGAGGAATATCATCATCTGCATAGAAAAACC
The DNA here is from genome assembly GCA_963680785.1 of Diplosoma virens. Classification (NCBI taxonomy): domain Eukaryota; kingdom Metazoa; phylum Chordata; class Ascidiacea; order Aplousobranchia; family Didemnidae; genus Diplosoma; species Diplosoma virens. The sequence continues at coordinate 16,930,799 of OY796882.1, forward strand.
AAATCAATTAAAAATAGTTGATGAGTTGTTTACTTGAAGCAAATATAGTAGACCTTGGTTAATTCGGATTCAATTTGGCAGACAAAATTATCCGAATTAAGCAAAGTCCGGATAAATTGAAGCTTTTTATTAAGATATACAGTATATGGAAAATCATTTGTACTTTTAGTTTTATCCGAGTTAAGCGAAATTCCGCATTAACCGAATCCGGATAAACCGAAATCTACTGTTGGTCAATCAATCTATTATCTTGGCGGGATAGCACAGTGTGCTAACATGATTGACATTCGAGCAGAGAGATGCGAGTTCACTCTCAGTCTACGTGAGCAATTTTCGCACTGCCTTCAGAAAAAGTGCTTCACTAAAATTGTTTAAATGGATCCATTCTGCTTATCTAAAATGTTGATTCCGTTTAAAAAAAGCAGCAACTAGTTCAACACGGTTATGCAAAGAAAAACTATGAGCAACCTTTTCCGACTTACATAAATACCTTAAAAATAGGGTTGGGCAAATTTTTTAGCTCGCGGGCCGCATTCACAAGTTGATTTTGTTTGCGGACCGCAATATAATGATCTTTCTAAAAAAAAAAGGTCATCACTTTCTATCAATGTCCAAAATCTCCATTTTTGTCCGAAAACATAGTGATCTCTAAAAAAAAAAGAAAAAAATTCATTACTTTTAATCAATGTTCAAAATCTTTTTTTTTTCATCCCGAAAACGTAGTGATCCCCAAGTTTGGATATTTTTTTAGAGATCATCATGGTACTGTATAAAGCGAAGAGATAGTAAAGTTATTTGCTTGAGGCTTTTGCGAGCCGCACAGCAAATCATGGCGGGCCGTAGTTTGCCACCCCTGTTGTAAAGTGTAATGGCTTTGCCTCTTTTTTAAAAAAATCTTTAATATTAGTCACCTTTGAATAATTGATTTTGAGCATTGACCAGGTATAAATGAAGGAATGATGTTACAAAAAGGATAAACGATACAAGAGTTACTTTAGTCATCATAATCCTCAATAACCTAATTGAACTAAAACAACATTTGCGTTATTTTGACAATCTGGTCGACACTAACTCTCAGTTACTATCACGTCTCACGAAAATAGAAATTTATTTTTATTTATTTTGATCAAGTTGCAGACCAGGTAAAGCGGATACTCATTGGATTTTTCAGTTTGCACAACTCGCAAAAACTAAAAAATTTTTCATTTCAATTTGGAAGGTCGAAACGTATCTTTTGAAATACTTGTCGCCCGGATGTCAAACAAAAGTCAAACTAAAAAAGGCTCTGAGATTAACTTGACGAACGGGAGTATTCTTTAAAACCTAAGCAGTTTTTTACCACTTAAAATCATCTGGTTTATGTTCTCTAAAACTCTTGGAAATTTATGGATCTCACGTTAAGATTATAAATTATTTTTTTATTTTTCAATATTACTGCAGTGCAATAAGAGCATTCTGTTCTAAAGAGTTATTAACTCAAGTCATTGTATAAACCGTGTGATTCTTAAAGAAACTTTGGTATCAGTTTAGTGGCCCCTCGACATACAAAAATAATTTGTTCCCGGATCGAACTCGTATCTCGAAAAATCAATTAAACGACCACTCGGCCACCTAGCGGGAGCATATGGAAATTCCCTTAACTCGGATGTTCACTTGCATGTTTTGTTCGAAAGACGTTTTGTGTCTTGAATTTCTCGTAAGTATGTCGAGGGTCACAGCATAGCATTAAGGTTTAGTGGAACAGCAAGCACATTTTTTGAATATTTTGATACAATGGCCACTTTGTTATTTTTTTTCCGCATCAACACTGAACAAATTTACAGACCTTTTGAACATGATACGATGATGTGATTTAAATAGAAAATACAAAATTGTATTACGTTAAAAATACGCCCCAAGAATTACACAACTAAAAATACGTCCCCAAATAATAATTTTATACGCTTTTAATTACATTCCCAAATATACATTTTTATGCTATTTTTACTTTGACTTTTATACTAAAAAATACGCCTCTAGATGTGTATAGTTGTTCCGTGCACAGGGGCGTATTTTTACCATGATCCGACCTTTTAATATAAATATGAGTTTGATTCAAACGATAGAAAAAACAGATCAGTGAATTGTTTTTTAGAAAACAAAGAGAAATGTGAGTTAAAGTTAGCCAGCAATTACAGGAAAAACCGGAACCATATTATAAAAAGGCTTCTTTTAATTGTTTTGTTTTAACAATCAGTAAAATTAACGGTAAATTACATGAAGGTTAATCAGCTTCAATAAAGACAAAACAGACAAGAACAGATTTCATCTTTTCTAAAAAACAAATACGCTACAACCTTAACACATTTGTCGTTAGGATCGTATCCATTGCTGCATTTCATGCCTAAAGAAAGGTTATTTGAAAGCATTGCTGACTTCTGTCCAGTACTTTCGCCCACTTATTCAGCACAGATGTAATTGCGACGTGGACCTAATTTTTAAACGTATATGAACGGTTGTTAATCAATCAGATCGTAAATGTAGACAGGTTGTCACTTCTGCCTGATTCTATTTGTCTTATCCGTAATCGTAACTTGCTCTTGTCTCACTAACATAAGAGTTTAACCAGTCACAATCAGCACATTTACAAATATCTATTATTTCTGGTGTTACGATCTACTAGATCAGGGGTGGGCAAAGTTTTTAATTAAAGAGCCACATGTAAAAATTCAAAACTGCCGAAGAGCCAGAAATTTTGTTTGAGGTATTATGCCAATACAGTAAACAAAGCAAGTTTTCATTAAATAATAAAAATAAATACATCGTAAAAATAAATAAATATTAAAAATATACAAAATAAATACATCGTATCATTAAATAATAAAAATAAACACACTGCAGCAAAATGAGCTACGACCTAGTTAAAAAGGGAATAGTTACTTTCACGCATCTAAAAATTTACTATTTGGCTTAATTACTAAACATTACTCATCACGAAGCCTTGACTTACTAACAGCTAATAAACAAACAAGTAACAAACTAGGAAACACAGCCTCAACACGCTTGCGCAGCCTTCTAGCACTTTATCAGTTATATATATCTGCTGCCACTACTCAGCAGATAAAATCGTGATTCAACAAAGAACGCATGAGGTAACAAAAGTTCTGGCCTTGTTACGTAACAATTATGAAAGCATGGAAACAAAAATACAGGAAATATGCTTACCACGGCTATCGCCTACAACGGTCGATAAATCGAACTGTTACCAGTACAGTAGAACCTCGCAGTACGAGTGCCCCGTTGTACGAGAAATTCGCTTTGCGAGCGGCTATTCGTAAGAATTTTTGTCTCATATGACGAGTAAAAATTCGTAGTACGAGCGATCGTAGGCCCTCAACGTCCAGGGGGCTCGAAATTCGATTTCGAAGTTTGTAATTATATTAAAAACTTGACAAATTTAAAACCTATTTAAAGTATATACAGTACATATCAAGCTTTTTAGACTAGAAAAGTCTATACACAACTGGTTTCAACTACGTTATATTGTTATATGCGGTCATTGTTACGTCGCTTGCATCCTAATAAAGACAATTATTGTGCGCTTTCTGCTGCAAGCTTAAAGGTTACTAAGTAGTCTACTCTGCAAAAAACAGTATTTTTATAAACGTCAGTTAGTCGATTTTATATTCAATGTCAGAATTGCAAGATAATGGTTATATAGAACGCCCCCTGATGAGATGGACTGCAGTGAAAGTGTTTGGTATTTGCCATATTTTGTTACATCTCAGGCTAAAAAGCGAATCGTTTACGATGGAAAATCAGAGTATAAAGGTGTTTGTGTTAATGATGTCATAATGGCTGGCCCTGATTTGTTAAATCCTCTATTGCATGTTTTAATGAGATTTCGATTGGGCAAATTTGCTTTAATGGCTGACGTCACCAAGTGCTTTTTTCAGATAAAATTGCCGGAAGCACAAAGAGATTTGTTTCGCTTGCTTTGTTTTGAGAACAATGATATCGAATTAGGTAATATAGTTCCCTTTCGTTTTTGTGTTCATCCGTGGGGAATAAAAAGTAGTCCGTTTATTGCATGTTTCGCGTTTAAAAAACTGGTTGAAGAGAATTTTACTGGTGCTTGCGACTTAACACTTCAGAATATATTACATAATATGTATATGGACGATTTTATTTTCTCGGTCGATCGTTTAGAAGACGCACAAAAAATAGTAGATGAGGCAATTAGTTTATTTGGAAATCGTGGTTTTAAATTAGTAAAGTGGAGCGCTAATAAAGAAGCTATGGTTGTTTTATCAAGTCTGGAAAATGATTTGATCGCGGCCTCGATTCGCGATCTCGATTTACAAGCTGATGATACCTCCTTGCCCTCAGCAAAAACATTAGGCTGCGTATGGAATACTGAGCAAGATAAATTGTTAATGTTCAATAAAGCCTCTTAATAAATATACACAAAGAACGATGCTTAGCCAGCTGGGACAAAACTTCGACCCCTTAGATTTTGGGGCTCCCTTTTTTCTCAAAGCGCGTTTGATTCTTCAGCAGTTAGCTGTTGATAAATTCGACTGGGATACAGATGATCCAGGTAATGTAGTTAAAGAATGGAACACATGGCTACATTCTTTGCTGCTGTTGAGAAGAATTTTCAATAAATAGATGGTATTTTTTGCATTGTGGACCGCTTAAATCGATAGATGTCGTAAAATATCAATTGCACGGTTTTAGTGATGCGTCTAATCAAGCTTACTCAGTCGTAATTTACTTGCGTAGACTTGTCAATGGATTACCTACCGTTACCTTTGTGCCTGGTAAATGTACGGTCGTTCAAAGACACCAGCCGTCCTGGCCAGTTGCTAAGAGAAGTTAGTCGCCGCACTAAATAAATGCTACTAAGTTAATGAAACAGGCCGTTGATGCATTGCACTTGGATGATTGCGCTAAGTATTTTTGGTGTGATCCGCGAACTGTTTTTATCGTGGATTAGAAACACAGATTTACGCTTGACTAAGTTTATTTCTCGTCGAGTCGACCATATTTGTTGTTCTCAAATGCTTCAGAATGGCGCTTTTGTCCGACTAATGTGAATGCGGCCGATGTAGGTTTTCGCCCAAACTCGATTTTAAAAAAAAGAATCACGTTGTTTGTGGTTAAACGGGCCTGAGTTTTTAAGGCAACCTAAGGAGTTTCCAACTCCACAGAACACTGAATTTGTTTCTGTACGTAGAGCCGACTTATTAAATACTTTTAATTCAACTGAAGTGTTAAGAGGTGACTTAGAGAAACTTATTGAAAGTGCACCTTCTTCAGGGGAAGACGGGGTAAGACGGACCGTTGAGGCAAAACGGACCTCCAAGGGTTCTGACAAATCTAAGAAATCTCCGTATATAGTTTTAGCTTCTCCTAGTTCCTTAACTCCTAAAATAATAATGCTAAAAAATTGGCAACCTTGATGCCTTTGCTTAGCAGTTATCTTGCTGCTAGTGTTTTACCCTAAAAGCTTATAACAATAAACTTAGATTCTTAGCACTTATTTTGGTGAATAACTTGTTAAAATTAGCTTTGATTTTTTTTAATGCAAATTACAAATATATATATTTACTAAACACTAACAAACAAATTTGAGTGTATGCCTCTATTTTCTTAAAATATTTATTTGTGAAGGTACTACTTTGGGGCAAAATGAACCATTGGTGTTGAGGCAAAACGGTCAGCATGCTATAGAACGTATTATAGCATCAAAACTAAAAAAGACTGCTTTTATCTAGGTTATTTGAGTTACAATCTGCCTCAATGCTTTAACTAGCTAAATTAGAAATTAAGCCTTAACTAGAAAAATTTTGAGTATTTAGCCTTAACCAAGCAAGTTAATATAGAAGAAAATAAATTATGATACAGTAAATTAAAATTTAGAGTTTTGGTTATTAGGTTTTGGCTTGAGTTAGAATAGGGATGACAATCAATTCCACAGCAACTAGTTTGATGCAAATTAGATAGTAAAACACACCAAATTGTTAGTTTGCTAGTTGACATATTTTCTTAGAAGTTTTATAATGTTCTCTCTGTTTCTAGCTTATATTTTGCCTGTAGGTAAATATGGTACAAAATTATCAACGTAAATCAAATCGGTCAAAGTGGTGCAAAGAAAATTTGTCAAAAGCTATTTCTGAAGTGCGAAAAAAAAATTGTCTGTACGTATGGCTTCAGGTCCAGTGGAATTGTGCCATTCAATCCTGATGTTTTTCTGAAAGTGCCTTTGCACCAGCTTTACTAACAGAAATTAATACTAAAGATGCATCTTTAATGAACATGCCTTTGAATCAAGAAGCGTTAGTAAACCTGGAGGAAAAAACAGAAATAACTGAAAGTATCACATCAAATGCATCAGCAAACAATATCATTACTCCAGCAGCTGTTTTTCAAGTAACAAACACAAGTCACACACCAAATGAAACACCATCAACCAGCACTCACTTAAGCACTTTTGATCTCCAACATGAAGAACTTGATTCTGAAGTAGTTACTCAAGTCAAGTCAACTCTCACATTTTCACAATTATCTCCATTTCCTGATGCACAGTTAGTTACTAGGAAAAGAAAATCTCAACAATCTCAAATTATTACAAGCTCTCCATTTAAAAAAGTTACTGTGAATTGCAAGCCTACAACCAGTCATACCAAACAAAATTTAAAATATCACAAACAACAAGCACCCAAAAAAAGTCAAGCTTATTATTGTATTTTGTGTTCTGAACCATACAAAGATCCTTTAGAAAAGGATTGGATCAAATGTTTAAAATGTAAAAAGTGGTGTCATGAAAATTGCTCTGATTATAACAGAAAAGGGCAGTTTGTTTGTGACTTTTGTTTGTCTTAAATAAAAAGTTTTTTGACCTCATATAAGCTTCTTGTAATGTATGATACTGTTATTTCTTTATTTAGTTTGTGTTTCCTTTGTAGTTTATTTGTTGTTGCTGTATCTTGGTGTGCAATGTATATTTTAAATTTTAACCGCATCACTTTTAGCCAGTAGTTCAATTTGCATTGTTTTTACATTGATTGCTGATGGAGTAGATAAACTTATCATAATTAAGTTCGCTTGAGTTGCTCTAATATCGTAGATTTTCTCCATAATATGCCGAATTATCTTGAGCTGAACTAGAAGCCAAACAGTCTTGCTTTGGTGTTGTGTTTCTCTGTTTTTAAACAAAGTGTAAATAAATAAACATGACTTGATTTCGACTGTGCAATAAACTATATTTATAATGAAACTCTGGCTCATGACTGTGTTGCGAAATTAACCTTTTTTCTGATTTTTTTCATTAAAAAATATCATTAACCCTACGTTAGTACCCTGGTGGTAGGAACGTCATTAGTACCATGGGGTGTTTCAGCACCCCATTATTAAAACTGTTGTCAATAACAAGCAATATACACATTGGGCTTCAATGCTTGTTTATTAAATAGATTTAAACAATAATAAAACATCAAAGCTGTTTAATGAATAAATCTAAACTGTAAAGTGATTAATGTGCGATAACTCACAACCAAAACGAGTACCCCGGTAGTCTTTTTCCAACCTTATCGCCATCAGTGTTATTTGTTACTCTGATTCTTCATCGTTAGATGCGGATTCATGGCATGTTATGCATTGCCAAACAACTTGCTGTGGTCTTTGCAAACATGCTTACCACAAGTGGTACAAACTGTTTTGACTTTGCGGTCACGTGACCTCTCGCACAATTCACATCTCTTTGCACGATTTGATGTCGATGCCTGTGAATATGTTGAAGATTCTTCTGACTCTGGCAGCATTCTTCTAATTCCACTTTTGAGGTCTCTTGACAGGTGAATATTCTGCAATCTTCTTTTCAGAGCCTCTTGAACAAGCTGCATACTTACACTCTTGATGAATAGACGGCGTTTTAGCTTGTTTTCAGGGTTATGACAGTAGAGTATGTATGCATTTATAGTGAAAACGTTCAACAGCGTGTAAAAAACAGTCAAAGGCCAACGTCGACTATTTCTTGAAGTGTCTTACTCCCCTGCCATTTGGTCAACCATATCCACTCCGCCCTTGGTCGAATTATAAAAAGTAATAATTTCAGGCTTTATCATGTCACTAGACTCTGGGTCAATTTTATCATCATGATGCATGCTACTGAAGAGGACAACATTTTTCTTTTGCTTGGTCTGAGGCACATAGGATACTAGTGTCACATTACCTCCAAATCCAAACATACTGTCACACGCAGCCCTGTTCTTGACCGATAAAAATTCGTCGGGGATCTCACGTTTGTTCTTGCGAAGTGTTCCCACAGCAGATAATTGATGGTCATGAAGTAGACTTACGATAAGTGGTTAAGTGGTATACCAATTATCAAATGTAACGTTTCTGCCTGAACCTGAGATTTCAGAGATAAGTCTTGTAACTACAGCAAAAGATGAATTGTCAACTTTGAATGGGCCATCAGGCTGTTTTCCAGCATAAATTTCCATTTTGCAAGTATAGTACGTTCTAGCATCAGCCATTGCTTGTATTTTTATGCCATATTTTGCTGGTTTGTTCGAGATATATTGTCTGAATGGACACCTGCCCCTGAAAGCCACCAGCATCTCATCAATCGTGACAAACTCTGAGGGCGAATAGTTCCTCAAACAATTTTGAACAAACGTCTCAAAAAGGTCTCGAATTGGGGCAAGCTTATCCAAAAGTTTTCTTGAAGCCCGTGTTGCTTTGTCATCGAACCGTATGCAACACAATAGAAAGCGAAAGCGATGCAGCGACATCGTCAGCCGAAAAACATCAATATCAGTGCCATCAGTCTTCCACAAATTATCAAGGTTCATTCTGTTGCTGTGATAGGTACCAGCCAATAGTAGTAGACCAAGAAAAGCCTTCATTTCTACATTATCAGTGTCTCTTGCTTTACTTTTTTGAGTATAGTTCTCTCTCTTGTCTCTGATAAACAAGTTGGTCTTTTCAACCAATAATTCCAGCATTTCGGGAGTAACAAATAGTTCCCAAAATTCATAAGGAGTTTTCGCTTGAAGAGCTGGTCCTCTAGGTCCTGGTCTTTCTCGAATAATATTTTGAGGACGGGTAGGAACTGCTGAATTAGGCATTTCTTTCTGCCACCATGATTTCTTGTCTTTTCCCAGCCATCCATCACACTTTGGCTGTTTTTGGCAGGGCTGTTTTTCCGGTTCGTCATGTTCCGAGTCATAGCACTCAGAATCAGAAATAACTTCATCTTCTATAACGAAATCTGATTCACCTTCACTGTCATCTTCAGCATCACTCAAAACGTCACATTCTTGCAACATTCTTTGCAACCTTTCTACATTTCTACTGTAACTATCCATAATTTACCCTAAAAAAAATAAGAAGAACAAGTCACAGTACTGTAAGATTTTCAACATTTTTTCCTCTCACCTATTCAAAAGGGTATTTAAAAAAACAAAGTTGCAAGTGTTGCCAACCCAAAACGGCATATAAATTTAATACCCTGGGGTGCTGAAACACCCCAGGGTACTAACGTAGGGTTAAACTTGATGTTATGGACTATTTATTGTAAAATGAGCAATCAATTACGTCACACCACAAAAAAAAAGAAATGGGACAAAAAAACCACCATGCCCCTTTTTGCCCCAAGCACGGGGTAAAAAGGACCAGAAATAAGATTTTAGTTTTTTCAATTTTTTTCACTTATGAGTTTTTTTTCAAAACTAAAGCAGAGCAGTATTTGTTAAGTATTGGCTATGTTATTATTTCCTCTTATTTTTTATACATATTTGATTCTTGACATAAAATATTGCGATCTGAAATTAAGCGGCCCGTTTTGCCCCGTCTTCCCCTGTACGTGCTAAAAAACGCGCTTCCAATCTTCCTGCCTTTGTTGAATATATCAAGTGTAAAGCTCAAAAACGTAAGTTTGTACCGCCCAAGAGTTAAGGCTTTATATTTTGAGGAAGCGCTGCATCAAATTGTTGTTCTTGTTCAAAAGTGTGTGTATGGAAAATTTATTGATCGGATGCGTGAGAAAACGCCGGAAGCTCTCGATGATATAACAAAGCGCTGCAGCGTCGATGCTTCGCAGCAAGAAAAAGAGATACGTGCGCTGAAAAGATATAGACCGTGTAAAGACAAAAAAGACGCCTTGCGCGTAGAAGGTCGGCTTGATAGATCACCCGATATTTCATTCGAGGCAAGCACCCACTCATATTGCCATCAAGGCATTGTTTAACTAGACTCGTAGTTTTATATTATCATAATCGTAATTGGCATAGTGGGATTCAACACACGCTGTTGTCCTCTAGGCAAAAGTTTTGGATAACCAACGGACGTGCTTCTGTGCGCAGATATTTACGAGAATATAGTGTGTGTGCAATTAATAAGGCTCGACCAATCAGACAGCTGATGTCAGACTTGCCACCTTCACTTACTTCAGCTTATAAAAAAACATTTTTTCACTATGGCTTAGATTATTTTGGGTCCTTCATCTTTATAGAAGGTAGAAGTCAAAGAAAGGCCTGGGGACTTTTATTCACTTCCATGTCGTCACGAGCTGTACATGTTGAGCTGGTGACATCTTTATCTCTGAGTGAATTTGTACTCGCTTTTAATAGATTTAGTGATTAAGTGGGCCTGTGAGCAAAATATATTCAGAAAATGGCACTACCTTTAGGCAGCCAGTAAATCTTTGCCCAATCTACTAAAATCTACGGGGTTAAAAACTTCCCTTCGAAAGCAAGGAATTACTTGGGAATTTATTCCCCCTTACGCTCGAGCTCAAGGTGGGGCATGGGAGTCTATGGTAAAACAAATCAAAAGAGTGATCTTTCAAATTTTAGACTCTTCAAAGCGAAAACCCAGCTTAATCAAATTAATCACCTACATGGGAAGTGCTATCAGAATAGTTAATGAACGCCCCTTGGTTCCCCTCAGTGACGATGCTAAGGATTGCACGGTCATCACGCCTGCCTCTCTTCTGACATCTTACGCCAGCCCGTATTCGATAGTCGGAGAACCGCGACACAAAGGCGCTAATACGTAGGGTAGGCAATTACCCCGACCTGCTTCCGGAGATGCCAAGATATTGCTATCGACTTGTAATTTAATAGAGATATGAATGAAATTTGGAACTGCTTGCCAAGACCACCAAGCAGGGGAAAAGCGCCGTTAAGTGTCTTTCTCAAGGACACAACAGAATGGCGCGAGTGGGTTTTGAACCGAGACCATGTTGGTGATGAGCACGGCGCCTTAACCACTCGACCACGCTGCCGACAAGTTAACTTAATGAAATCGGTTAACTTCATGAAAGAACGATATCGCACTTGTTCAAAGACCAATGAAAATTTATTTATAAGTTTATTTCAAAGAGCCAGGTATGAGGGTAAGTTATTTTCAAAAAGCAGCCAAGAATGCCAATAAGTTTTGTTTTTAAGAGTCAGGTAACAAATAAACTTTGCAATTGCATAGTTACACTATCTCAAACGAGTTAACGAAAGAACCAAAAGCAAAGAGGTCTTTTCTTCAATCCAACTAATGTTTCTAAATCTAAACTACTTGGGGGAAAGCAGTGTGTTAGGTCAAAGTTTAGTGAGTCCTTAATCACACTTTTCTATTGTAATTTATTTTTCGTCGTTGAACAAACCGCAGACCACGTTCTAATATCGTGCCTCATAAATCGGACACCACATGGAGCACGAGGTCTGACGGTTTTGCATGTCAAAACCCGATACTGGCTAAACACCGTCACTGCCAGCATCTGATCCGGTTAGTAAAAGTATAACCCGCGGCCCCCATATTGTTTGTGTCTGACCAGGAGTGGATGCTCTTCCAAACGACAATGACTAGAATAATAAATAAGATAACAGCCTAATAATAAGTTATAAGCATGTCTTTTTTAATAAGTTAAATGTAGACAAAACTCACCATAACATTTACTTACGCAATATCAACAGGGTAAATTTGCATTCTTTAACATTGTTATTCTGATCTCTTGCAATATAAAGAAAGTCATAGACTCCATTCGAAAGTTTATACGGAGGGTTTGTATGACTGGAATCTGAAGAGAAAAACAAACAACTGATTTCGAGTTAATTGTAATTCAAATTTTTGAATTCACTTCTAAAACAACCAATCATATTTTTTACTTTTCGAATTATTATCTTTACTTTTTAATTTTAAGAATAAATAATATAGCTAAAGCAAGAATTTTATCTAAAACAAACTTAATTGACATATTACAATCTGATTATCCTCCTAATTTAGGCAACAATGGAGGTGTTTAAATAAAACAAACGATAAGCAATTATCCCGACCGACTTTCGAAAAATCAAGATACGGTCAGACCTCGTTAATCCAAATTCCGAAGAACCGAAATCCTCGTTATCCGACACAAAAGTGCCGGAAACGGATTTTTTCTTTTTGCATTTACCCCTTTAATCGGGAAGCCCCGCTGTTCCACTCCGACAAAAAAGTTTTGCAACAAATGTGCTAAATTAATTGCATTGAAATCTCATAAACCGGATTATTAAAGTGACTTTTCATCAGGCATGAAATATAGCAATGGATACGATCCTAACGACAAATGTGTTAAGGTTGTAGCGTATTTGTTTTTTAGAAAAGATAAAATCTGTACTAATGTGTTTTGATTTTATTGAAGCGGATTAACCTTCATGTGATTTACCGTTAATTTTACTGATTGTTAAAGTAAAAAAATTAAAAGAAGCCTTTTTATAATATGGTTCCGGTTTTTCCTATAATTGCTCGCTAAGTTTAACTCACATTTCTCTTTGTTTTCTACAAAACAATTCATTGATCTGTTTTTCTATAGTTTAAATCAAAATCATATTTATATTAAAAATTTGGTTCATGGTAAAAATAGGCCCCTAAGGACAGAACAATTATACGCACCTAGAGGAGTATTTTTTAGTATAAAAGTCAAAGTAAAAGTAACATAAAAGTATGTACATGTATTTGGGAACGTATATAAAAGCGTATAAAAGTAAAATTTAGGGGCGTATTTTTAGTCGTGTAATTCTTGGGGCGTATTTTTAACGTGATACAATTTTGTATTTTCAATTTAAGTCACACTATGGGTTTATGTTCAAAATATGTTAATTTGTTCAGTGTTGATGCCCAAAAAAATAACAAATTGGCCATTAGATTAAAATATTCAAAAAATGTGCTTGCTGGTCAACTGAAGCTTAATACTATGCTGTGGCCCTCGACATACTTACGAGAAATTCAAGACACGAAATGTCTTTCGAGCAAAACATGCAAACGAATCCCAGGTTACGGGAATTTCCAGATGCTCCCGCTAGGTGGCCGAGAGTTGTTAAATTGTTTTTAACATAAACCAGATGATTTTAATGGGTAAAAAACTATTTGGGTTTTAAAAAATTCTCCCTTTTATTAAATTAATCTCAGAGTCTTTTTTGTTTGGCTTTCGGTTGACATCCAAGCGACAAGTATCTCAAAAGATACGTTTCGACCTCCCAAATTGAAATGAAAAATTTTTTAGTTTTTTCGAGTTGTGCAAACTGAAAAATCCAATGAGTATCCGCTTTACCTGGTCTGCAACTTGATCAAAATAAATAAAAATAAATTTCTATTTTTGTAAGACGCGATAGGAACTGAGAGTTAGTGTCGACCAAATTGTCAAAATAACGCAAATGTTGTTTTAGTTCAATTAGGTTATTGAAGATTATGATGACTAAAGTAACTCTTGTATCGCTTATCTTTTATGTTACATCATTCCTTCATTTATACCTGGTCAATGCTCAAAATCAATTATTCAAAGGTGATTAATATTAAAGATTTTTTTTAAAAAAGAGGCCAAGCCATTACACTTTACAACAGGGGTGGCAAACTACGGCCCACCATGACTTTCTGTGCGGCTCGCGAAAGCTTCGAGCAAATAACTTTACTATCTCTTCGCTTTCATGTTGTAGTGATCTCTCAAAAAAATTTTTAAACTTTGGGATCACTACGTTTTCGGGATGAAAAAGGAGATTTTGAACATTGATTAAAAGTAATGAATTTTTATATATTTATTTTTTTTAGAGTTCACTATGTTTTCGGACAAAAATGGAGATTTTGGACATTGATAGAAAGTGATGACCTTTTTTTTAGAAAGATCATTATATTGCGGTCCGCAAACAAAATCAACTTGTGAATGCGGCCCGCGAGCTAAAAAATTTGCCCACCCCTGTTTTATAAGATATTTATAAGTAAGTCGAGAAAAGGTCGCTCATAATTTTTCTTCGCATGACTATGTTGAACTAGTTGCTGCTTTTTTTAAACGGAATCAACATTTTAGATAAGCAGGATGAATCCATTTAAACAATTTTTGTAAAGCACTTTTTCTGAAGGCAGTGGGAAAATTGCTCACGTAGACTGAGAGTGAACTCGCATCTCTCTGCTTGAATGTCAATCATGTTAGCACACTGTGCTATCCCGCCAAGATAATAGATTGATTGACCTACACTAGACCTCGGTTAATACAGATTCGGTTAATGCGGAATTTCGCTTAACTCGGATAAAACTAAAAGTACAAATGATTTCCTATAGTTTACTGTAATTCTTAATAAAAAGTTTTGGATTCGGATGATTTCGTTTGTCAAATCAAATTAGAATCAACCAAGGTTTACTATATTTGCTTCAAGTAAACAACTCATCAACTATTTTTAATTGATTTGGTTTTTCTATGCAGATGATGATATTCCTCCGTCTTTCTGAAGAACTTGCCCTCCCCCTCAACGAGATGTTTATATCGGAAAATGCAAAAACACTTTTAATTACGAATTCGTTGAACCTACAGCAACAGATAATTCAAAAGAAAAGGTTTATGTAAAGGGAATATTACCCAGAAATGTAAATTATAATTTAGATTAGAAACCAAAAAGAGGTTTATGTAAAGCAGATATTAATTCAAAATGTAAATTATAATTTAGATTAGAAAGAAAAAGAGGTTTATGTAAATATTAATCCAAAATGTAAATTATAAGTTATATTAGAAAGCAATTAATCTTTACTTTTATGACAAATTGATTCCATGTGGGTTTAAAACACAAAAATTCCAAAGATCAAAAGCTCTAGAAGAAGATATTTTTGTCAAAAACTTTCCGTGTTTTCTCGTTTTATTTTTTAGATTCTAAATCAAAAAGGAAAAATTAGGAATTCCACCTTCTTAGCCTTTTTCTTGTTTTCGATTAAAATTCAATCCAAGTTCACTTTAATTAAACACGTGACCAATGAGATCTTCGGGCTAATCTTGAATTTTGCTAAAATTGCGGTTTACTTTTAATTGTAAAACAGTTCACTTTTAACTAATTTGTTACTATAACAGAATATAAAACAAAGCCAAGCTCAGTGCAAAACAAAACTTTTTAAGACTTCAAGGATTTTTATTCCTGCAATTGATGATTTGAAAATTCAAAATCACTAATAAATTATATTTCGCAGTATTTTGACTTTACTTTATCTTTATTTTTCAATATTATATTTATAAAACAATTTTAAAATATTATACTGTGATTATGAAACAATTTAACACGTATGTTTAAACAGTTTTGCAATGAAACTATTATGTGAGGAACTAAAAAGCTGTTTTTAAATCAAAAAGTTTATTGCTCCAAAGTTGACCAAACGTTCCCAGTTTTTAACTTCGAAATAAAAAACTCGCTTGCTTTTACAAAGTACAGCTTTAAAAAATTTCTGTCATGGCACCAGGAGCACCAAAAATTTTTAGCGGGGGTTAAATTTTAAAAAAATATAAAATTGAATTTTGTTGTTAAAATTCATAGCCATATCACCAAAAAAAGTTTGGGGGCAATGCTGTCTTACCTCAGTTTTATTGACTTTCAACAAATCATGATTTTGTCTACCGTTTTCAGTGCAAAAATCTAGTGATGACAAAAAATCTTTATCACTTCGTCCCAAATTTAAAGTGAAGACTAATAAAAAGTCTTCAACTTCAATCGATCTGATGTTTTGGTCGTTCTGATGTTTTTGATTACAAAAGAAAATCCAACCAAATGCGTCTGTACTGCAAATTTCAAAAGGCACTATTTGCACGTTTTCAAAAAAGCAGGTGGCAAAAGGGTCAGAAGAAAACTTCTCCTCCCCGCTTCCGGCGCGCCTGCATATCGCAGTACCAAAAATAACTAAAAACAGTTTAACCAAAAAGCAGAACAGTCAGACTTAGTTAATTCGAAACACTTTGTTTCGTCATAAAATGTCGGTTAAGCGGAGTATCCAGATTATAGAAAACTTACCTTACTCCAATTCAAAGTGCCAAGTTTCTGCCTGAACAACAACTTAAACAAAATTATATTTTTGTATAACCTAATCCGGTATTGAACCCCCAGAACTACCGTATTAAAGGCAAATGCTCTTATCATTAGGTTATCATGACGATCTTACTTGATCTTTATTTATAAAATACATTTACATGGTAAACAACGAGAACAGAAAGTTAATGTAAAATCAAAGCAAACAATTTTTACTTTAAGAAAGTCTGCTATCCTACGTTGCACGAGTGACTCTTTACTTGAAAATTCTATGTTCCTTTTCTTTGCCCTCGCACGGTCAAGACAATTTGTGAATCATTTTCGCTTTACTCTTAAACTATTGCTGACTTCTGTCCAGTACTCTCGCCCACTTATTCAGCACAGACATAATATCAGCATGGACCTAAATTTCGAACGTAAATAAACTGTTTGAGTTGAAAAATTATTTTTTTTAAAGTCTAAATTGCCGGGAAGATTGTTAAGGTTATAAAAAATAACTGTTGCCAACAAAAAATTACTTAAAACTTACTACGAGACCCAATGCCTCACCAAACCTTTAAAAAAACTAAAGTTATTTTGAGCCACGCGCTTGTGACATTATGTTTCTTGATATAGAGAAGAGAGATCATGTCGAAACCAACGTAAGTTTTTCATACTTGACATAATATGATTGGGAAGTGGTGTACCAAGGATTTTAAAAGGGGAGTGGCGCATGAAAGCACTATCCATTATGCTTAGTGAAAAAAATTTTTTTCGTTGCAAAAATTTGGTGATCTATAGAAAAAAGGATTTCTCTTGGAATCTGTCTCTGATTTTTCGTATTAGTGATTTCCAAGGAGGCCGCGACACAATGACCTCCCCAAATACGCTACTGTGACTGAAGTTAGGCTTGGAACTAACTCTAATCATAACCCTAGTTTTGTAAAATTTTGGGTTCCATAAACTTGACATCGCAGTGCTGCGTTCTTAATCTTGACATGATAGGGATGACATATTACCAATTTGTAAACCATTTTAATTTTTTAGTGCATTTTAATGCACGAGGCCGTTTTTGTCCAATCAAAGACAAGTTTTTTTTTATTTTTCTCAAAAGAGCAAAAGTTTTTCGAAGCTGCTCTTTAAGAGCAATAAGCAAAAGTTTCGGTGAGAAAAATTAATCTAATCTTTTTTATAATATTAGTTACTTTAACTGGATGATCTTTAACACCCAAGTAAAAAATAAGTGAAAATAGCTGATAAATCGACAACTTATTTTTTTCGTAAACGCGCTATTTAAGCACTTTACACTTTTCTTTTCACTCGAACGGATGTAATTCTGGTGTTATAACTTTTGTCAAAATACTTTTTTTAGGCAAAGCGATTTATCCAATTACCAGTTGGAACCCTTCTGGGTGGCGTAATACTTCTATTTAAGATCTTTTTGCTAATTTAATTACTCCAGGCTAAAATGCTATGCTTGTTAGTTGGGAACAGCTTATGGACCTACTTTGTATATAACGCTTTCGAACAAGAATTAATCAAAACAATGTATAAGAAACGTTTTTTTGAAAAACAATAATAGTAACAAAAAGCAACTTTCATTATCCGCCATACCACGACAAAGAAAAACCTCACACTTTCCTGACTGCCAAAACTAGTGTTTCCAACTTTTTCACTAAGGGAAGCCCAAAAAAAAGATGTTTTATGTTGAGTTATCTACCCTAAAACAATTTTTTGATGTTTTGCCTTTCAAGTAAAGACTTAGTAAAACTAAACAAAAAACTAACATCTTAAAACAAGAATAAAAATTTAAATGCTCAAGGCACCTCTACCAATTGAAAATGCCACACCCGCAGCAATCCAGTGGCGACCCACTTACTTAAACTAATAATAATTGCAAAGCATTTTAAACATTATACAAAACGTCACAAGCGGAAAAGATATAAGCGCATAGCATGGCATAATTAAAATGGCACATCCGCGGTGATGATCCTATTTGTTTCCGTCATCCCGCAAATACAAAGAAAAAAAGTAGACAGTGAAAATAAGTGAAAAACAATACTAAACTAAAGGCAGTGTTGAAAAGCAAAAACAAGTGTAGATTTTATAGCTTTTGTAGCACAACTAATTTATCCTAGACTTCTACACCCAGCAACTTTACAACGTAATTTTCGATATTACAAAAGAGCGATTAAACTTTCAACAGCCCAGTAGAACAATACAACACGCGGCGGATGTCAATTCAAACCGGTCCTAATTTCTTACGCAATTTAAAAACCAGTTATTTGCAGACAGTCTATTAGATATCTTTCCTTCCAGTTTGTAGTTGTAGCTAATTGCCGTATGAAAGTCGGAGAATTTTTCTGGCAAAAACCTGCTTCAAACGGTTTAAAATTTTTTTTATAGAATAAATTTTTACAGCTCAGTTATATATTGTATAGTGATAAAAATTATAAAGCCGCCCTCGAATAGCAACCCCACAAAATGCCAGCAACCCACAACTTGTGGAAGAAGTGAGGTCACTACGTGCCAAATAAGCAAATAATCTGAAATTGTTGATGCTCTTAAAACCAGTTTCAGTGCTTTGCAAAATATGAATTCGTTATTCCAATTGGGTAACAGGTGATTTAGTTCGTGGGCAAATAAAAACATGCAGTTTTAGGTTTAGGTTCACATTTTCCATACAATAGAAGATACTATCAACCGATTCCTCTACGTCAGATAGTTAAGAAAATACTGTTTGAAGTAGTTGTTGGTAATTGTTTAAAAAATGTTTGACAAATTAGCATGTTGTTGATTAAAACTGTACAAATTTTTTCACATGTTTTGAGAAATAAAAGCAGCACGTGTAAAATATCAATTATTAGGTAGTTGGTAAAAGGTACAACACATTCAGATACTTAAAGGTGCAATTTATATTTTGTTTTTATTAGAACAGGGGTTCTTAAACTTTTTGAGATCGCGCCCCCATCTATGATACAACAAAATCTTTCATATTAAAAAATTGTTTGGACGAAGAACAAAAAAAAAAGTTCTTCAGTTTGAATCAGTCTTAGATTTCTGTATGTCCAGCCCAAAATTATAGAATCTATAATATAAGAACAATATAAGAATCTCTTTATAGACGGTTTGCTTCACTGTTTGGCCTTGGGGTAGGAATTGGAAATGAAAAGAGATTCTTTGGAGCCTTGTAAGATCAATTCGTGACAAGAGGCGGAGCCTTTGGGAAGCCCATGCATGGGCGCCCCATCACGATAACGCTCCTGCTCACACAGCCCTGAGTGTTCTTCAGTTTCTCACAGAAAGAAACATTGCAACTTTGGAACACCCCCATATTCCCCCGATCTGGCCCCGTGTGACTTTTTTCTCTTTCCTAACATCAAATCTGTTCTGAAGGGAACCCATTTTTCTGACATTGATTCCATCAAAATGGCTGCGACGACGGAGCTCAAAAAGATCCCAGAAAATGACTTCCAAGAATGTTTTGAATCGTGAAAAAAGCGAATGCACAAGTGTTTTCAAGTGGAAGAGGATTACTTTGAAGGAATTTGACTTTGGTATCCGAGCGTATTTCATTATTTTTCAATAAAGTTTTTATAACACCAGTCTCGTTACTTTTCAAACATACCTCGTACAGTATACTGATCCATCCTAGTAATTTGTGGTTTACCAGCATAATTTTCATCTTAATATTTGGCCCCAGTATTTCACGGGGTATGCGGGTGTGATAACAATCTATTCTAGTAATTTGCGGTTACCGGGATAATTTTATTGTAATATTTTGTCCCGGTATTTTCAGGTATACCAGTGTAGTATAATCCATCCTAGTAATTTATGGTTTACCAAAATCATTTTCGTCTTAATCTTTTGTCATGTATTTCGCGGTATATCTGCATTATAGTATTAATCCATCGTGGTAATTTATGATCTACCAGCATCGTTTTTGTCCAAATATTTGGTCCCGGTTTTTCACTTTATAAAAATGTGATAATTTACCCTAGTAATTTGCGGTTACCGGTATAATTTTTATCGTAATAGTTGACCCCAGTATTTCCCGGCTTACCGGTGTCATAATAATTTATCCTAGTAATTTATGGTTACCGGCGTCATTTTCATCTTAATATTTTTTCCCAATATTTTGCGGTTTATCGGTATAGTAATTCATCCTAGCAATTTGCGGTTTACCGGCATAATGTTTATTATAAGATGTAATCCTGGTTTTTCACGGTATATCGGTATAGTAATCCATCGTAGTAATTTACGGTTTACTAGTGTTAAAATCATAAAAATTGAACTCGCACTGAAATTGAAAAAATTAATTAACTGAATAGAAGTCTTTTTTGAAACCTCGTAATTAATTCTATTGTTTGCGTTCACTGCTTTATAGGCAGATCACGTGCAGTGATTTTAATGAAATCTGATGGGTTCACTTACACGTGGCGAGCACACTATAAATTGAGATGTTGGTAAATTTAATTCCTTTCAGTCGTTGGTGATCAAGTGGTTCGGTGATTTTGGTTTGGTTTGAAGAGTGGGTTTATAGATCGCAAGCGAAACTTGGGAAAATTTTGTTTTGCGATTGCATCGTTGGCTGCACGTTGGATGTATCGTTAACTGCATTATTGGCTGCACGTTGGTTGTATCGTTGGCTGAACGTTGGTTGTACGTTGGCTGCACCGTTTGAGCTGTCGTGTTTAGAAAATAATTGTGGTCGTTGGCTTGTGGAAGCCTCTTATACCTTCATATCGAAATCTCAACTTTAATAAATATTATAAAGCCATAAGACGTGTGGAAAGTCTCGGGGATTGGGGAAGGATTGATTGGGGAAGGCTCGGATAGCTTCTCCATAGTTGAAGAAATCGAAGCCAAGAAGAGAGGGATTCACTGTGCGGTCTACAGTAAACTTTTGAAATACTAGCATGATTTCTATTCCAATATTTATACCCAATTTTTCAATGTATACCGGTATAATAATCCATTCTAGTAATTTTCAATTTACCGGCTTCAACTTCTATGCAAATAATACTTCCCCTAAATTTCGGTATTTTATAGTATACCAGGACACTGTTTGAATAAAATCTGCCAAAATAAGCGGCTATAATAAACATACTTTTACAAGCTTTTACCGGGATATTACTGACTGAAAATATCCTGGTTTTTACCAGTTTACATGGATATTTTTGTACGGGTAATGAAGTGGACTAGCTGTAATTGTTTTTTGTCAGTAGAGTCAGCAAAAAATTGTTTTAACTATAATCGAGTAAATTCCAAGTCATTGGTTGATTTGAAGACGCAAGTCAAATTCGAGTTCCAAGTTTTTTTAAGTGGACTCGAATTGTTATAATTCTGCCTAAACTTGGACCAAATATTCACTATCTTCTGCCATACCTGTTATAATTTTCAAGCAGCAAGCAGAACAAAACAAAACTACTTTATTTTTTTGATGTGAAGTGAATGCAAAAAACTTTAAACAATAATGCGGTAATTGAACGACATTTATTAATGAGAGTACGAAAAAAAACAAAAACGGAAAGACTTTGATGCCCAAAACTGAGGTTCGGTCCTGCTTACACTGATATCAAAAACACACGTAATAGTAATACTATGATGATAATAGCTATTGATAATAACAAATACTTGTAGGATTTTTTGATGGTAGCCTGCACGACAATTAATGTTGATTTTGTTTACGCCTACTGTATATTTTTTTAGTATGTTTACATGGTTAAAATTATTACTATTTTTTAATAAATAAAAAATTTGGTTTTTTAGCTTACCTCTACTGCATTAATTTCCTCACTAAGCCGCCGCGTCCATTTGGCGAACAAAGCAGCCTTAAAGAAGGGGCAAAACTTGTTTTGTAATTTAGCATGAATAAAAAGCTTCATCTTTACAATTCAAGTTTTTTCTTGGATTAATACAATTTGTTTCTAAATCAACAGCAATTACAAGGCAAAGGAAAAGAGCTCTGAATTCTTTTTGATATGAGTTGTATGCATAGCCGAACCAGCCCGGGCGCAGGGGCACTTAACCCCAAGTTTCAAAAATTTGGGCAAAATCAGAAATATTAAGAAAAATCATGACAGATTTAAAGTGAAGATCTTTTTTTTGAGATTACTTTGTTTTTGGAACCAAAATCGAAAACTCAGAAACACAGATACAAAATGATCACTTTTTTTGGTCTTCACTATGAATCTGGGACGAAATTTTTTCTTATATCCGTTGAGTGCTGGAAGGTTATGATTCAGAAAAACGTCAATAACATTTGAGTGCATGATGGCTTTTCGCACGGTACGAAAAGTGCGGCCGCACCAGGCCCCCCTAAAAATTGTCAAAAAGTGGACCCCTTTAAGCAAGACATTGCTTTATTTTTTCATAGTAACACCATACGGTGGCACCCCTAAAGTGATGATCTTTTTTTTTTTGTAGGTTTTTTATTATTTGTAGGTGTACTTTGTCAACTTTTAAATAAAACAGGGTGCCATTTTAATTTTACTAAGAAAACAAGCTTCTCAATTACTCAACGTGAGCATGTATTTTTGTAGGTTTTTTTAAATGTCCTTATAGAACTTAAGGCCAAAGGCACAAAAGTTAAACTTTTTAAATAGATTTAAACTTTTTTAAGTTTTTCTGCTTTGTTTTTAGAATTACCGGAGCATAGCGTTTAATAATTTTTATTAATAAAAGTTTCAAATACAAAAGCAAAGCAATAATCAATAGGTTACATTTTACTGCAAAGTAAGTCCTTGCTTACTTCAAGCAAATTAATTCATAGATCTTTTTGCACACGCAAACCAATTTTTCAGTAATTGATTCAAGCTAAATTTTGAAAAATTTAATTTTTAGATTTCCATAAATAAGATATCAGGTTGATTAGCTAAACATTCCTTTCTTTTGCATTGGAGATATTTTGATAGACCGTCGGACCCTGTGACACAGTAGGATCCGGATCGATTCCAAAGTTTGAAGTTGCCAGTGGATGGTTGAATGTATCATCAACTTCTGGTTTGTTTCGTCTCCTATTTTCAATAAAATGAGTTTTGCTGGAGTTTTTCAGGCGAAGTTTGATCGGTTAAAACTGTACGGTTGGCCGAGTGTTTGAATCTGTGGAGGTGAACCAGTGTTCGATATTACAGTCGGTCAAACCAATGACTTTAAAATCGGAGTTTAGACGTTTGACGTTAAGCATTACAGCAAAACTGTAAAACTGTAAAACTGTATTAAAAGCAAGCCGCTTGACACAAAAATATTGGGGTGCACTCTGTGCTGCCTTATTGTGGACATATACTATGTTTATAACCTGCTGTGTTCTTAATCAATGCAAATGTAATTAGTTGAAAAAATTAAAAGTTTTTTCATTCCATGGCGAAATTAGCTTTTAATATAAACAATTTTAATTTATAAAGACTTATTTGAGAATGAGTTTTTAGCAATCAACTAGTTTTGTCTTAGTTTATTGTTTTGAAAGCTTCAATGTTTAGTGTTCACACTTGCGGCTCTTGGAACCAGAATTTGTAAAACTGAAGAAAGATTAAAATAACAGTGACTAACAACAAACCGTAGAATACGTTTTGAAAGTGAAATATTGTTATTTCTCGCGCTTCAAATTAGTCGGGAGGATAGCTTCGTCTGATGACGCTCTGACTTACGAGCAGAAGTAAATGAGTTCGATGCTCAGTGTGCCGTTAGACAAAGCACCTTCTGACATGTTTCTCACTGTGGTCACGTGGTTTATATACAGCGATCTGACTCCACTCAAAAGAGAAAGCGTACACTGTCTAGCACGAAGAAAAATAAATCCCATGATATAGCAGTTTTTGTGTTGACCTCTTCCTGCATCTCTTCACATAACCAGCATTATTACCCATCGTTGAGCTGCTAAGCTGTGAATCATAATTTTAAAATACAAATGGTTTGAACCGACACTGAATCGAATTCACGTCTACTGCTTTAAGCTGAGCGAAGGAAAAAAATTGCGGTTCATGGAATTTGCAGCAGTCGAACTCAATGCGAACGATCAAATAAACAAAACCAAATCAAAATTAAACTTTATTGATGTTAGTTTATTTTCAACGTCACACAAGCTAGATTTTATTTTTAGTTTCTTAAATAGCCTAAATGTTTCAATGTTTTATTTTTTTTGTATTTCTAACCACAATCCTAATACGTTAGACATCGGCTGTTAGTTATGCAACAAGCAAATATGCCACATTAAATTGCTCTTGTGATATTGAGAAATCAAAGATGTAGATGTCAATTCACAAATCATTTTTTTGTACATCGTAACTACAGGTTTAGTTTGATAAAATATGAAGTTCACTCACTTGACATAGAGCTCATAGAGAGCACCAACCCCTAGAGTAATCAATGATCCTGCCACTGCGCAACCCAGTGCAATTGCGACTATTTGTCCAGCGCTGAGATAATCTTCTTCTTGTTGTGTATCTGAACAACAAGCTGAAAGTTCAAAACAGAATAATTGCCCTTAACTTGGTTTTGAATGCTAATCAAAAAAACAAATTAGGTGAGAATTGGTTTTTTTATGTTAATTTTTTACTCTTTTGTGCAAACCGAGCTGGAAAATTTTACTTGTCTGATTTTTTCAAGTTATATTATTTTTGTTCAAAATATAGAATTGTGTGGATTCCAATAAAAAAACTCCAAATTATACACGTTTAGAAAACAGTAGCATAATTAATTAATTTTTTTGGCAAAGGCAAACTTCATATTTATGATGCTCCTTGGTTGACTTTTTGTTTGAATACTATTTTTTCACGACTTATTGGTTGATATTTTTCCACGGATCCCTCCTTAATTTGGAAAAGGAGAAACAATAGGAGAAAAAAGCATAAGTTGGAAAAAGCGCTCTTCGGTTGTCGATTAACCTAGAACTAGACCCAGTGATAACCCTACAAAAAGGGGGGCTCAGTGCAAGAAAAGTAGGGGGAACCACTTTTTAGTGTTCTGAACCAAAGCGACAAAGCGCTTTCCAAAAAAGGACATTGTTTTAGGGGAGGCCACTTTTTTTGTATTAAAACAAAGTAATCTTTAAAAAGGTCTTCACTTTAGGGATGCCACCATCATGGTGCTAGTATGAAGAAAGAGAGCAATACTCTGCGAAGGGGCCCACGTTTTGATGCTTTTTAGGGGGCCCGCTGCAGCCGCTCCTTTTGCACCCTATTAAAACCATCACTGCCTAGACCCATCATCATCGCTACTTCCCCCCATATTGATTACTTTTTTGTGGTTTAATTAAATCACGGTTCAACTTTTGCTCTCGCCATTTTATGCTTGCCTTGTGCCGTTTCTAATCTACTTTCACGGTAATTTTTGAGCCGAACGGTTAAATGCTGCTTCTGGGATTTTTCTTTATCCAAGTGTTGCTGTTAGCTGAGTACCTTAAAGCACCGAATTGTAATCAAAAGGAAGCAAGTTTACTACTCAGCTAGAAATGTTGAAGTCCAGCTTTCTATTGAAGTCCTATACAATTATAATTATTGCAAAGTTACAAAACGGTTTCCGTTTTCAAAAAATTCACCTACAACAAATTCTTTCGAAATATATATTTTAATAGAAAAAAGTTCTTTTTTTAGTAGGCCATACGTATAAAACTTTCTTTACATATTTACAAAAAAAATAAATAAATAAAAAACGAGATACAAATGCAGCTCTTTTTTGAGTTAAGTCAGATTCTTATTTAAATTTTCTACTTTTAAAATTGATAAATATAAGTAGTTTTTCGATACGCATTTGAATTAAGTGATGAACCTTTTTTGGGCAGTAATTTTTTCGTGGTCTTAAATTAACCTTAAAGAGACTTAACTACTTAAAATTTTTTCAATTTCCAAGTTATTTTTGCTACTATTAAAATAAGGATACTGTGATTTGAATTGTTACAAATAAATATTCATAAAATAAATAAGACGATAATGTATTTTTTGGCCTCATGTGCACCCACCTTGGCAAACTGTACGTTTTACAAACTAAAAGCTTTGCCATGTTTAAAAAGTTGTTCTTTTCGCAACGTCGTGAAAAAATAAAACTACCTTTAACAACAACATCAGAAAAAGAATATTTATACAATTGAAGGCCCTATTTCTAAAAGTACCTAAGTCACATTTTCGAAAAAATGAGATAAGCTGAAAAAATTGTTTGTTTACTTGCCAGAAATATTCTGACAAAAAATCGTTTCAGGAAATCACTTTTTGAATAGCACAGAGGTTTGAAATCTTAGCGTATTTCTATTGTAGAAGTAGGGTTTTTGAAAACTTTAAACCTCATTTTCTCAAAATGACATTATGTGACTTAGGTACATTTAGAACTAAGCTCTTCAATTTTTTCAGCATTGCTTGCAGTCAGTATAAAATGAATAAGAAAAATAATCACTCACTTTTTGTGGATCGGCAAGTTTTCTTCTTGCTGATCGGTCGTTTCGATAACGCGTCATCAAGTTTTATCCAATCCCCACGAATACATTGGTACTAGATAACAAAAAAAATTTTTTCCTCTTTTAAATCTCGCCATTGCTCAAATTATCAAAACTTAACTTTTAAATAAGTCAAAAAATAATTTGAATCCTGATGACATAGTTTAATGATAAATAAGAATTAATTTTTGTCCACTATCATACCGAACACGATGTAAAGGCGTTTCAAATAACAAAATACTCGAAGTCTTTTCAAGAGGATGTACGCTATATTACAGAAAAAATAGCACTTGTCTTGGTAATGATAGTGCGTTTGCGTCGGATAGAATTTGTTTATAAGCTTTGCTGATAAATACACCATTAATGTTTGTTTCTCGTTTGACCAACAAAGTCAATATCAATGGTACAAAATCCAATAGGGCTATCTTTTTTAGTTCTTTTTTATATAAATTATTATGATTTATGCCATTTTAAATAAAATTCTTATATTTACATGTAAAATTTGTTTAAGCTAAAACTTGGAATTAAAAATGAGTTTTGTCTTCAAGTGAAACACTCGGGATAAGTATTACTTGAGAAATAATTTCATTATTATAACGGCAACACCCTTTTACAATGGACCCATGTTGTGTGCCGCAAGTGGGCTTCCCACATTTGACGATGGTGTCGGGAACATTGTCCAAGTCTTCAGGGCAACTGGGTTCTTCTAAAAAACAAACAAGTTTCTTTGTTTTAAAACATAAAAAAAATATTTGAAAAAAAAGGTGAACTATTAAAGGTCAAGTTATTTTATAGGGGCATCCAACTCCTGGCCGGAGAGCTGCACTTGGCCCGCGCAGTATTTTCGAAATGACTTAATCTGGGGATATCCAAACTGCACCCACCATACCCGCTTGCTGTCCCCTTAAATTTTGTTCTTCATTTTTCATTAAAATTTATTTTAAGCAAATTTTCCAAAAATGACCAAAAAAATCCCTTGAATTTTAGTTTTAATAAAAACTGCGCTCAAACTTCAATCGATCATTTTTTCGAAAGTTAAATAAAGACTAAAAAATAGTCATAGATTAAAATTCGAGTGTAATTTTCCCTTAAACGCAAAGTAAAAATAATTTTTTGGTGTTCAACAAAATTTGTGACGTAATTCATGGGGTTTATTATAAATAAATAAATTTAATTAATACAAGGAACCCCGTAAAAAAACTCTACATATTTTTTTGTTTTTTCCTTAATACAAAAGTAAATGAGAATCTTTTTTTTCTTTTTTTGAGTTTGGAAGTAAAAGAAAAAAAAAAGATTTATGTTAATAAAATTCCCCCTAGTGATTTATTTACTTCGCTAGAGAATATACAGTATTTCACAAGTCAGAATGTTTTGAGTTCAATAAAGTTGGATGCCCTTGTTCTATAGCCTAAAATAGGGTTTCTCAAACTTTTTTTCACGCAACACCTAGTCTTATCATTTTAGCTCACGGAAAACTTAATCAAAAAAATTTTCAAATCACAAATTTGTCAAAAATATAAATGGACTTCAACTTAACCCGCGAAGTTGCTTACGTTACTATCGAAACAGAAAGTAATTATGAAATAAGAATGCGAAATTTTTAAAAATATGTAAAGGTTATGCAACCTCATTATGACGTACTTGCAAACCCTCGTGTTTATTGTTCAGCGGAAATGTTTCGCGAAACCCAGTTTGAGAAACGCTGGTTCACGGTATGTGCAAAGTAGGTAAAATGCAGAATTTGAATTTTGAATGGCTTTTAAAATAAAATTTTCGTATTGATCTTTTTTATTTTTTACATTATTTTCAAAAAATTATAAAAAACACTAAAACTTAGGAAATACTTTATAGAATCTAAAGGCTCACTTTTTCCATATTTTTCTTAAAACACTTACGTAGTATTAGCAGTCGGAACTTGCAAGTTGCGAGATTTTCGCTTGAATCTTTGGCATCAAATCTATAGTTGTAAACTCCGATTTGAAATTCGTCGCGAATAGTTTCTGTTTTCTGAAAAAAGTATTTGAAATTATTCAAATGCAAAAAACTAGAATAGTTAGTAAATGATTAAAAAGTCTTTCAATTTAACTTTAATTTGAAAAGTTTTATTCATTAAGGTTAAAAGGTTTACGTTAACACAAAAATAGACTATAAGAATAATTTACTTTTTTTTAATTTTAAAAAGTGCTATCAAAAGCTATTTTAAAATAATACAAGTATGTGACAAAGTTAATTGTTTAATTGCTTAAATTTTTTAAATGTACAAGGTGTCCATAAAGTCCCAATTCCGTAACAAATATTTATCGCTCAGAAACCATATAACACAGAATATTGTTGTTATTTGTGGAGTTTTTTTTGCATAGATTCAAGTTTTTTGCAAAAATAAACTAAGGGGAAACTGGAGTTTGTTGGAAAGTATTTTAGAAAAAATAAATTTACCAACAGCTGAGTCAATACAAAGATTTACGATCTGCAAAAGAAAGTCCATGCGGGCAAATTAAAGTAATCAGCTTCAAAAGCGTCACATTATATTAAAAAATCTTTAAGCTATAATGTATGAATAAAAATGATTGATAGGTCTATAAGCAAAAAATTGAAAGACAAATAACTCACTTTTCCGTCTAAATAAGAATTAATCTCGACCCGATTACCAGAACCGTCGGTAGCAGTTTTTGGAAAATCGTTGTAAGTGTATTGAAAGGGTACGGAGCATTCTCCAACAAAGAAAGTTTGGAATTCAGATGGACAATTATCAAATTCTGGAGGACCTTCATCTGTAAACTAACTGTATTACCTGATCACAACCAAAAAATTTCTAATTGAAAGCAGAAAAGTCAGAAAAGTGAAGCTTGTAAACTTCTTGCATTTGTTTATTGTAGACTAGCTGTTATTCATTTACCAGGCGATAAAACGGGAAATCTTAAAACTTTTCTATAATTCGATTACAACAATCTAGAAATTCTTTCATTTTATATTGTCTTTATCTTTAAAAATTATCTCGCCTTTATACGTAACGGTATAAAACTAAAGATAAGAAATTAATGTTGCGTGCACACGGTTTCGTGGAATGTTTTCTTCCTTAAACTACTATTTATTACTTTTTTCCTTCATCTACAAGTTAGAATACACAAAAAGAAATTATTTTTTACTTTTGTTCGAAAGACCACATTCTCCATGTTCCTGAAAAGTTTTTTTCCAATCCCCATCATTACAGATAAACTGCATAAGACATAAACAAATTAGAAATGTACAGAGTGTCCCAAAAAATGTAAAGCTTTGTAAAGCAGTGGCGTGCGGTCAGGGCATGCAAGTAATGCAAAACATGACCAACGAACTTTTCTAAATACAAAAAATTATATATGTAGACTAAATATTAAATACGTAATTAAATTTCAGACCAGAAAATTTTTTTAATCTAACAACAATTTTATTTGGCCCAACAGTCTGTTTCGCCTGCCTGGGCTCGTCAGGGGACAGTTAGTTTTGAAAAACATCGAGCCTGAATATTATATCTAAATATATATTCATAGCCGTGCCTTGTGGGAAAGTGACAAGAAAATATTTGGGCAAAACCAGAATTTTTCGGGCAGGGATATAAAAAATTTGGGCAAAATTAAAAATTTTAGTGTAGCGAGAATGACCAATAGCAAAATAGTTATCAAATTTAGGTGAAGATCTTTTTTTTAGAGAACACCACGAATTTGGGTCGAAAATTAGTCTTCATCCTAAAATTTCAAACAATTTTTTGTCCTATCCGTAAAGTGCTAGAAAATCATAATTTGGGCAAAACTTCATTGCCCCCAAAATTTTTTTGGCTGGTACGCTTATGCATTCAATAAATAGGAATACCAATTGCATGATAAGCCTTAGAGGTCACTGTACGCCAGTGTTGTAAAGTAAATATTATTTTATAATTATTAACTTTTTCATCATATAAAAGAATTTACAAACATCATTTTATTGTTTTGCAATTGCCTATTCCAAAAGATATGTTCATTTTAGTCCAGACACTACTGACAATACCCAGATATAATGAATTAGCACACATGACTAAGCAATTCTCTTGTTACTCAAGTGCATTAATAGTCCCTGTTTGCTTTTAATTTAACGACTGTTACAGGTTTCATGGACTTTGCCTTTTTGATATGTTCTTAAAAAGCCTAAAAATGGGAGCCTTGGTGAATGCCAAGGGTCATCAAGAAAATTTCCGATCCAATTTACCTGTGAGAATAGTATTATCTTAGAATACATTTATCTTAGAATAGATCTGTTGTATCTTTGCACGAATACACAGGTTTATTAAAAAAACAATAGTAAATATTCACAAAAGTACTTAGCCAAAAAACAACCGTATTGAAAATAGAATGCTATTAGTTAGTTTGCTGTAGTAGCTTGATAGCTTTGAAACTGACTGCTAAACCAAAATAAAGGCGCATATTTAACTAGTAACAACTATGCCTGGAGACGCGCGCGTCCAATAATTGTTTGAGCAGAAGGCGCTGATTAAGATTAGAGCGTTTAAGAAAAACACTACGTCATCTATTGCACAATATCACAACACCTCCCCAAATAAACTACGACAAAAAAATATATATATACATTTTAGCAACAATATTTTTTTGGAGGTCTCTTTGTTCTCGCTGATCGTCGTAGATTGTGTCGCCCGTACTCGTCTCCGGTTGGTAGTCTCGGATTGTTGCGTTGGTTCATCGAAGAAGAACTAGATGCGTGATCAGTCCCGGCTGGAAGTGTTTCTGTAGACAAAACGCTCGTTGGGATTTCACAGGGATCATCATCTTGATCCGAACCGTATCGAGGTCGAAGTTGATCAAGATGTCTTCTCCAAGTTGGTCCTCGAGGAATGACTCGTACATTGACGATTCGTGTACCATGGACTTTCGTAACTATCGCAGGCACCCATCGTGGGTCACGATCTCTTCTAGGGCCGAAGTACAGTGCGTAACAAGGGTCTCCTAGTGAGTAATGATGTTCGACTTTCGAAACCACTTCCGAGTCTTCAGCATTTGAATGCTTGCTCGCTTGTCTTGACTGTCTTCCCTGCAGGAGATGCGGAATGGATGGAACCAAAGTGTCAATTTTGGTGCGAATTCTTCTTCCATTCAACAATTCGCTTGGTGACAGTCCCGATGCAAAAGGAATTCTTCTATATTGCATTAGAAATTCTTGCAAAGCTTCCTTTGGAAGTAACGAGGATTTTCTCAATGCCTGTTTGAACGATTGTATCAAACGCTCGGCAGCACCGTTTGTTGCTGGATGATAAGGTGCTCCGGTGAGATGTACAATGCCTCGTTGTTTGCACCAAGCTTGGAACTCTTGAGACATGAATGTTGTGGCATTATCGGTCACCAACGTGTGGGGATATCCGAAATGAGCAAATTCTTGTTCAAGTATAGCAGTAGTACTTTTCGAAGACGTTGAGGTTGTTGGATGAATGCAAGGATATTTTGAATAAGCGTCTACAAGGACTAACCAGTTTCTTCCCAGAAAGTTGATCGCATGGTCTAAGTGGAGTCTTGACCATGGTTTTTCTGGCATCATCCACGGATGGATTGAAGGTTTATCCGGCTTATTTTGAAATTGGCCACAGGAAGTGCATTTGCGACATAAGTTCTCGATGTCAAAGTCAATTCTTGGCCAATAGACAGTTGACCTGGCAAGTTGTTTCATCCGTTGCATGCCGAAATGTCCAAGGTGTAATAATTTAAGAATATGATTACGTAGGGTTGAAGGAATTATTACCCGTAAGCCGTAAAAAACGCAACCATTCTCTGTTGACAACGAATTTTCCAGCTTTTTGAAGTCTTTAAGCTCTTCCGAAAATGCATGCGGCCATCCTTCCTTCACAAATCGCATTTGGGGAGGTGTTGTGATATTTTCTCGCGGGTTGTTCAAGCTGCTTTGTAGAATTTTTATCTGCTCTTGAAGCATTGTTATTTGCTCTTGATGCTCGCCGCGTAAAACTGCCATTTGCTCTTGGTGTTGCTTGTTCTGCTCTTGGTGTTGCCTATTCCGCTCGCGATGCTCGTCGCGCAAAACTGCCATTTGCTCTTGATGCTCGCCGCGGAAAACTGCCATTTGCTCTTGGTGTTGCTTATTTAACAACAAAATCAGTTCAGAAATTTCACTCATTGTCGACAATTCAAGCTGTAATGCAGATTCAACAAATTTTCTTTTTTCTTTCTTGACGCAGTTGAGTTCATCCCATCCTCGTCGCCACTTTTGCCTGTTGTATCTTTGCACGAATACACAGGTTTATTAAAAAAACAATAGTAAATATTCACAAAAGTACTTAGCCAAAAAACAACCGTATTGAAAATAGAATGCTATTAGTTAGTTTGCTGTAGTAGCTTGATAGCTTTGAAACTGACTGCTAAACCAAAATAAAGGCGCATATTTAACTAGTAACAACTATGCCTGGAGACGCGCGCGTCCAATAATTGTTTGAGCAGAAGGCGCTGATTAAGATTAGAGCGTTTAAGAAAAACACTACGTCATCTATTGCACAATATCACAACAAGATCCAATCTTAAATAGTATTATTAATCCTACTAATTTTAGAATAAAAGCCTTTCGATTAAAAGCATTTCATAATGCGCTGGTCTTAATCATAACACATTATACAATTATAATCATACAACATTAGGCTATATATTCATAATCATAGTGATAGTTGAATTTATAAAAATATAATAAACATTTTATTTAAAATCGATTAAAGTTTGTATGCAGTTGTTTCTTTGGGGGGCGAGGACGCCCTATAGAGCACTCTATATAGAACAATATATTTAATAAGCGCTACAATGCAGTGGCGCCACGAAATCACAATACTGCTAAGTCTGTATAACAGAGGCTCGCAAATAACTTTTGATGCGACCCAATAACCAACTTTCAAAGTTTTTTTGACTCAAACATTTTTTATTTCGGCCATAAAAAGGAAGTAAAAAATAAAAAAATTGACATCGCTTGGCAATCAAACCTTTTTTTATTTATAACTTCAAGTGAGTACAAAGAAAAAAAAGTCTTTATTTCTGGACTTGCAAAGATTTTACCCAATAGATCATAAAATTTACCTCAGGTTAAAAAATGTTGGTCTATAATTTCATGTAAAGACAAAAAAAGTTCTTCATTTCCGGGCTTTTAAAGTTTTAGCCCTCTAACTGAGAGTTCAAAGAGCAAGCGAGGACCGTTATTCAGTTTTCATTCGATGTTTTGTTTTCATTGTCAGTAAATCAACAAAAAGGAATTTAAATAAAAAATTCTTATTTATTTTTTATATTTTATATCTATACTTTATTTATCCTCCTGACTCGCAGGAAAGCGACTGAGGCGCTAATACATAGGGCAAGCAATTACCCCGACCTACTTCTGAAGATCCCAAGATATTGTTGTCCGGTTAAAATTTTTTCTTTTGTTTTTTTTTAGTTTCATAGAGACATGACTGAAGTTTTGAGCTGCTTGTTCAGACCACCAAGACAGGGAAAGTGCCGTAAAATGTCTTTTTCATGGACACAACAGAATAGAGTGAGTAGGTTTTGAACCGATAACATGTTGATCACAATCACGGCGTTGTAACCACTGGACCACTCTGCTGACTAATAGAATGGGGTTGTAATAATGTGCCTGTCAATGTCGAAAAAATACCCTTCAGAGTCGAAAATCTTCAGCCTTTAATTTTCCTCAGGTTAAGAAAAGTTGAACTAAAACAACTAAAAACTAAGGATTAAATGATATACAGTAAACTGTCTGCTGTTTAAACAATAATTGACAGTTTAATTCAACCAGAAACTAAAACAATGAAATAATTTATCTGGCTCGGGGCTTCTCAAACTTTTTTGTTCTGCGACCCAATAAGCGTAGGCTAATTTTAGGTTATTTTTTTCCCGTGGAAAACAACGCGTGTGCATGAAAAACCATATAATAATGAGAAATGAAAATAATAACTTAAAGCGAATTAACAAATTAAAAAACAGACTTTATTTAAAAAACATTAACAAGCACATTTAACAGAATGGAAAAATTACTCTATATTCTGTCACAGCTACCTTATCAAGACAAATAAATAATTTAATTTTTTCGCAATCATCTATAACAGTAATTTTCAATCTTTTTTACATCGATCTTTGGCAACCCAATGTAACTTGACGATCCTTTTCTTTAAAAATTTTTATTTAGCCATAAAGCAGGCAATTTAATGCATTCGTGAACACTCATTAACAAAAGAAATGATCAAAAGCAATCTCTCAGTTGAATAAAAACTTATTAATTAAATGCAACATCTACAAAAACAAGATCAGTAAAATAATCGGTGTTGTACCATGGCATGTGGATAAACGTGTAGATCCATAACTTTTTCATTTTTGTTTAACGCTATCAAACATACGATTTTTAAGAAATATGATGCAGGACTCAAAATACGGTACATTTTACTTTTTTTTTCAAAGGTAATTTGTTCCGTCCATACCCTTCTGCTGATTTTTAGCTACGTAGCTTGGCCTCCACCCTCACCCAGCCGTCAATTTTATATACCTAGATCATCCCAGACCTGGCCGCTGAATGACGCGGTTACCCAAACCAGTTCAGTTGGCTAGGCTGCAAAGATACTACTTCTTGCTATAAATTTTTTCACTATTGGTTTTTGCCTGTGCGAACTCAACAATTTTCCTATTCTCTTTTGTGCGTTGACGTAATAAACTATTTATATTTAATTGTAATGTTTATAACCGCGGTCAAAACAAGTAGAATTTTTCCTTGTGGTCCTATCATTATGGCCACAAATCAATTATTAACAAATAAATTTAATTAAACTCTTAAAATATAACTATTAAATTCATTTTTCCTCATTATTTTTGGTTATACACTGCATATAAAAAGCTCTCGCAACCTCCAGAAAAAAAGAAAACAATCCAAATGGGGGTCGTGACCCCCAGTTGAAAGCCACTGATCTATAAAAATCAACCTTGGCTTTAGACTAAGTAAGTAATTTTTTTGGTTTTGTTTCTTGCTTTTCTTTTGATTACGCCACACAACTCACCTTCTGATCACGCCACCTTACTACTTTATGACGCAACAATGGTGTAACGACATTTTACCTTTTCTAGTTTTTAATTGTCAATAAATATTATTGTAAAAAAACAATTTCAAAAGCATAAAAAGCCAATTTGTTTTGCGACCCCAAAATTTTTTTATGCGACCCCTGGTGTCGCGACTCAGAGTTTGAGAAGCCCTGCTCTAGCCAATGCTCAATAAATTGTTGATAAAACGTCCAGTGTAGAAACGTTATTCTGATCGCAACCAACAGATTACATGCGATCCACAATTATTAATCAGTGCAATCATAGGCAGAAGTGTTGTTATTTGATAGGGCACGTGATGGGTTGAGTATTTTGATAGGTGATTCAAAACCTGTTCTCGTCATTCTTTTGCGCCCTTAAAAAAGACACTTTACGACACTTTCCTCTGCTTGGCGGTCTTGGCAAGAAGCTCTAGATTTTAGTCATATCTCTAAATAAAGACTAAAAAACAAAATTAAAATATGTCAACCAGATGGCAATATCTTGGCATCTCCAAGAGCAAATTGGGCTCATTACTTCACAGCTTCCCAAAATATAACGAATATTTCCCTGCAATATACAGTATAACAAAAATACAGTATAACAAACAGTTTTCTGCGAATCCGAACCATGAACAAAGAGAAAAAAAATCTACTGACTATAACCGCTCGCTAATACAAAACAACTATTAGGGTTTTTTTATTCTATTTTTCTGTGTTCTCTGTTGTTGTTCGTTCAGTTCAACTTATTTCTCTCAGTTTTCATAAAACAACTCACAAAGCTGTTGTTGTATACAGTATGAACCATCCCATATTGTTTTATCACTTTGTTCATGTTCGTTACCGATATATATTTAAAAAATAGGCCTTCGAATAAACTCCAACACTATAATCTTGAAAAGGCTGGAATGCACTGTAAAATTAAAAATTTAATGCAAATTATTCGCTTCTTTTGATTAGATGAAAAAAATCTAGTTTATAAGATGTTTATAAAAGCAGAAACAAAAATTTTGCAATTGCAGAAACAAAAAGAAAATATTCACATTTGCATTATTTAGACTTACTCTGTAAAAATACGATTTGGACATAATTGAATTAAAACCCACCCCAATTGAAAAACTCAAAAATGATAACCAACCCAAAAGTTTTAATTGAAATAAATGAACAAAATATATTAATTAACCATTAATTTTCGGTTTACCTTCATAACAAGTTCATTTCCTGTTGCGCATCTGTATTCGGCTTCAGATCCGTATTTCGTTCCACAAGTTCGCTTTTCAATTAAATGATTTGTGTTTACACTTGCAGGCAGCTCGGGAACATTGGGGCAACTGGGTCGCACTGAATTAAGTCATAATTTACTTTATATTCTTATTGTTAAATTGCTCCGTATTTACAGATCGGATAAGACAAGACTCAAATTGTACAGCTCTATTCAAGAATTTTCTTTTATAATAATCAATCGAACAGCAATATCTTGGCATCTCCGAAAACAGGTCGGGGCAGTTGTTTACCCTATCTAGCCCTCTGACGCTTTCCTGCGAATCACGAGGATAAATACGAAGATAAAATAAAATTATATTAAATTGCGTATAGATAAATGATGATGTTTTAAATGCAAACCAGAAAGGAATCCCTGTTGCACTAATGATTCATGATCACTGTTGAAAACGGAATAGCAGGAGCTCAAAATCGGACGTAACATAACAAAGACTTAAAAGGGTAAGAGATTATGATCTCTACTTGTACTCCTATAGCTGTTTCTTCAAATAAACTCTGCAGATCACACCGGTGATAGCATTTGTTGTTTGCTGGAAAGAGCGTGAGGTAAACCACATACTTTCTTTTTGTCTTTTTATCTGCATGAATTATATTCAAACCTGTATTTTGACTCCAGCTGTCGAAATTTAAGAGCGCTGTATGGATGGCGAACGTAATCGCACGGTTACGGTTCAAAACTTACTCGCATAATTTCGATTGTGTCGATGGGAAAGACATTTTGCACTTTCCTCTTCTTGACGGTCTTAGCAATTGTTTCCAAATTTTAGTTTTAAATTTAGCTTAGCTCTCAATAAAAAACTAAAAAAAAATAAAAATTTTAACCCCACAGCTATATCTTGGAATCTTCAAACGCAGGTTGGTGTAATCGCTCGACAACTTCATTTGACGCCTTTGACGTTTTTTGCAAATTAGGAAGATAATAAATAAGATAACCGCCGATTAACAAGTTATTGTTCGCTATGTCTTTTTCTAATTGGTTAACTTTGGCCGAGACTTTCCGTAAATTTACTTACGCAATACCACTAGAGTAAATTTGCATTCTTTAACATTGTTATTCGGATCCCTTGCAATATAGAGAAAGTTATAGACTCCATTCGAGAGTCTATACGGAGGGTTTGTATTGTCTGGAATCTGAAGAAAAAAAAAGATTTTGAATCAACTTTAATTCAAAGTTTTTGAATTCTCTTCTAAAAAACTAATCAAATTTTTTACTTTTTGAATTATTATTTTTGCTTTTAGATCTTCAAGAAAACAAGAAAAGAATAGCTGAAGCAAGAATTTGCGATATCAATGACGTCTCATGATCCATTAATCCTCCTAATTGAGGCAACGATGGAGGTGTTAAACTAAAACAGCCGACAAGCAATTATGCCGACCTACTTTCAATAAATCAAGGTATTGCTTTTCGGTTAAATTTTTTTTAGTTAATTTTGGTATAGCAATGTGATAGTAATTTTAGAGCTGCATGATGCAAAAGCAAGCGTTTAAACTGGGAATGTTTAATCAACTTTAAAAGCGAAAAAAATTTGGCTTGAAAAATAGTTTTTTAGTAATTCACATTAAAGTTTAATGGTGAAACTGTCTAAAGTTACAGGTTAAATTGTTTTGTAAATATAATATTTAAAACGATGAATAAAGACAAAGCCAAGCCGAAATACTGCAAAACATAGTTTATTAGTGATTTTAAATTTTCAACTCATTTCATGAGCAACTGAATGAGTAAAAATTTCTGAAGTCCTAAAATGTTATATTTTGCACTGAGTTACATTGACGTTGCTTCTTATTCTGGATTTTTTGGATTTTTTGTAAGTCTAATATAGTTATAAAACAGTTAAAAGTAAACTGTTTTTAAATCAAAAGACGTAATTTCAGCAAATTGCAAGATTAGATCTCATTGAATGCGAAGATCTCATTGATCACGTGCTTGATTAAAATCGACTTGGATTGAATTTTAATCAGGATCAAAAAAGACTAAAAAACTAAAATTCACAATTTTTCCTTTTAGATTTGAAATCGAAGAAATGAAATGAGAAAACACGGAAAGCTCTTGACAAAAAATGAGTTTTTGATTTATGAAATTTTTGTCTCTTGAAACCCACATGCGTTCAACTTGTCATTAAAGCAAAGGTAAATCGTCTTCAGTCTAATTTATAATTTACATTTTTTGGTAATATCCTCTTCACAGAAACTTCTTTTGAATTATTATCAATTGCTGTCGGTTCAACGAATTTGTAAGTGTAAGCGCTTTCGCATTTTTCAATATAAACAAAACGTAGTGAGCTAGGGCAACTTTTTCCAAAAGATGGAGGAATATGATCATCTACAAAGAAAAAGCGAATCAATTAAAAATGCTTTATAAATTCTTAACTTGAAACAAATAAGTCAATCATTCAATCATCTCGGCAGGATAGAACAGCGTGCTCAAACTATTGACTTTTAAAGCGGAGAGACGCGGGTTCGATTTTCAATCTACTCGAGCAATTTCCGCTGTGTCTTTCGAGAAACCGCTTCACTTAAAGTTTGTACCGTAAATAAGTTCAACTAGTTTAACATAGCCATCGAAGAAGAATTATGAGCAATTTCTTCCAATTTAATTAAATAACATATAAAGAGTTTATACGGTATAATAATTATATGATAAAATCTTTAATATTAGTCACCTTTGAATAATTGATTTTGAGCATTGACCAGGTATAAATGAAGGAATGATGTAACAAAAAGGATAAGCGATACAAGAGTTACTTTAGTCATCTTAATCTTCAATAGCGTAATTGAACTAAAACAACATTTGCGTTATTTGACAGTCTGGTCGACATTAACTCTCAGTTCCTGCCACGTCTCACGAAAATAGAAATTTATTTTTATTTATTTTGATCAAGTTGCAGACCAGGTAAAGCGGATACTCATTGGATTTTTCAGTTTGCACAACTCGCAAAAACTAAAAAATTTTTCATTTCAATTTGGAAGGTCGAAACGTATCTTTTGAAATACTTGTCGCCCGGATGTCAAACAAAAGTCAAACTAAAAAAGGCTCTGAGATTAACTTGACGAACGGGAGTATTCTTTAAAACCTAAGCAGTTTTTTACCAATTAAAATCATCTGGTTTATGTTCCCTAGAACTCTTGAAAATTTTGGATCTTAGTTTACGATACTAAACTTTTTTTATTTTTAAACAATATTGCAGTGAAGTAGGAACATTCTGTTTTAAAAAGTTATTAACAAGTCATTGTTTAATCCGTATGATTCTAAAAAAACGTTTGTATCAGTACAGTGGCAAAATTAAAGTCAACCTATTATGCTTTTTAGACCACCTTGCAGTTAA
This sequence comes from Diplosoma virens, assembly GCA_963680785.1. NCBI lineage: Eukaryota > Metazoa > Chordata > Ascidiacea > Aplousobranchia > Didemnidae > Diplosoma > Diplosoma virens. The sequence goes on from OY796882.1 coordinate 16,971,167, forward strand.
TGAGTTTTTTTGCCAAACCATAAATGCAACTAACAAATATCAATAAAATTTTGTGTGACTGTGTTTCAACCTCTAAGTCTGGAGATACACAGAAACTGTAATTATGCTTTGACTTCCAAATCCTTTCAGTCTCAAGAAAGAGTGCAAAAATGCTATATCGGCAGCATCAGCAAACTTTCTAGAGATTGTGGACGGCAGATCACACGCATAGATATTAATCTTGATATGATCCGGACCGGATATAAACAATTTGTATCCCATTTCAATTCACAGAGTCGTTTTCGTCCAATAAAAGACAAAAATTCTTTCCACATTGTAAGAAATGTTTCAATTTTCTTGAAAAACAATAATAGTAACAAAAAGCAACTTTAATTTTCCGCAAAATCATGCCACAGAAAAATCTCACGCTTTCTCGACTGTCAAAACCAGTGTTTCCAACTTTTTCACCAAGGACACCACAAAAAGAAAAATGTTTGGTGTAGAATTGTCTACCCTAAACAATTTTTATGATATTTTCTCCCTTCAAATAAAGACTTAGTAAAACTAAACGAAGACTAAAGCCTTTAAACAAAAATAAAAATTTAAATTTGGGGGCACCTCTAGTAATTAAAAATGCCACACCCACGGCAATTTAGCGGCGACCCACTTGGTCTCACTAATAATAATTGCAAAGAATTTTAAACATTATACAAAACGTTCCAAGCGGAAAAGGTATAAGCGCGTAGCCAAGCACTATTGAAAGTGGTACATCCGCAGCATCCCGGTGGGTGACATCCGCAGCATCCCGGTGGGTGACTCACTTGTTTTTAAACTAATAATAATTGAAGCAGTTCAAATATTATACCAAACGATTAAAGTGTCATGAGCAAAAAATGTAAAAGAGCATACACACACGCAAAAACACTCAATTCCGCTTAGTCTCTATTCCAGAGGTGACGAGCATGCGGCCAGCGAATCGGTTCGACAAAATCAACTCCCTAGATTTCAGGATATCAAAAGCAAGCAGCTGGAGCTTGATGCCTTTTCTTTCCCCTTCAATGTTAGACCCAGTTCTACATCTTTTGAGTTCCAACGCAAACTCATAAAAATACAGAGTAATGAAAGGTTGAAGGCAATGTATCTGAACAAGCCGTTGCTTGAATTTTATCATGATCATGTATTTTATCATCATATCAAAGAAAGAACTTCTAAACTTGAGAGCTTAGGTTTTTGAATGGTCATAAGTTTTCGGAAGCACGTACCAATGCAAACGATTCTTTTCTAAATTCAACATCACAAAACGTCGCTATAGATCAAGGCTGAAAGACGAAAATTTTTGTATGCCGTCGAGAGTTGCCACATTGTCAGTTCGACCAAATATAGTAAGTGTTGATTCCAACGAAAAATTGAATCAACTTGGCTGAAACTTTGCGAGTTGAAGAATACGCGTCCCTCGCCTTGATCTTTATTTGATGACGCTGATGCAGTTGAATTATAATTTATTGATAGTTGAAAACCGGATAATTTCAAATTTATAGTACAGTATGAAGCGACGAGAATAGATATGATGGTAATTTGGGAATTCACAGTTAAACGATAATTTAATGGTGAGGACGAATTTACAGGGAACGGAAAACGACGAAACAAAGGTGACGAAACAAAGGTGACCAAACGAAGATGACGAAACGGTTTCTTCAATACTGTGGCAAACAATTCAATTCCACAGTTATCACAATGCGCCAATTTTCAAATTTTTTATATAAAATTCCACCAGTACATAGAAAAAACTTAAAAACAACACTTCTCGACGCTTATTCAACGTTGGAAAAACAAAGAAAAAGGCACAGTTGGCAAATTAAATAAAACGAACACGTATGGAGAATCGAAACTCAAGTCCTAGAGAACACCTTTCCCTCCCCCTCTTTTTTTAAATAAATTAACAGTAAGTGCTTAATAAATCAAAAAAGTTTCCAAAAATCTCACTTAGGTTTTTATTGGTAAAGTTAGTTCAATTTTTGATTAAATGTTTCTTTGTTACTTTCTATTATTTCTTGCTTCAATGCCGCGTTAAATAACTTCAGCTGTACGGCTCGCATTGATTTTTCTACTATTCTCTGTATAATTTGTAATTTTGATTCCTTGCATTTATTTTAGGAAATTTTTAACATACCACACCAGAGTTTTCGTGAAGTGGCAGTTTTGAGCGCCGTTTCTACTACGAGTGTTAGAGGAATTATATTTTGTTTCTTTATTGTCGGCAGCGTGGTCGAGTGGTTAGAGCGCCGTGATTGTGATCGACATGGGCTTGGTTCAAAATCTACTCGCGCCATTTCGTTGTGTTCGTGAAAAAGACACTTTACGACACTTTCCCCTGCTTGGTGGTGTTGGCAAGCTGTTCTAAATTAAAGTCATAACTCTATTAAATTACAAACGGACAGCAATATCTTGGCATTTCCGGGTAATTGCTTACCCCATTTATTAGCCCCTCAGTCGCTTTCCTGCAAGTCAGCAGAATAAATATAAAGATAAAATAAACAAAAATAACTTTTACTTCTTTCCGTGCTTAAGCGCCACGAGAAGCAATAAAACAAACAAAGAATATTCCCGCCAACGGTCGTAGTAAAAATGACCCTTTAGGAGATAAACTGGGTTTGTATTATTTTTGTTTGTTGTTTAGTTCTGTTGTTGAACAACGTTTTTTTCGTTTCTGAAAGATTTATAATTTTTTGTTACAAATTGGCCAGGAGGCCACGAAGTATTTTCCAGGGGCACGGTGAAAACCTTTTTTTAGTTTTCACTAGCCTTTTGGGACAATATTCTAAGCAGGAGGCCACAGGTATTGAGGGTCTTTGAAAAGGGGCCGCAAACCATAAAAGGTTGAGAACCACTGTGCTAAAGTTTTTATTGAGATTGTACTATTTTATCTCATGTTTTATTAATTTGAACCAGTGCTGCGAACTCGATAGTTTTTTATTTGAGTTCAAGTTCGAGTTCGAGTAGGCTGCTATTCTATGCTGTAAAAATTGAAAGCTCAGTAAAGCCTTGGTTGCCACAAACAAACATTAGAGATAATTTTTTATTTGAGTTCAAGTTCAAGTTCGAGTTTGAGTTCGAGTAGGCTGTTATTCTATGCTGTAAAAATTGAAAGGTCGAATAAGCCTTGGTTGCCACAAACAAATAGATGAAATAAAATAAATAATGAAATTGGCTCTCGTTCATGAAATAAAAAAATTCATTTAATGACTTCAAGTGAAACAGAAAACGAATGTAAATTGGCAACTCAGTTGTGCAATCAAAATTAAATGTTCAACTCAAATGAATTTGAAATTTAACAATTTGATATCAACAGTAAAATCCAAAATATTTTTTATTATCTTTTCAAAATTATTCAATTAATGAATTCAAATTCGATCATATATTTTTTGAATTCGAGTTCAGCAATTTTTATTTTTCGAGTTCAAGTTTGCATTCTTTGAGTTCCTACTTTTAACGTAGCCTATAAGGGCCCTTTTTGATTTTAAATTATAGAAAAAAAGGATTTTATAATATGACTAAAAGCTTGTGCGGCGTGCTTACTCAGCTGGAACTGACAAAGCAGCTCGCAACAACCAATAAGTTCGTCACCTTTACTTTATTCATTCTAATCACCAACAAACAATCGGAAAAAATGTGGCCCGCATGTTCACCTGTTTCTATAATTAATTCATGTCTGCTTTGATTGTTGGTTAATCTTTCATGACTGGAGTCGTTTTTTAGGCCGATAAAAGTAACTACAAAGGACATTAATCTTTGTTAAAATTCTATTTTTGTTATTAAATTTTGACTTGTTCGTAATTTGCTTCAGCTTGCTATCAATGCTATATAAACCAATAAAAATTCGCAAACATTTGCAATGCACCACTGTTTTATTAAATTTTTTAAAAATCAATTTACATAATTTCAACTATTACCGCATTTTTTTGAATATAAACCGCTCTTAATTAAAAGCCACCTCAGAATCGAAATCGTACAAAATAATAACAAGAACAAAAAATAGAATCCCCTTTGTTTACAAGCCGCACAACAAACTACTATATTTTACTCCAAAAACTAAAAGAGAAGGATAGAGAGCATGGAGAAAGTTTATTTGTTTACTTTCGTCACACCCTAAATACAAAGGAAAAAAAGCAACGATAGCAAAAATAAGTGAAAAACAATTATTTTCTTTTAATTGCGATTTCTTTTAATATTAAACTAAAGGGATGTCAAAAAGCCAAAAATAAGTCTAGATTTTATAGTTTTGGTAGCACAGCTGATTTATTCTGGACTTTTACAGCCTGCAAGTAATTTTTGACATTACAAAATAATGATTAAACTCTTTAACAGCCCTGTGAAACAGTACAACACGGGGCGGGGATCAATTTAAACTGGTTTTAATTTCTTACAAAAACTTAAAAACCAGTCATATCCAGACAGTCTGTTAAATGTTTCTCCTTCCAGTTTGTAGTTGTAATTGTCGTATGAAAATCGGAGAATTCTTCTGGCAAAAATCTGCTTCAAAAGGTTTAAATTTTTTTCTGCAGGTTAAATTTTTACAGCTCGGTTACGTATTATGATAAAAAAATTATAAAGCCGGCCTCAAATAGCAACCGCACAAAATGGTCTCAAAAATCAATAAAAGCCGCGAAAGAGAGCAATAATACTTGCAAAAAAGACTGAATCTGCGACATCACATCTTTCTGGACTCACTGCTGATCATAGTTTTGCAAGCATCTCATCACCAGAAGGTTCGATAGGCAATGCCGCTTCCATTGGTGAAGTAACGCGACTTCAGCATGTGCCTTCTACCAGGGTTCCAGCAGTTGACAATGTACTGATGGCAATTATAAACTAAAATTGCTTTGTTTGCAACAAGTCTTGACATGTCGGCCGCTGCTGAGATATAAAAAATTTTGAAAGATCTTGATTTTGTTGTCGAACTTTGTTGATCCGACGATAGCAAAATTGAATTTATAAAAAAACAAACAAACCGACATTTTGTTTCTGAAAAACTGCCGCTCAATTATTCATTCACCGACTACTGCCAGTCTTGAGTAACTTTTTTGTCAGTCCGCAAAAGATACTACCGGTAATTACAATTAAATAGAATTGGAAACCGTTAAAATTTTATTCGAATTTCAAACGTATGCTTCGAAACTGCAGGTTTGCGAACTATCTTAAAACGTTTTGATCAATAAAATTTTGCAAAGTTGTACACGAAAACTATTTTCAGCTTAAAATTTTGACTTAAAAACAGTTTATAATACTCATAGCCGGCTTAAACCTAATAAATAGCTTATGAAACAAAGTGAAAATCGATTGTCCCGATTATCTAGTTTTTAGCGCCTAATTCCCTAAATAACAATGTTCTGTCAATAAGATTGGTTGAACTGACGACTAAGAAACTGGAAGCAATAAACAAGACTGACAAACAACTATGAAATTATAGGATTAAGAGAAAAAGAGAAATTGGTTTTTATATCGGGAATTTTTTTATGGCTTTTATCAACAACAATTTTCAAACAAGGTGAAAAATTTTCGGATATCCATTTTGCTTTGTCAAAAACGTCAAAAAATTTTAATTTTATGTAAAACATTGTATTTCATGCCTTTTGTACAATAAAACAAACATTTTTAGTGTTTGCGCACTTTAGAGCAGCATTGTATCTTTTGTCTTCGAATAGAACAATCAATTTCCTTCAATTCGAACGACGCAAATAGAACTTTTTAACGGGATGTTGTCCTAAATATTCAATAAAATCAAATAAGATGGCTAGACAATATAATTAATATAAGACAAGTTTTATTATTATTATTATTATCGTTACAAAAACAAACTAACCGAAATACGAATCAACGGATTTTAATATTTAAAACCATTAAAATAATTAATAAATTGGTTGCGTTCTAAAGTAATACGGACGCTATTTGAGATCACCATCGACATGGTCTCGCTTCGACTCTTACTCTCGCCATGTTGTTGTGTTTGAGAATATTGGTGTAAAGCACTTTCACCTCCTTGGAGGAATTTACATGTACAAGCGGTTCTACTTGGTAAATTATTTGAAAATAAAACTCTCACCGGACTGCCAGATCTTGTCATTCTCGGAAACCGGGTTGTTATGGTTCGGTGGTTGCTTTTAATTATGTGTCGTCATAATGGAGATAAATACGTAAATGGCATGAAGAAAGAATAAACAAACAACTATTTTCGTACATGATATACACTACGTCACGATAATGAAATTAGTAAATTACCGAGATAATATCATTTTATAATTTGTAGCTGAATTCGCCTTGTCTATAGTCGTTTCTTTCAGTTAAAATAATTTAGAAAATTTAAAAAACAGTCTTTTTCTAATTTTTTTAAATTTTTTTGACAATTTTTTTAAAGGTTTCCAGTTTCCACAAGACATCGTCTAAATCAGGGTGGTCCAAGCTTGCCGGCATCGCGGGCCACAAAAATATTTTTGTGTAGTTCGCGGGCCACATTAGAGCTAATAAGCAGTAAACACCACAAATCCCATGACGAAAAAATTTTATTGCAGAAACACATTTAATGACTAGACATTATTGAAGTAATCTTTCAATGTCAACATCAATATTAGTTGTTGATAATCGCAAACAAGCGTCCAACGTTTCGTCTCCCAGTCTATTTCTTGTGCTTGATTTTAGCCTTTTCATGACGGAGAAGGTGCTTTCACAAATATAGGTGCTGCCAAACATTGACAGCATTCTCAAAGCAAAATCTCTTAACTTTGGAAACTGTTCAATGTTTACAAGCTTCCAAAATGCTTCATGTCTCTCATTCTTCTTTGATCGGAGAAAGGGATCTGATTGCAAATCACATATTTCTAATTGAAATGCAGCAGCTTGACTTTCGATTTTCATTTCGACGGGATTGATTAAGAGCTCAATTTGTTTTTTAATCGAATCAAACTCACCGAATCTGTCATCAAACTCATTTCTCACGTTATCAAGCATATCTGCAAAAGCAGAAAACTCTACAGTTTTGCCCTCTGCGAGTAGCTCTTTACAAGATGGAAAGTGAGTAACAACATTGTTTTGTAAGTCGACCGATAGTAGCTTCAGCTTCTTTCGAAAAGCTTCAATATGTCCAAAAAGTTGACATATGTTTTGATCTTTTTGTTGGAGCTTTTTGTTCAAAATATTCAGTTGACTTGTAAAATCTGTAATAAACGCTAGGGAAGCGATAAACTTTTCATCGCTCAAAAGGGTTTCATACTTTTCCATTCCTTCCATTTCGTCCTGCAGAAAAAATAAGATTTCTTTGCGCAAAGCAAAGAAATGCTGTAACGTGTTTCCTGCACTCAATCATCGAATTTTTCAATACAGTGGCACATCTTCGTATTTCGCATTCATTTCATTCAAAAACTGAACAAATTTTTTATGTCTTTGGGCCTTATTTCCACCTCTGATGATATTCACTATTCCCATTACGCTACTCATGATGTCACTCATTTGCAAGGTCTTAGTGCACAATACTTCCTGGTGGATGATACAATGGAATGTTGAGCAATTCACACCATTACTTTTTAACAGGCCAACCAATCCAGTTTTTCGTCCAACCATCGCCGGAGCGCCATCTGTCACGACACTGGAACACTTTTCGAAGCCACCATACGCATTGACGACAGACACAAGACTGTTATAAATGTCTGAACCTTTTGTTGTACCATGAAGTGGAATTGTCTGAAGTAACTCTTCATTAATCGTAAACTTTTCATCAATGGTGCGGATAAAAATTAGAAGCTGGCTAACTTTGCAAACATCGGTGCTTTCGTCCAAAGCCAGCGAGTAATATTTACACTGCTAAACTATGTCTTTAGTTTTTGCAGACACATATTCACTTAATTTCATCACCCTTCTTGCAACGGTTTGGTGAGAGAGGCACAGTTTCAAATTGTTTTGCCATTTTTTCATCACCAAAGGCAAGGGCCATCTTAATTGAGCACTCCTTTATAATTTCACTATCTCTAAACGCTTTTCCATTTTTCGCTAATATTAAAGAAACTTCGTAAGATGCTTTTTGGACGGATAAAGTAGTTTTGTTATTCATACAACTTCTTTGCCCGTCATATTTACTTTTTAAATCTTTTACAACCACTGCCCTTGCAGCTCTCTCGTATTTTTCAAATTAATTTTTATGGCGTGTTTCGTAATGCCGCTTTAAATTGTATTCTTTTGGCACTGACACAACTTGAAGACATACCAAGCATTGCGGCTTACCCTTGTTTTCCATAAACAAGTACTTTTCCTCCCATACCAAGTTAAAAATCTGTTTGAATTGGTTAGCGTTAGCTTTCTTTTTAAACTCATGTTTACAAAACAACTTACAAACCACTGCAAAACGATGGTGAATAAATTACAATTAGCGTTATTTATTTAAAAGTAATTCAAACAAACAAATATAAACTGAAATCTATATTTTAATTAATTTTTATCTATTTCAATGTTAATTAATTTTTATCTGTTTCAATTACTTTTAAATAAATACCGGTAATTAATTAGGTCTAACTGTCTGGTTATCGAGCACCCTTCAATGGACTATAACTAAAGTATCGTTGAACACACAGTAATATCTTTATACTACTCAAATAACAAATTTTTTTATACAGACGAAATCGGTTAACCGCATATTCAATTTGCCAGGCATTTTATGCGATTATCTGATATACGCGTTTAACCGATTTGTGTGATTACCCTTCGACCACGTTGCAGATTGCCAATTTGGTTTGCCATGTTTCTACGCGATTAAGACATTGTACAAACACTGGCAAAAAAATACGCAATTTTAATGTTTGTTTATACTCAACTTTATATATTCAAATCTTCAATTCAACTCAACTTCGTTTTTCTGATTTTGTCCCGAAAATTCTCCCGAAAAAAAAAATAAATAAAAGGCCTTCACCTCCATTTCGTCTCCAATTTCTCTATTTTTCTCCCGAAATCATGGTGATCTCTAAAAAAAAGGTCTTCATTTCGATTTCGTCTCCAATTTCGCTATATTTCTTCCAAATCGTAGTCTTCTTCTTCTTCTTCTTTCGGCCTTTCCCTTTAGTCAGGGGTGGCCACAGCGTATCATCATTCTCCACATCTTTCTATCTTCAAAATCCGTCTCCTTTGCACCAACTTCCCCCATATCTTCTTTCACTATATCTAAAAATCTTCTCTTTGGTCTCCCTCTTCTCCTCTTTCCCGGTAACTCCATTTCCATCAGCTTTCTTCCTACATACTCTTGGTCTCTCTTCATGGACATGTCCATACCACCTCAGCCTGCCCTCCCTCATCTTCATTCCTAACCGTTCTACCTTAACTGTAGTCCTGATGTGCTCGTTTCTAATCTTGTCTTTTCTCGTCACTCCCATAGTAAACCTCAACATTTTTCATCTCTGCAACTTCCATCTCTTCTACTTGTTTTTTTGTGACTGCCACTGTCTCAAGTACATACATCATTGCTGGTCTTACCACTGAACTGTACACTTTTCCTTTTACTCTAGCTGGTAACCTCTTGTCGCAGATTACTCCCGATAATCTTCTTTATCCGTTCCATCCTGCCTGTACTCTCTTCTTTACTTCACTCTCACAACCACCACTTTCTTGCACCGTTGATCCCAAATACTTAAATTTCTTTACTCTTGGCACTTTCGTATCCTCCATCTTTACTGTTTCGTCATCATTTCCTCCATTTATGCATAAATTTTCGGTCTTTGACCTACTTACTTTCATCCCTCTTCTTTCCAATGCATACTTCCAGGATTCTAATCTCCGCTCCACTTCTTCCCTGGTCTCTTTACAAATCACAATATCATCAGCAAACAGCATCGTTCATGGTGGTTCTCTCCTTACTTCATTCGTTAGCTTGTCCATTATCACTGCAAACATGAATGGACTTAACGCTGATTTCTGGTGCAGTCCAACCTTAACCTTGAAACTTTCTGTAGCTTCTACTGCACACCTCACCACTGTTTCACTTTCCTCATACATATCCTGTACTAGTTGTACATACTTTTCCACTATTCCGGATTTTCTCATACAGTACCACAGCTCTTCCCGTGCAACCCTGTCGTAAGCCTTCTCTAGGTCCACGAATACACAATGTAGCTCTCTTTGACCTTCTCTGTTCTTTTCCATCAACATTCTTAGAGCAAACATGGCATCGGTGGTTCCCTTTCCTGGCATAAATCCATATTGTCGTTTGCTGATCTCCATTCTATCCCTTAACCTGGTTTCAATAATTCTTTCCCATACTTTCATTGTGTAACTCATTAGCTTTATTCCTTTGTAGTTTCCACAGCACTGTGCATCCCCGTTGTTTTTAAAGATTGGGATTAGCACACTCCTTCTCCATTCTCCTGGCATCCGTTCACCCATTAATAGTCTGTTGAACAGTCTAGTCAAAAACTCTATCCCCATCTCTCCCATGCACTTCCAAACTTCTACTGGCAACTCATCTGGCCCAATTGCTTTACCTTTTTTCATCCTTCTTAGTGCGTTTTTTACTTCTTCTCTACTGACACAATTTACCTCTTCATTAACCACTTCTGGTTTCTTTGTCCTAGACTCTCTGTTATTTTCCTCGTTCATCAGTTTCTCAAAGTACTCCTTCCATCTCTTTAACACTGCTTCCGAATTTACCATCATAGTACCATTTTCATCCTTTATAACCCTCACGTCCTGTACATCTTTCCCTGCTCTGTCTCTCTGCCTAGCCAATCTGTATAACTCCTTTTCACCTTCTTTTGTTTCCAATCTTGCATACAAATTGTCATACGCATGTCCCTTTGCCATCACAACTGTCTTCTTTGCCTTACTCTTTTTTTTTAGTATTTTCATTTCTTATTTTGTCCCGTGCTTTCTTTGCCTCTTTCTTTTCTTTTATGCTCTCCTGAACTTCCTCATTCCACCATCATGTCTCCCTGTCTCCTTTTCGTTTCCCAAATGTCACTCCCAGTTCAGTTTCAGCTGTTTTTCTTAGCATTTCTGCTGTTTTGTCCCACGCATCAGGTAACCCATCCTTGCCTCCCAGAATCCTGGTCACCTCTTGTCTAAACGCTTCTTGATAGCTTGTCTCCTTCAGTTTCCACCATCGTATCTTTGGCTTTACTTTCTCTGCTTTTTTCTTTTTCACCATAAGAACCATTTTGCATACCACCATTTGGTGCTGCTTTGCGACACACTCATTCAATATTACCATACAACCACACATTTTCTTCAAGTTCTTTCTTCTGCACATCACATAATCTACTTGGGTACTTTTTCATCCACTCTTATACGTCACCCTGTGTTCATCTTTCTTCTTGAAATAAATATTGACAATCGCCAAATCCATCCTTTTCCCAAAATCCACAACCATTGATCCTTCCTTATTTCTTGTTCCGGCACCGTACCTCCCCATTATTTCCTCATCCCCTATGTTTCCTTCGCCCAGATGTCCATTAAGATCTGAACCAAAAACTATCCTCTCTTCGTTTGATATAATTTCTATCAATCCATCCAGGTCTTCCCAAAAATCATTTTTCTCCTTATTCCATGCTGTTGTTAACCTGTGGAGCATATGCGCTTACTATATTTAGGATGGACTCTTTTACCTCCAGCTTCATGGCCATTAGTCTGTCTGACACCCTCTTCACCTCCAGAACACTTTCAGCCAGCTCCTCCCTCACCACTATCCCTATCCCATTTTTTCTTCCATCAACTCCGTTGTAGAATATTTTGCATCCACCGCCAATGTTCCTTGCTTTACTACCTTTCCACTTTGTTTCTTGTAGACACAATATATCTACATTCCTTCGCTCCATCATATCTGCCAGCTCTTTTCCCCTTCCATTCATCGTTCCAATATTTAAAGTATCCACCCTTATGAGTGAGCGTCTTCCTTTCCATGCTTCTCGCTGCTTCTTTACTCGCTTTTCTCCTCTTTTTCTGCTCCTATTTTCACTATCTTTAGAAGTAGCATAATTTCCACAGGTGCCCTGCTGTGCGACACCTGAGGTGGTCGTTGGTAACCCGGGCCTCGACCGATCCGGTATGGATTGATAATGATTACGCATTTGTCTGTTTTGGAAAAAAAAAGTTTTACGCCGGATGCCCTTCCTGCCGCAACCCTCCCCATTTATCCGGCATCAAGAGACACAGAAATATGCCTCCGATGGCTGGGTTCTTCCGAAATCATAGTGATCTCTAAAAAAAAAAAGTCTTTACTTCGATTTTGTCTCCGATTTCGCTATTTTTTTCCCTAAATCATAGTGATCTCTAAAAAAAGGTCTTCACTTCAATTTTGTCTCCGATTTCGCTTTTTTTCTCCCGAAATCCTGGTGATCTTTAAAAAAAAAGAAAGGTCTTCACTTCGATTTTGTCTCCGATTTCGCTTTTTTTTCTCCCAAAATCATGAAGATCTCTAAAAAAAAGTCTTCATTTCGATTTTGTTATATTTCTCCCGAAATCATGGTGATGTCCAAAAAAAAAGTTCTTGTATTTCCCACTTTTCATCCCAACTTCATAGTAATCCCAACAAAAAATTGCCGTTTCATAAGACGGTCTTTTGTTTTTGGTTTTTGATAGGCATTGTAAAGGGGGATGGCATGCCGTCCAAACATCCCCCCTAGTTGCACCTCTGTTTCATGACACACCTTGAAGATTATCGCACTTTTTTGTTTTACTTCTTTTGTTTTGTATTTTGCCGCAATTGCGCTTCTTTTGTTTTGTATTTCGCAGCAAATAGCAGCCACCGTGACAGATTAAGTTACCGCTGTTTACTTTTTCGATCCCATTGTAGATTGCATTGTCGTTTTGCAAATGTTTTTCCCCGGGAAATAATGTGATTAAGTGAATGAAGATAGCAACTGTGACAAAAATCTTATGCAATAATCCGATTTATTTCTTTAAGCGCTTTGCGATGAACCGATGTTTTTACTTAATAAGAGATAGGATTTGGTTCGGGATTTCAGATTTGTATGCGATAAAACAATATATGCGGTTAAGTGGTATGCGATTAACCGATTTCGTCTGTATTATAATCACATGATTAGAAATAACCTAGTTAGGCTACTCTCAGTTGACTGTTTTAAATAGCCATGACACAAAGACTAGTAGCCTACTATAATAAAACAAAGACGCTAGTGATATAACAATAAATTAATAGAAAATTATGAGAAAACTACACCAAAAAACGATGCTTTTAATTACGACGTTCACCGATTGTTACCTATTCCACCAAATGTAACGTGGGCCACAAAAAATGACGCCGCAGGCCACATGTGGCCCGCGGGCCTGGGTTTGGACCACCCCGGCTTAGGCCTTGAAGCGCAGACCTTTGGGCTTTGCAACTCTTGCTTGTTTTTTGCGGGAAGGACAACAACACATGTTCATTTTTATCATTTTGCTTCAATTTTATATTTTCTCTGATTGCGTAGTGCTGCTTAAGCTCACTTTATAATTAGATATTTTTTTTCTTTTTGTTTATATTGAGTTTTTTGCCAAAAGTTGTTTGATGCGTGAAAGGCAGAGCAAGGAAAATCGGCCACCTTGAACAATAAAAAATTAGGCGTATTAGAGGTATCTAAACTATTATAGCGCATAATTTCAAACTTGTAATCTTTTCTTTTTCCGATTTTGCAGAATACGTGAAAGAACTATTCCCTGCGCTGACTATATGTTCTAAGAGCGATGGAAAGAAATAAGTTATTTCCTGGAATGCAGTTTTATTAACGTTTATTTCACCAAAATATCGAATTCGGGGACGCAGTCTCCTTCAAAACGGCGTTTCTAGCCACGACTAACTGTTATATACGGGGTAAACCACAGTTTACTGCATTTTCATATATATTTTTTCCTGTATATCAGTGTAATAATTTACTTAGTAACTTGTGGCTTACTAGAATAGTTTTTATTTTGACATTTGGTCCGAGTATTTCGTGGTATACTATTTTTTTCATTCATTCATTTTATCTCTATATTTACCTTCTGACTCGCAGAAAAGCGACGGAGGCGCTATACACAGCAATTACCCCAACCTGCTTCCGGAGCTGCCAAGATATTGCTATCTTGTTGAAACTTTTCATTTTTTTTTTAGTTTTATAGAGATTGACTGAGGTTTAGAACTGCTTGCCAAGGTCACCAAGCAGGCGAAAGTACCCTAAAGTGTCATTCCCAAGGTGACAACAGAATGGCGCGAGTTCCAGTATAACAATAATTCATTCTAGTGTTTTTGGTTTACCTGCTTGGTTTTTATTCTTATGTTTTATCCCTATATTTCACGGTTTACCGTTAAAATAATAATTTATTCTAGTAATTTGCGGTTTTTCGAAATAATTTTATAGTTAATTTTGGTCCTGGTATTTTACCGTATACAGTGTACTAATCCATCCTAGTACTTTGTGGTCTACCAGCATAATTTTCATCTTAACATTTGGTCCCAGTATTTCATGGTATATGGGTGTGATAATAATCTATTCTAGTAATTTGCGGTTTACCAGCATAATTTTATTATAATATTTTGTCCCGTTATTTTCAGGTATACCAGTGTAGTATAATCCATCCAAGTAATTTATGGTTTATCAAGATCATTTTCGTCTTAATATTTTGTCATGTATTTCGCGGTATACCTACATTATACTATAGTATTAATCCATCGTGGTAATTTATGATCTACCAGCATCGTTTTCGTCCGAATAGTTGGTCCGTTTTTCACTTTATTTATTTATTTATTTTTATTTTATTTTATCTCTATATTTATCCTCCTGACTCGCAGGAAAGCGACGGAGGCGCTAATACATAGGATAGGCAATTACCCTGACCTGCTTCCGGAGATACCAAGATATTGCTGTCCGCTTGTAATTTACTAGAGATATGACTGTAATTTAGAACTGCTTGCCAAGACCACCAAGCAAGGGAAAGTGCCCTAAAGTGTCTTTTCCAAGGACACAACAGAATGGCGCGAGTAGGTTTTGAACCAAGACCGTGTTGGTCACAAGCCCGGCGCTTTAACCACTCGATCACGCTGCCGACTATATAGATATAGACTATATATATAAAGATGTGATAATTTACCCTAGTAATTTGCGGTTACCGGGATAATTTTTATTGTAATAGTTGACCCCGGTATTTCGCGGCTTATCGGTGTCATAATAATTTATCCTAGTAATTTATGGTTGCCCGCGTCATTTTCATTTTAATATTTTTTCCCAATATTTTGCGGTTTATCATTATAGTAATTCATCCTAGCAATTTGCGGTTTACCGGCATGATGTTTATTATTAGATGTAATCCTGGTTTTTCAATGTATACCGGTATAATAATCCATCGTAGTAATTTTCGATTTACCCGCTTCATCTTCAATACAAATAATCCTTCCCCCTAAATTTCGGTATTTCATAGTATACCAGGACACTGTTTGAATAAAATCTGCCGGAATAAGCGGCTATAATAAACATACTTTTACAAATTTTTACCGGTTTACAGGGATATTTTTGTACGGGTTAAGTGAACTGTAATTGTTTTTTTGTCATCAGCAGAGTCAGCAAAAAATTGTTTTATCTATAATCGAGTGAATTCCAAGTCATTGGTTGATTTGAGTCCCAAGTTTTTTTGAGCGGAAACATTATAATTCTGCCTAAACTTGAACCAAACATTTCTTATTTTCTGTCATCCCTGTTATAATTTTCAAGCAGCAAGCATAACAAATCAAAACTAGTTTATTTTTTTGATGTGAAGTGAATGCAAAGAACTTCCAACACTAATGTGGTAATTGAACAACATTAATCAATGAGAGTACGCAAGAAAAAAAACGGAAAGAATTTAATGCCCAAAACTGAAATTCGGTCCTGCTTACACTCGTGACAAAAACGCATTCAATAATGATACTATAATAATAGGTATTAATAATAACAATAAAACACTTGTAGGATTTTTTGATGGTTGCGTACATGACGGTTAAAGTTGATTTTGTTTGCGCCCACGGTCTTCTTTTTTTTTATATGTTTACATGGTTAGAATTATTAATATTTTTTAACAAATAAAAAGTTTAGTATTTTTAGCCTACATTTCTTGTTTTAATCTCCTCACAAAATTGGGGCGTCCATTTGGCGAACAAAACAGCCTTGAAAAAGGCGCAAAACTTGTTTTGTAAATTTACCATGAATAAAAAGGCTACTCTTTACAATTCAATTTTTTTGGTTTAACAGAATTTATTTCGAAATTAACAGCAATTATAAGCCGAAGGCAAAGAGCTCTAAATTCTTTTTGATATGAGCTGTATGTATAGCCGAACCAGCCGGGGGGCAGGGGAAAATTATCCCTAGTTTCAAACATTTGGGAAAAAGCAAAAATATTAGGGGAATTCGAGATAGACTTAAAGTGAAGATCTTTTTTTGAAGATTACTTTGTTTTTAGAACCAAAATTGAAAAATCAGAAATAGATAGGTAATGATGACTTTTTTTTGGTCTTCACTATAAATTTGGAATAAAATTTCTTCTTATATCTGTTAAGTGCTAGAACAGGGGTCACCAAAACGGTGCCCGCGGGCATCAAGTCGCCCGCCACGACCACATGAGTGTGCCTGCAGGCTTGTTATAAAAGTAGCATAACTCCTTAGTGAGCTGCGTCTAAAATGTATTTTTTTTCTAAAATGAATTTATAAACGTCCAAAATGTATTTATTAAAATAAAGTGTTGAATATTGATATTATCTTTTACCCACTCTAAACTATTTATCCTTAGCTATTTATCTTATATATATGTGTGTGTGTGTGTGTGTGTGTGTATACGCAATTTGTTATTTTGGAGGAGTGTGAAAAGCTGGTGCCCTTTAAATGACTCAGTGCACAAAAAGTAGCCCTTGGTTTAAAAAGTTTGGCGACCCCTGTGCTAGAAGGTCATAATTTGGGAAAACGTCAATAGCAATTGGATAAACAATTTCTTCGGCTAGTTCGGTTATGGCTATACGTCATATTGTTTTGAGGCAAAATGAAAGGTTCTCTTGATTGCAATTATTTGTAGGTCTACTTTGTCAAGTTTTAGATAAAACAGGGTGCCATTTTTATTTTGACTAAAAAACAGGCTTCTCACCACTCAACGTGAGCATGTATTTTGTAGGCTTTTTTAAAATCCTGAACAACTTAAAGCCTAAGGGACAAAAGTTAGTTAAACTTTGTAAATTGATTTAAATAAAACCATTTTCCAAGTTTTTTTGTTTTGCTTTTAGAATCACCGCAGCATAGCGTTTATTAATTTTTTAAAATTGAAATTTCAAATACAAAATCAAAGCAATAATCAGTAGGATACATTTTACTGCAAAGTAAGTCCTTGTCTACTTCAAGTAAATTAATTCATAAACTTTTTTGCAAACGCGACCCGGTTTTTTAGTAATTGAACATAGGAACATAGGATTTTAATATTTTGATAAGGATAGAAATGCTTTCAATAAATAAGAGATCAGGTTTATGAGCTAAACATTTTTTTCTTGTGCATTGAAGATGGTTTCACAGATCGTCGGACCCAGCTCTGACGCACTAGGATTCGGATCGATTCCAAAGTTTGAAGTTGCCAGTGGATTGATAAATGTATCATCTACTTCTGGTTTGTTTCGTCTCCTATTTCCAATAAAATGAGTTTTACAATGAAAACAATGTTCCACCAGCGCAACTGCAAAAGACACCGCTAAACCGCAAGGGTATACTGGCGGCGGTTCCGATATGCTAACCACATTCTTACTATATGTTTGTAATGGGAACTGCAGGGTTTTGCTTGTCTTAGCCCGTCTCCGTGTTAGCTAACTCGATGGTTAGCATATCGGAACCGCCGCCAGTATACCCTTGCGGTTTAGCGGTGTCTTTTGCAGTTGCGCTGGTGGAACATTGTTTTCATTGTACTACCTACCCAGCGTTCAGGTCCACAACTGGATGTTTGAGGTGTAAAAACCACAAACAGAAAGTTGTGCCAGCTGTTTAAGTTTTCAACTTTTTCAGCTGGGGTCAACAACAAGCTGTAGTGTCCTAACGAGTCCTAATAAGGACGAAACAGGTCTGTCGGCACTTGCTTGTTGATTGACTTGACCATTCTTACTATATGTTTTTAAAATGAGTTTTGCTGGAGTTTTTCAAGGGAAGTTTGATTGGTTAAAACTGTACGGTTGGCCGAGTGTTTGAATCTGTAGAGGTGAACCAGGGTTCGATATCACAGTAGGTCAAACCAAAGACTTTAAAATTGGAGTTTAGACATTTAACGTTAAGCATTACAGCAAAACTCTAAAACTATATTGAAAGCAAGCCGCTTGACACAAAATTACTCCGGTGCACTCTGTGCTGCATTATTGTGGGCATATACTATGTTTATAACCTGCAGCGTTTGTAATCAATGCAAATGTGATTAGTTGAAAAAACTAAAACCTTTTTTAGTCAATGACAAAATTATCTTTCAATATAAACAATTTTAATTTATAAAGACTTGTTTAAGAATGAAGTTTTAGCAAGTAATTTATTTTATCTTGGTTTACTGTGTTAAAAGTTTTAATGGTTATTATTCACACTTTCGGCTTTTGGAACCGGAATTTGTAAAACTGAAGTAAGATTGAAGTAATAATGACCAACAACAAAGCGTAGAAAACTTTTTACTCCATGTGCCGTTAGGAAAAGCACTTTATGACATGTTTCTCAATGTGTTCACGCTCTTTATATACATCGGTCTGACTCCACTCAAAATAGAAAGCATACATTGGCTAACATGAAGAAAAATAAATCCCATGATATAGCAGTTTTTGTGTCGACCGCTTCCTGTATCTCTTCATATAACCAACATTATTGCCCATCGTCAAACTGCTAAGGTGTGAATCATAATTTTGAAATACAAATGGTTTGAACCCGACACTGAATCGAACCCATGTCTACTGCTTTAAGCTGAACGAAGAAAAACAATTGCCGTTTATGGAATTTGCAGCAGTCAAACTCAATTTGAAATATCAAAGAAACAAAACCAAATCAAAAATACTCGTAACTTTAAATGACGTTTATTTATTTTCAAGGTCACACAAGCTAGATTTTTGTTTTCGGTTTCTTAATTAAGTAGCCTAAATGTTTTAATGTTTATTTTTTTTTGTATTTCTAACTACAATCTCAATACGTTGGACATCGGCTGTTAGTTATGTGACAAGCAAATATGACACATTAAATTACTGTTGTGATATTGAGAAATCAAAGTTGTAGATATCAATTTACTTGTCATTCATTTATACATTGTAACTACAGGTTTCGTTTGATAAAATATGGAATTCACTCACTTGCCATAGAGAGCACCAAGCCCTAGAGTAATCAATGATCCTGCCACTGCACAACCCAGTGCAATTGCGACTATTTCTCCAGCGCTAAGATTGTCTTC
Source organism: Diplosoma virens (assembly GCA_963680785.1). Classification (NCBI taxonomy): domain Eukaryota; kingdom Metazoa; phylum Chordata; class Ascidiacea; order Aplousobranchia; family Didemnidae; genus Diplosoma; species Diplosoma virens. Next base: position 16,990,556 of record OY796882.1, read on the forward strand.
TTCTTGTTGTGAATCTGAACAACACACTGGAAGTTTAAAACAAAATAATTGCCCCTAACTTGGTTCTAAATGCTAATTAAAAAGCAAATTAGATGTGAATTGATTTTTTTATGTTAATTTTTTACTGTTTTGCGCAAACCGAGCTGAAAAATTTTACTTTTTCATTTTTTAAAGTTATATAACTTTCGTTTCAAAATATAAAATTGAGTCGATTGCTATAAAATACTCGTAATTTTTACCAATATAAAATTATACACGTATAGAACACAGTAGCACAGTTTATTTATTTTTTTGGCTAAGGCGAACTTTATAATTATGATTAATTTCCAATAATTATGATGCTCCTTGATTAACTTTTCGCTTGGATACTTTTTTCTCACAACTTTTCGGTTGATATTTTCCCACGGATTTCTCCTTAGATAGGCGAAGGAGAAACAATAGGAAAAAAATCTAAGTTCTAAGAAGTGTTGTCGGTCATCGATTGGCCGAGACCCATCACCATTGCTACTTCCCCCATACTGATTACATTTTTTGGGTTAATTAAATCATGGTTCAACTTTTGCTCTCGCCATTTTGCGCTTGCCTTTTGCCATTTCAAATCTACTTTTACTGGTAATTTTTGAGCCAAATGGTTAAATGCTGCTTGTGGGATTTTCGGTATCCAAGTGCAATAGTTGGCTGAGTAGTTTAAAGCACCGAATCGTGATCAAAAGGAAACGAGTTTACTACTCAGCTAAAAATGTTCAACTTCAGCTTTCTATTGAAGTCTTATACAATTATAATTATTGCAAAGTTACAAAACAGTTTTTGGCATTTCGTTTTCAAAAAATTCTTTTACAACAAATTTTTTTTGAAATATATATTTTAATAGAGAAAAGTTCTTTTTTTCAGTAGGGTCTACATATAAAACTTTCTTCACATATTTACAAAAAATAAAATAAACAAATAAAAAACGATGGATAAATACGGCTCTTTTTTGAGTCAAGTGAGATTCTTATTTAAACTTTCTACTTTAAAATTGATAAATATAAGCGTTTTTTCAATAGACATTTGAATTAAATGATGGCTCTTTTTGGGCAGTAATTTTTTTCGTAGTCTTAAGTTGACTTTAAAAGGACCTAATACTTAAACTCTTTTCGATTAAAACTACTTAAAATATTTTCGATTCATGAATTAGTTTTTGCTACTATTTAAATATGGGTACTGTGATTTGAATTTGTTAAAAATAAATATTATAAAATACGTAAAAAGACAATGATGTTTTTTTTTGGGCTCATGTGCACCATCTCTGGCAAGTACCGTACGTTTTACCGCAAGTATTGCTATGTTTAAAAAGTTGTTTTTTTTAACGTCGTGGAAAAATAAAAATGGCTTCAACAATGTCATCAGAAAAAAAAACATTTATACAATTTTCTCTGCGTTGTTGGCAGTCAGTGAAAAAAGAAAAAGAAAAACAATCAGTCACTTTTTGTGGATTGGCAAGCTTTCTTCTTTTTGTTGATTGGTCGTTTCGATAACGTGTCATCAACTTTAATCCAATCCCCACGAATACATTTGTACTATTATAGATAATAAAAATTTTTTTCTCCTTTAAATCTCGCCATTGTTCAAATTATTAAAACTTATCTTTTAAATAAGTCAAAAGATATCTGAATTCTGGCCACACAGTTTAATGATAAATAAGAGCTAATTTTCGTTTGGTATCATAACCAAACACGATGTAGACACGTTTCAAATAAAAAAATACTCGAAGTCTTTTCAAGAGGATGTACGCTATATTACAGAAAAAATAGCACTTGTCTTGGTAATGATAGTGCGTTTGCGTCGGATAGAATTTATTCATAAGCTTTGCTGATAAATACACCATTAATACTTGTTGCTCGTTTGACAAACAAATAAATTCAATAAAATATAATTCATTACAAGATTTGCAGTTGATCAGTCAGAACTTTAAGTAAAAACAATATAAATCAATAGACATAGATTTAATTTAACTTGCCACTTAAATCGTACAAGTATAGCATGATGTCAAAGGAAATTCAATAGGGCTTTCTTGTTTAGTTCTTTTTTGTATGAATTATTATGTTTTATGCCATTTTAAATAAACATTCTTATATTAACATACAGATATTGTTCAAGTTAAAATTTGGAATTAAAAATAAGTTTTGCTATTAAGCGAAACACTCAGGCCAAGTATTACTTGAGAAATAATTTCATTATTTTCAGGGCAACACCCTTTTACAGTGGACCCATGTTGTGTGCCGCAAGTGGGCTCCCCACATTTGACGATGGTGTCGGGAACATTGTCCAAATCTTCAGGGCAACTGGGTTCTTCTAAAAAACAAACAAGTTTCTTTGGTTCCAAGAATAAAGAAAAATACAATAGGCGCCGCTTATTATGACCACGAATAATATGACCAGCCGCTTATTATAACCAATTTGGTACGGTCCGGAATTTTTCCGTTTAAAATTCTCCGTTTAATATGACCAAATTTCGGATAATATGACCAACATTTTCTCCATCTCTCTTATTACAGTACAGTTTTTTCCCGTCACGCACTTATAACTTTTCAACATGCGTGTTTTCTGTACGCATGCCGCGTGTGCGCTGTAGTGTCTGCGCTCTGTACCAGGTCTGAACTGTTATTTACTTTGTTATATTGTAACACCGTTTGTAGATATTGTGACATACTGTACTTAGTTTTACCGTCACTTGTACTGTTACAGTACGGTACTTTGTTTTACTGCCAACGTCACACTGTTACTTCGGTTAAACGATGAATTTGAAGGTATTTGGACTTGTTGTGGCTTACGGCGTCCATTCAGGTGCGGTTATGGCGGCTTCGGTTTTTATGACCATTCGGATATTATGACCAAAATGGTCTGGTCCCAAGGTAGTCATATTAAGCGGCGTCTACTGTATTTGAAACAGAAGTAAACTATTAAAGATCAAGTTATCTTGTAGCAGGAGCGTCCAACTCCTGGCCCGAGGGCTGCACTTGGCATGCGTAAAAATTTTGACTAGCCGGTGCAGTATTTTCGAAATGACGTAATATAGGAATGTCGAACCTGCGTTCCACCGTACCGGCTCGCTGTCCACTTCAATTTCGTTTGTCATTTTTCATTAAAATTTATTTTTAGGGAATGATCCAAAAAATCCTCTCAATTTTAGTTTAATAAAAAAACTGCACTCGAACTTCAATCGATCTTTTTTTCGAAAGTCAAGTAGAGACTAAAAAAAGTCATAGATTCAATTTCGAGTGTAGTTTTTCCTTAAGCCAGGGTGGTCCAACTTCTCCACTCTTGTGGGCCACTTTTCAAAATTATTCGAGTTTGCGGGCCTCAACCGGCTAAAAACACTTATTTTTGTCCCAAAATCAGGGTGTTCTCTAAAAAAAAAAAAAGGTCTTCAATTGGAATCGATCTCCGAAATTCCTATTTTCGTCCCAAAATCATAGCGTTCTCCAAAAAAAAAAGGTTGCCGCTGCTTGTAATCGACAAGACTTGTGCAAAATTGTTCCGTAGTTGGACCACGCTGTTCTATAGCTTAAAATAGGGTTTCTCAAACTTTTATATTCACGGAACATCTAGTCTTATCATTTTAGCTCATGGAACACTTAGTGAAAACATTTTCCAAAGACAAATTTGTCAAAAATATAAATGGACTTCAACTTTACACGTAAAAAAGTAAATTGCTCAAGTTACTAACTTACTATCGAAACTAAACGTAATTATGAAATGAGAATGGGAAATTTTTAAAAGTATGTAAAGGTTAGGCAAGCTGATTATGACGTACTTGCAAACCGACATGCTGGTTCACGTTATATGTCAAGTAGGCTAAAGACAGTATTTAAATTTTGAACGGCATTTAAAATAAAGTTTTTGTGTTGATCTCTTTTATTTCTTATATTATTTTCAAAAAATTAGATCCTAAAAACTAGACTAAAGATTATGAGATTTGGGTGTAGTAGGCTAAAACTTAAGAAATACTTTTATGGAATTTAAAGGCTTAGTTTTTCCAATACACTTTTAGATATTTTTCTTAAAACACTTACTTAGTATTAGAAGTCGGAATTTGCAAGTTGCAAGATTTCCACTTGAATCTTCGGCATCAAACCTATAGTCGTAAACTCCGGTTGGAAGTTGGTCGCAAACAGTTTCTATTTTCTGAAAAAAGCATTTACGAGTAAAATTATTTAAATGCAAAAAAACTAGAACAGTTAGCAAATGATCAAAAGGTGTTTCAAACAACTTTGATGTTATAGTTTACCAAGATTAAATGGTTTACTTACATACAAAAATAAATTGTAAAAATATTTTATTTTTCTCTAATTTTAAAAAGTGCTGTAAAATGCTATTTTAAGTAATATGAGTTAGTTTATAAAATGTACAAAGTGTCCATAAAGTCCCAATACCGTAACAAATATCTATTGCTCCGAAATCATATAACACATAGTATTGCGGTTATTTGTGGAGTTTTCTATATCTTTTCAAGTTTTTTTTAAAAATAAACTTAGGGGAGACCAGGGTTTGTCGTAAGTTTTATAGAAAAACTGAATTTATCAACAGCTGAGTAAACACAAAGATTTACGATCTGCAAAAGAAAGCCCATTCAGGAGAATTAAGGTAATTAGCTTCAAAAGGGTCACATTATATTAAACAATTTTTAAGTTATAAAGTATAAATTGAAAATAATTGATAATTAAGCAAAAATTTGAATGACAAATAACTCACTTTTTCGTTTAAATAAGAAACGATCTCGATCCGATTATCGCAATTGTCTGTCGCAGTATTTGGAAAATCGTTGTATTGGAATAAAGTGGAACATTCATCAACATAAAAAGTTTCGAATTCAGGCGGACAATTATCGAATTCTGGTGGAACTTCATCTGCAAACCAACTGCATTACCCGATCACAACAAAAATTTTCTAATTGAAAGCAGAAAAGCCAACAAAGAAAAACTTGTAGACTCCTTGCGTCTGTTTATTGTGGACTAGCTGTTATTCATTTACCAAGCTATGAAAGAGGAAATCCGTATAAAAATTGCAACATTTCTATAATTCGGTAACAAAAATCTAGAAATTCTTCAGATCTACAAATTAATTGTAATAATGAGTATTTCCATTAATTCAAACTAAAAGCAGGGAAGGGCGCCACTGCCCAGGAAAGAACCGGATCAGGTAAGACTCAATGGAAAATAAAAAAAAACAGTTTCTAGTGAGAAAGATACGTAATATGATTTATACATCATATTTATTGTTTTTCTCATAACCATTTTCTTTTTTTTAAACGCCCTGGAACCTATGCGAAACTCTTAAAGTTCACTTAACCTTAATAACTGTTCGCATAACGCTTGATCGGACGAAATCGCGGTTGAAAAGTTATAATTGAATTCGTTTATTGATCGTGACTGTTCTTTGATGTTAACTGAACCTCGATAACAAGTGTTGGGCGGTCCGGTGACCGCTAAGAGCGTTACTGCAGTGACGTTGTAATTCCACCTTCTCATACATCAATAAAAATAAATCCAAAAATTTCAAATTGATTTAAAAAAATTTTTATTGATAACGTAATTTCTTTCGCTTGAAAGTAGTCATTTTTCTCTACATTTAGTAAAGTGCAGGGGAAAAGGAGGTTAAAATAGATAAAGTGCTATCATAAGTAAAATAAATTCAATATAGCCTACTGTTAAAGATTTTCGTTCGACAGTTATCACCATTGTGCATTAGCATGCTTTATAGTTAACTATAGTACCATTGTGTACCGCTTTAAATAAGTACATGGATAAATTTTATCAAATGTTTGTGGCTCCTATCAATGCATTGCAGCTCCCCAAACTTCCTTACACCAGCTTTGTGAACATAACGCAGAACAAATATTAATGGACTGCTCTGGTGGGGATACAATTAAACTCGAAAACATGGTCAGGCAGTGAGCTCGGGTTCGGCATGCGTAATGCACAATGGCGCAGATGGCATTCTTTAATACTTTCTGCCCACAACTTTGACAAATTTTAGAAGTTTCTCAGCCTCAATTTGAAAACCACTGTTATAAATTTTTGTTTCCAAACACAGAATTATGACAAATACTACAAAATATTGTCAAATTACTGTACTTTAAAGTTGTTTATATAAACCAAAAAAATGAATTTTCTAAAAAGCTTATCTTGTCTGTATAGTACAAAACTAACGACAAAAACTTAGTGTTGCATGCATAAAATTTCGTAAAATCTTTTCTTACTTAAGTACTATTTTTTTTTCTTTAACTGCAAATACATTGAAAAAAGCTTTTTTCACCTTTGTTTAAAAGGTCACAATCTTCAGGTTTCGGAAAAGTTTCTTTCCAATCCCCATCATCACAGATGTACTGTATGAGACACAAACAAATTAGAAATATACAGAGTGTCCCAAAAAAATGTATATCACTTTAAATCTTTGTAAAATAAATGTTTATTAATATAATTATTGACTTTTTCAACACGTAAAGAATTTATAAACATCATTTCATTGTTTCGTGATTGGCTGTTAACAACTTAAAGTAAAACCTCTATTTGAGCGCCACATCTATTTGAACGCTATCTCTAATGGAACGCCACTATAGGGGAAGAGTTAAAAATAGAAGTGCCACTATCTAATTGAACACTACCTCTAATTAAACGCCACATTGATGAATTCTTCTATTTTGGCAATAGTTACGGCTGAAATCGCCTTTTTAGGTGTAAGAAGGGAAGAATGGATTGTCGAATTGCACGTTTATTTTTAGACGCTGGGAAGTCCCTGTAGTTTTATAAATAGATTAATGGCGGTGGCCTAAACGCCAACTACACTATCAGTGGTGACTCTATTCGAATAAGCGGTAAAATTGGATTGAATGTTGCACGGCGAGAAGAGCTACACCAAATCCGGAAACATGCAAGCACCATCAATGAAAGTTTATTTGAAGTGGATAGGCGATGCTTGGGATCAGCTGCCGAAGGATCTAATCATCAAGTCGTTTAAAGGATGGGGACTGACCAACACTCTAGACGGCTCTGAGGATTGCAAGATCCACTGTTTCAGGTCAGACAGCCCGATTCCGACTGGACAGGAACTTCTCCAGCAAGCGCCGGCCAATGCCGGTAAAAGTGGACTTATTCAGCAACTCGACGTTGATGCGGAAGGCGTTGGAAATGACGAGGGCGGCTACAACAGCGACGTGTCACTTGATTTTCACTAGTGAATTCGTGATTATTTACCAGTAATCACCCTGTATTCGTGTCTTTTGCTAATTGTATAAATAAGGTAGATGTTTTTTCTTTTCATTTATAAAATTTATCTTTTCAAACTTCTGACCAGCTAGTCGAAAAATAGAGTATGTTTTGTCTTTATTTTTAGTAAATCAATAAAAAGGAATTTAAATAAAAAATAGATTGAGGTTGTAATCATGTACCCTTTAAAGCCAAAAAATTTACCTTCAGCTGTTAATTTTCCCCAGGTTAAAAAACATTGAAACAACTAAAAATTAAGGATTAACTCAACTACACTAAACTGTCTGCTTTTGAAACAATAATTGACAGTTTAATTCCACCAGAAAATAAAACAACGAAATAATTTATGTAGCTAATGCTCAACAAATTTTTGATATAATGTCTAGATACATTATTCCGATCACAACCAACAGATTACAAGCCATCCACAATTATTAATCTGTGCAACAACAGGCAGAAGGTTTGTATTTCTATAGGGCACGTGATTGACACTGTCACGGTTCAAAACCTACTTTCGTCATTCTGTTGCGCCCATACAAAAGACACTTTACGACACTTTCCTCTGCTTGGCGATGTTGGCAAGAAACTCTAGATTTTAGTCATATCTCTAAATAAAGACTAAAAACCAAATTAAAATATGTCAACCGCATAGCAATATCTTGGCATCTCCAAAAGCAAATTAAGCTCATTATTTCACGGCTTCCCAAAATATAACAAACAGTTTTCTGCAAATTCAAAGGATAAACAAAGACAAAAAAAAAAAATAAATCTACTGACTATTGCGCTCGCTAATGCAAAACAACTAATAGGAGCGGTTTTATTCTACTGTATTTTTCTGGTTTCTCTGTAATTGTACAATAATTAATTCAGTTCAACTTATTTCTTTCAGTTTTCTATGAAACGACTCTGAAAGCTGTTGTTGTCTACAACATGAACCATCTCATATTGTTTTGTCAATTTGTTCATGATGGATAGAACGTTTTTCTTCGTAAGAGCTAGCCATAAAAGAGCTAGACCACAAAGAGCTGGTACAAAAAGGGGTTAGGATTAAGATATAGGATCAGGTTTAGAGTTAAATAGGATTTGAAATAGGGTTAGCAGTTCTACTAGGGAAGTAGCTCTTTTGCTGCTTGCTCTTTTGTTGTAGCAGCTCTTTTGTGGCCAGCTGTTTTGCACTAGCTCTTTTGTGACTACGTAGCTCTTTTGTGGTATAATCTGGATGGAAAATATATTTACTTTTAAAATAACATAAAGACAATTATCGAAATGTATTCAAAAAATGGGTCCTCGAACCAACTCGGGCTTAATCCAATTCTAGTTCTGAAAAACTTTAGAATGCACTGCAAAACTCAAACGCATGAAAATTGAACGCTTGTTTTGATTAAACAAAAAAAATTTAGTTTAAGAGCTTGTGATAAAAATCAGAAACAGAAATTTGATATTAACTTAGAAAAAACTACCTTTTACAAGTGTACAAATATTTACGAAAAATTTTATTGAAGCAGATTTTGAAAAGATTTTTTTAAAGAATCTGAATTTGAAATGATGAAAGTGTTAAAACGTTCACTATTTATCCCAAGTCTGTAAAAATACATTTTTGATATAATTGAATTAAGACCTACACCTATAGAAAAACTAAATAATTAAAAAATAATAACCAACTCAAGAGTTTTAATTATAATAAATGTACAAAATATATCAATTAAACATTGATTTTTGTTTTACCTCTATAACCAATCTATTATTGTCTGTTGGGTCTCTGTATTCGGCTTTAGATCCGTATTTTGTTCCACAAGTTCGCGTTTCCTTTAAATCACTTGTGTTTTCACTTGCAGGCAGCTCGAGAACATTGGGGCAACTGGGTCGCACTGAATTAAGGCATAATTTACTTTATATTGTTATTCTTTGACTCGCCCGTGTTTACAGATCGGGTAGAACAAGATTTAAATACTACGCCTGTGTTCAAGAATTTTTTTTGATAGTAAATTAACAAGCTTACAGCAATATCTTGGCATCTCCGAAAGCAGGTCGGAGTAAGTGTTTGCCTTATGTATAGCGACTCTGACGCTTTCCTGCTAGTCACGAAGATAAATATAAAGATGAAATAAAATTATAATAAATTGCGTATAGATAAGCTGTGACGTTTTAGATGCAAACCATTAAGGAATTCCCTGTTGGAAGTTTGGGTATGATTCGCGATTACTATCCAAAACGGAATACAAGGGCTCAAAATTAAAGCTAAGATAACAAAAACTTAAAAAGATAAGAAAGTGTGATGTCTACTTGTACTCCTAGCTGCTTCTTCAAACAAACATTGCAAATTTCTTGTTTGCTGGAAAGAGTGACTGGTAAACCATAACACTCTCTTTTTCTATTTTTATCAGTCTGAATGATATTCAAAACTGTATTTTGTCTCCAGCTGTCAAAAATTTAAGAGCGCCGTATTGATGGCCAACGTAATCGAACGGTTGCGGTTTGAAACCTACTCGCATCACTCGATTGTCTTATTGGAAAAGATGTTTTACGGTACTTTTTTCTCCTTGAGGGTCTTAGCAAGTAGTTCTAAATTTTAGTTTTAAATTTAGATTATTTCTGAACAAAAAACAAATAAAAAAATTTTAAGCCTACAGCTATATCTTAGGTCACCAAAAGCAAGTTGGCTTAAGCGCTTGACAGTTTCGTATCACGCCTTCGACGTTTTCTTGCGAATCAGAAGGAAAATAAATAAGATAGCAGCTTAATAAATGAGTTATTTACATGTTTTTCCTAATTAGTAAACTTTGAACGAAATTCGCCGTAACATTTACTTACGCAATACCAACAGGGTGAATTTGCATTCTTTAGAATTGTTGTTCTGATCTCTTGCAATATAGAGGAAGTTATAGACTCCGTTAGAGAGATTGTATGGAGGATTTGTATCGACTGGAATCTTAAAAAAAAAAACTGATTTTGAGTTAGCTTTAATTCATAGTTTGCAAATTCACTTCTAAAACAATTAATTATATTTTTTACTTTTTGCATTATTGACTATGCTTTTAGATTTTTAATAAAAGAAGAAAAAAATAGCTAAAGCAAGAATTCCCGATGTCAATGACATGTCATAATCTAATAATCCTCCTGACTTAAGCAACGACAGAAGTGTTAAACTATAACAACCGACAAGTGATTATTCCGATCTGTTTTCAATAAATCAAGTTATTACTTTTCGGTTAAATTTTTTTAGCTATTTTTGGTCCGGTGATATGACAGTAATTTTAGAGCTGCATGTTGTAAAGGAAGCAATTTATTTTATTTTAAAGTTTAAAACTGGAAACGCTTAATCAACTTTAGGAGGAATAAAACTTTTAATTTAAAAAACGTTCTTTTAGTTATTCACATTAAAGTTTAATCGTCAAACTATCAAAGCTTACGGGTGAAATTTTTTCATAAGTATAATATTTAAAACGATGAAAAAAAAGATAAAGCAAAGTCAAATTATTGCGAAACATAGTTTATTAGTGATTTTAAATTTTCAACTTATTTCATGATCAACTGAATGAGTGAAAATTTATGAAGTCCTAAAAAGTTTTATTTTGCACTGAGTTATATTGACTTTGCTTTTTATTCTGGATTTTTTGTAATTTTATTGTACTGTAGTTATAAAACAGTTAAAAACAAATTATTTTTTAAATCAAAAGACGTAATTTCAGCAAAATGCAAGATTAGCCCGAAGATCTCATTGGTCATGTGTTTGATTAAAATAGACTTGGATACAATTTTAATCAGGATCAAAAAAGACTAAAAAGGTCACGATTTTTCCTTTTAGATAAAGAATCGAAGAAATAAGAAAACACGGAAAACTTTTGACAAAAAAAATCTTCTGGAGTTTTTGATTTTTGAAATTTTTGTATCCTGAAACCCACATGGATTCAACTTGTCATTAAAGTCAATTAAATTGCTCTAGTCTAATTTATAATTTACATTTTGGGGTAATATCCTTTGCACAAAAACTTCTTTTGAATTATCAGTTGCCTTCGGTTCATCAATATTGTAAATGTAAGTGCTTTCGCATTTTTCAATATAAACAAATTGTTGTGAGCTAGGGCAGCTTTGTCCGAAAGACGGAGGAATATCATCATCTGCAAAGAAGAGGCAATTCAATTGCAAATGCTTTATAAGTTCTTAACTTGAAACAAATAGGTCAATCAATCAATCATCTCCGCTGGATAACACAGTGTGCTAACACTATTGACTTTTGATCTGAAAGACGCGAGTTTGATTCTCAGTCTTTGTAAGCAATTTCTGTCGTGTCTTTAAAGAAAGCGCTTCACTAAAAGTTTGTAAATGGGCTCATGCCGCTTATCTAAAGTGTTGACTCCGTTTAAAACAAAAAGCAGCAACTAGTTCAACACAGTTATGCGACGAAGAATTATGAGCGATTTTTTTCCCATTTAATTAAATACTTTATAAAGAGGGCACTAATACGCTTGCCTATTATTTAATAAAATCTTTAATATTAGTCACCTGTGAATAATTGATTTTGAGCATTGACCAGGTTTAAATGAAGGAATGATGTTACAAAAAGGATAAGCGATACAAGAGTTACTTTAGTCATCATAATCCTCAATAACCTAATTAAACTAAAACAACATTTGCGTTATTTTGACAATCTGGTCGACACTAACTCTCAGTTCCTATCGCGTCTCACAAAAATAACAATTTATTTTTATTTATTTTCATCAAGTTACAGACCAGGTAAAGCGGATACTCATTGGATTTTTCAGTTTGCACAACTCGCAAAAATTAAAAAAGTTTTCATTTCAATTTGGAAGGTCGAAACGTATCTTTTGAGAGACTTGTCGCCGGGATGTCAACTGAAAGTCAAACTAAAAAAATTATCATTTGCGCTCTGCCACTGCAAAGCGAAAATCAGCGCTGCAACTTAGTTCGTTCAATGCAAATAATTCTACCTCCGTAGAACCAATGTCCAAACTCTGGCGCTAAACAATTATAATACTTATCAATGCAATACGATTAAAGGGTCCTTCGCCCACGCTCTGCGCCCAAACCAATGCTCAACCAGATTACGCTACTCTCTCTCGTCGTTCTCGTCTTCGTCGTCTTCTCTATCGAGCGAGCGTACATATATATAGACAAAGGTCACATGACGACAAATCGGCGAGAGTTATCTCGAAAACGCTTCGCTCACGTGCGTTGAAAATAGACTGTTTTTTTATGGTACGCGAGAACATTCGAGTACTAGGTTTAACTCGGTCATACGTTACAGACAAAGCGCATTACGTCATCACCATCTGGCAAAAGAAAAAAGAAAGATGCATTCGAACAATTGCAAACAGATAATTAAATAACACAGTACGAAAGCGATTATCCCTTGCCCAAGCGATTTCTACGTTATAACAAAACTTTGAATTATTTTAAGGCGGAAAATAAACTATATCGCCATGATTAAAATTATTATGAATAAAATGTGAGACAGTGGAGTAGGAACATTCTGTTGTAAAAAATTATTAACAAGTTATTGTTTAATCCGTATGATTCTTAAAGAAATGTTCGTGTCCGTACAGTGGTCTCTTGACATACGAGAATAATTCGTTCCCGGATTGAACTCGTATCTTGAGTTCGTTCCCAGATCGAACTGGTACCTTGAGTTCCTCGAATCTCGAAAACGCAAAAAATAACGTGAAACGACAAAGTGGCTATTCGGGAGCATCTGGAAATTCTCTTAACTCGGATTTTTGTTCGGAAGACTTCTCGTGTCTTGAATTTCTCGTAAGTATGTCGAGGGGCACAGTATAGCATTAAGGTTTAGTTTACGAGCAAACAAATTTTTTAAATGTTTGTATATAATGGCCACTATTTTATTTTTTTTCTGCATCAACACTGAACAAATAAAGAGACCTTTTGAATCATGTTAGAAATAGGGTCTCAGAACGACACAACAAAAATACGCTCCCAGGAGCCTATTTTTAACAAAATCTGACCTTTTAATATAAATATGAGATTGATTTAAATGATAGAAAAAAACATATCAGTGAATTACGTAGTAGAAAACAAAGAAAATAGTGAGTTAAACTGAAAGCCGGAACAGTAAAAACCGGAACAATATTATAAAAAGGCTTCTTTTAATTGCTTTGCTTTAACAATCAAAGAATTTATGGTAAATCGCATGCAGACTTATTCACTACAATAGAGTCAAAAGAGACAAGTACAGATTTTATTTTTTCTAAAAACAAATACGCTACAATCTAAATACCTTTGTTGTTTAAAGATCGTTTTCTATTACTACATTTCATGCATGATGAAAGGTCATTTGAAACTATTATTGACTTCGGTTTAGTACTCTTTCACACTTATTCAACACCAGTGGCGTACTTAGAAATTGTAATGGGGGGGTCTTGTAAATCGAAAACACGATTACGGGAAAGGGTCATGGATCGAAAACTTTTCCAAACTTACATTCAAAATTAGAGTCAACCTATTATGCTTTTTAGACCACCTTGCAGTTAATGAGTTTTTTCTCAAACCATAAATGCAACCAACAAATATCAATAAAATTTTGTGTGACTGGGTTTCAACCTGGAGATACACAGAAACTGTAATCATGCTTTGACTTCCAAATCCTTTCAGTCTCAAGAAAGAGTGCAAAAATGCTAGATCGGCAGCATCAGGAAACTTTCCAGAGATTGTGGACGGCAGATCACACGCATAGATATTAATCTTGATATGATCAGGACGGGATATAAACAATTTGTATCCCATTTCAATGCACGAGGCCGTTTTTGTCCAATCAAAGACAAAAATTCTTTCCACATTGTAAGAAATTTTTTCATTTTCTTGAAAAATAATAATAGTAACAAAAAGCAACTTTAATTTTCCGCAAAACCATGCCACAGAAAAATCTCACGCTTTCCCGACTGTCCAAACCAGTGTTTCTAACTTTTTCACCAAGGACACCACAAAAAACATGTTTGGTGTAGAATTGTCTACCCTAAACAATTTTTATGATATTTTCTCCCTTCAAATAAAGACTTAGTAAAACTAAACAAAAAAAACAACACCTTAAAACAAAAATAAAAATTTAAATTTGGGGGCACTTCTAGCAATTGAAAATGCCACACCCGCGGCAACCTTGTGGCGACCCACTTACTTAAATTAATAATAATTGCAAAGAATTTTAAACATTATACAAAACGTTCCAAGCGAAAAAAATATAAGCGCGTAGCCAAGCACTATTGAAAATGGTACATCCGCAGCATCCCGGTGGCTGACTCAGGATATCAAAAGCAAGCAGCTGGAGCTTGATGCCTTTTCTTTCCCCTTCAATGTTAGACCCACTTCTACATCTCTTGAGTTCCAACGCAAACTCATAAAACTACAGAGTAATGAAAGGTTGAAGGCAATGTATCTGAACAAGCCGTTGTTGAATTTTATTATGATCATATATTTCATCATCATATCAAAGAAAGAACTTCTAAACTTGAGAGATTAGGTTTTTGAATGGTCATTATTTTTCGGAAGCACGTACCAATGCAAACGATTCTTTTCTAAATTCAACATCACAAAAAGTTCTTTCAGATCAACGCTGAAAGACAAAAATCTTTGTATGCCATCGAGAGTTGATACATTGTCAGTTCGACCAAATATAGTAAGTATTGATTTCAACGAAAAATTGAATCAACTTGGCTGAAACTTTGCAAGTTGTAAAATACCATCCCTTGCCTTGATCTTTATTTGGTGACGCTGATGCAGTTGAATTATAATTTATTGATAGTTGACAACCGGAGAGTTTCAAATTTATAGTACAGTATGAAGCGACGAGAATAGATATGGTGGTAATTTGGGAATTCACAGTTAAAAAATAATTTGATGGTGATGACGAATTTACAGGAAACGGAAAACGACGAAATGAAGCGGAAGAAACCAAGGCGACGAAACAAAGGCGACGAAACGGTTTCTTCAATACTGTGGCGAACAATTCAATTCCACAGTTATCACAATGCGCAAATTTTTAAATTTTTCAAATAAAACTTCCATCAGTGCATAGAAAAAACTTAAAAACAACACTTCTCCATTACTGCGCACTATTGGCAAATTACCTAAATAAAACGAACACGTACGGAGCATCGAAACTCAAATTTTGGAGAAAACCTTTCCCTCACCTCCTTTTTTTTAAATAAATTAACAGTAAGCGCTAAATAAATCAAAAAAGTTTATAAAAATCTTTATGGCTCGCATTGATTTTTCTACTATTCTCTGTATAATTTGTAATTTTAATTTCTTGCATTTATTCTAGGAAATTTTTAACATACCACGCCAGAGTTTTCGTGGAGTGGCAGTTTTGAGCGCCGTTTCTACTACGAGTGTTAGAGTAATTATTTTTTGTTTCTTAATTGTCGGCAGCGTAGTCGAGTGGTTAGAGCACCGTGATTGTGATCGACATAGTCTTGGTTCAAAATCTACTCGCGCCATTTCGTTGTGTTCGTGAAAAAGACACTTTACGGCACTTTCCCCTGATTGGTGGTGTTGTCAAGCTGTTCTAAATTAAAGTCATAGCTCTATTAAATTACAAACGAACAGCAATATCTTGGCATTTCCGGGTAATTGCTTACCCCATTTATTAGATCCTCAGTCGCTTTCCTACGAGTCAGCAGAATAAATATAAAGATAAAATAAACACAAATAATTTTTACTTCTTTCCGTGCTTAAGCGCCACGAGAAGCAATAAAACAAACAAAGAATATTCCCGCCAACGGTCGTAGTAAAAATGATCCTTTAGGAGATAAACTGGGTTTGTATTATTTTTGTTTGTTGTTTAGTTCTGTTGTTGAACAACGTTTTTTTCGTTTCTGAAAGATTTATAATTTTTTGTTACAAAATTGGCCAGGAGGCCACGAAGTATTTTGCAAAACCACGGTGAAAACCTTTTTTTAGTTTTCACTAGCCTTTTGGGACAATATTCTAAGCAGGGGGCCACTGGTGTTGAGAGTCTTTGGAAAGGGGCCGCAAACCATGGAAGTCTGAGAGCCACCGTGCTAAAGTTTTTATTGAGATTGTACTATTTTATCTCATGTTTTATTAATTTGAACCAGTGCTGCGAACTCGATAGTTTTTTATTTGAGTTCAAGTTCGATTTCGAGTAGGCTGTTATTCTATGCTGTAAAAATTGAAAGCTCAGTAAAGCCTTGGTTGCCACAAACAAACATTATAGATAAAATAACACTGGTCAACAAAAAAAATTTTTTTTCTTGCATGGACTTTGAGAACGGAATTAGGGTAACTTTGGGGTGCTGAATCCGAATCTGAGCTCAGATTTTCTCTATCACATCACGTTTTTGTGCAATTTGCATGTTTTGTAGTGCTGCATTGTGTAAAAGTTGTTCATTCGCCCAGATATTTGATGCCATTAATCAAGCACAAAAGCAACTTCAAAAGCATAGTTTTTAAACCAGTTTTGCGAAATGGGAAAAAAGGCTATAATATTGTTTATGGCGCCAGAGAGTCGTGAGAAACTCAACTTCTTATTTCGATGTTGGATACGAGAACTAGCCAAGAAGTTACAAAAATTGCACTTTGCAGACAAGGTAGTAAGGTTAAGAAAGGTTGTTCTTCTGAAACATATGTTTGTTTGTAACAGCAATAGTTTCTAAACAGGAGTGTTTGTTAATATGTTACAGGTTCAATAATATTTACAGTTCAGTATTTTTAAAGCTTTTGTTCTGTTTCATCTTAAGTTAAGGTCATAAAATGTTTGTGACTTCCAAGCGAATAAAATGCTGCAATGACCCAGGTATTTTCTATTATATCTGTGGTTGTTTTACTTTACCACCTCAAAGACGTAATATCAGTAGTTTTATCAAAAAAATTTACCTTGCTTGTTTTGGAGTACCGCTTGGTCATCAGGACAAAAGTTGGGCGCCTCACCAAGTTTGCAAAACGTGTGTCGAAATATTGAGATCCTCAAGGAAAAAAAGAATGCAAAGCTCAAATTTGGTGTGCCAATGCTATGGAGAGAACCAAAAAACCATGAGGATGACTGCTACTTCTGCCTCGTAAATGTCAAAGAATTCAACAAAGAAAAACAAACAACACTTGCAATACCCAAACATACATTCTCTTATGCAAACGATTCCCCATAGTGATAAAGTACCTGTACCCATTTTCACCAAGCTTCCGGACATTGATGAGAACCAGCTTAGGTCTTCCACGCCTTGAACAGATTCTGATGATGATAATGAAGAACAAGATATAGCGCACGAGGCATGGAATGCTGGCCGAGTTTCTTTGTATAGTCATTCTGAATTGAATGATTTGATACCAGATTTAAATTTGCCAAAGCAATCCGCTGAAGTGCTGGCTTTCAGACTGCAGAAAAAACATCTTCTCAAAGCTGGTACAAGTGTTTCATTTTATCGTAACCGGAAAGAGAATTTAAGAAAGTACTTACAGTCTGATGGCCAGCTTGTTTACTGTACAGATGTTGAGGGGCTTCTTCTTGCTATGGGTTTGTCTGCATATCGTTCAAATGACTGGAGACTTTTTATTGGTAGCTCAAAGAAGCCTTAAGTGTGTCCTGCTCCATAATGGTAACCAGTATGGATCCATCCTTATAGGACACTCTGTCACTCTGAAGGAAAACGACGAAAACATCAAGGTTGTGCTTGAAAGACTGAAGTACTGCGTTCACCAGTGGTTGATATGTGTGGATTTAAAAATGGTGAATTTCCTATTAGGGCAACAAGGAGGTCATACCAAATATTCTTGCTTTTTATGCTACTGAGATAATAGAGCCAACGAACAGCATTGGGTAAGAATAGAATGGCCACCAAGGAATGCAATAAAACCTGGAGAAAAGAATATTGTCAATAACCCCTTGGTTGATCGGAAAAACATCATTTTGCCACCACTACACATCAAACTTGGACTAATGAAGCAATTTTTCAAAGCACTTGATCGTTCTGGAGACTGTTTTGGATACATTTGCTCAACCTTTCCTGGTCTTAGCTATGAGAAGAAAAAAGCAAAGATATTTGATGGGCCTCAGATCAGAACGTTGCTCAGGGACCAGTATTTCGTGACTACAATGACTGTCGTTGAGGCTCGAGTTTGGAAAGCATTTTCTAAAGTGATCCATAACTTCTTTGGTAATAAGAGAGCTGACAATTATATAGAGTTGGTGGAGGAGCTTCTTCTCAGCCCTACAAGACCTTGGGTGCCGAATGAGCATTAAGTGCACTACTTGCACAGCCACCTCAGCGAATTTCCCGCGAATATTGGCGACGTTAGTAAGGAGCAAGGAGAGCGTTTCCATCAGGATGTCAAAGTGATGGAAGAACGTTATCAAGGTCGATGGAACTGCAACATGATGGCAGATTACTGCTGGAGTTTGATGAGAGATATCCCTTACGCAGTTCATAAAAGATTAGCAACAAAAAGAAAATTTTTGTTGCCATAATGTGATTTCGTTTGTGCTAAACTATGCGTTGGATTTGTGTACAGTCGTATTGATTGTTGCGATTCGACAGTGTTACTTTTTCGTATATTTTTTGCTTGGTTTTGCTTAAACCTGCTAATGTAATTTTGTGAGAATGACACAAAACGAAAAAACTTATATTTTCATTGATGTCGTGCCTGTGCTAAGCATAATGCTCCAGATTGTGTATTTTTAATATATTTCACCTATTTACTATTTATATATGATATATGATGTATATATGATGTGGTCAATAATATACAAACACGGTTTAGGACTACAAATAGCTTTGAAAAGTCATTTTAAAGGAGTTGCTGTTTTCCATTGTAAACATTATTCCACTTAAGGGCACTTAAACCCAACATAATTTTTTTTAATTTTGGCAAAAATTAGCAATTTTTAAAAAATTAAGTTTTCATATCTCAAAAACGTGACGTGATGAGCAAAAACTAACACCAATTTTGGATTCAGCGCCCACAAATTACCCAAAATCAGTTGAAAAAGTCCATGCAAGAAAAATCGTGTTGACCAGTATAACATAACAATGCATGAATTTATCAATAAAATCGGTCAAATTTCAATTTAATATAGAAAATAAAAGTTAAAAAATTAAAACCAACTATATCAATACGAAAAATCGATTTCGACCTATAAAGGTCATCATCAATTTCTGTAAAAAATTAAATTAAATTATATATGACAAAAATTTTTTTTTTAAATATTATAAACTCTACACATACTATTAAATTTTTGTCATATATAATTTAATTTAATTTTTTAGAGAAACTGAAGATGACCTTTATAGGTCGAAATCGATTTTTCATAATGATATAGTTGGTTTTAAATTTTTAACTTTTATTTTCTATATTAAATTGAAATTTGACCGATTTTATTAATAAATTCATGCATCGTAATTTGATCAGTTGAATAAAATCGTCAATGTGACTTTACTGAAAAAAGGGTAATAGATTTCTGACAAAAGACTTTTAAAATAAAATAAATAATGAAATTGGCTCTCGTTCATGAAATAAAAAAATTCATTTAATGAGTTCAAGTGAAACAGAAAACGAATGTAAATTGACAACTCAGTTGTGCAATCAAAATTAAATGTTCGATTCAATTGAATTTGAAATTTAACAATTTAATATCAAAAGTAAAATCAAAAATATTATCTATTATCTTTTCAAAATTATTGAATTAATAAATTCAAATCCGATCATATATTTTTTTGAGCTCAAATTCAGCAATTTTTATTTTTCGAGTTCAAGTTTGCATTCTTTGAGTTCGACTTTGCAGCCCTACTTTTAAAATAGCCTATAAGGGCCCTTTTTAATTTTAAATTATAAAAAAAAGTTTTAAAAATACGACTAAAACCTTGTGCGGCCTGCTTACTCAGCTGGAACTGATGAAGCAGCCCGCAAAAACGCATATAAGTTTGTCACCTCTACTTTATTCATTCTTATCACCAACAAACAATCGGAAAAAATGTGGCCCGTATGTTCACCTGTTTCTATAATTAATTCATGTTTACTTTCCCCGTTGGTTAATCTGTCATGACTGGTAGTCGTTTCGCCTCTTTTATTAAAATTATAACAGACACTTTTTTCGGGCTGACAAAAGTAACTACAAAGGACATTAATCTTTGTTGAAATTCTATTTTTGTTATTAAATCTGACTTGTTCGTTATTTGCTTCAGCTTACTATCAGTACTAAGTAAGCCAACAAGAATTCGCAAATATTTGCAATGCACCACTGTTTCATTAAATTTTTTTAAAAATAATTTTTGTAATTTCAACTATTACTTTAAATATAAACCGCCCTTAATTAAAAGTCGCCGGAGAATAGAAACCGTACAAAATGATAACAAGAACAAAAAATAGAATCCCCCTTGTTTACAAGCCGCACAACAAACTACTATACTTTATTCCAAAAACTAAAGGCACGTTTACAGCCGTTTACAGTACTTTTTTCTTTCAGCGCGATTTTGGTTTGTTTTATTGACGCTCAAATCCACTCATGTTTTCGAGAAAAAATGAGTGGATTTGAGCGTCAATAAAACAAACCAAGATCGCACTGAAAGAAAAAAGTACTGTAAACGGCTGTAAACGCGCCTTAAAAGAGAAGGATAGAGAGAATGAAGAAAGTTTATTTGCTAATTTCCGTCACACCGTAAATACAAATGGAAAAAAGCAACGACAGCGAAGCTAAGTGTAAAACAATACTAAACTAAAGGCAATGTCAAAAAGCCAAAAATAGGTGTAGATTTTATAGCTTTGGTGGCATACTTGATTCATCCTAGACTTTTACAGCCGACAACTTTACGACGAAATTTTTGACATTACAAAAGAGCGATTTAAACTCTTTAATAGTCCTGTGAAACAATACATCACGCGGCGGGGATCAATTTAAACCGGTTTTAATTTTTTCAAAAATTTAAAAATCCAGTTATTTCTAGACAGTCTGTTAAATGTCTCTCCTTCCACTTTGTTGTAGTAATTATCGTTTGAAAATCGGAGAATTCTTCTGGCAAAAATCTACTTCAAAAGGTTTAAATTTTTTTCTGCAGGTTAAATTTTTACAGCTCGGTTACGTATTATAATAAAAAAATTATAAAGCCGGCCTCAAATAGCAATCGCACAAAATGGTCTCCAAATCAATAAAAGCCGCGAAAGAGAGCAATAATACTTGCAAAAGAGAGCGAATCTGAGACCTCGCATCTTTCTGAACTCACTGCTGATCATAGTTTTGCAAACATCTCATCACCAGAAGGTTCGATAGGCAACGCCGCTTCCATTGGTGAAGTAATGCGACTTCAGCATGTGCCTTCTACCAGGGTTCCAGCAGCTGACAATGTACTGATGGCAATTATAAACTAAGATTGCTTTGTTTGCAACAAGTCTTGACATGTCGGCCGCTGCTAAGATATAAAAAATTTTGAAAGATCTTGATTTTGTTGTCGAACTTTGTTGATCCGACGCTAGCGAAATTGAATTTATAAAAAACAAACAAACCGACATTTTGTTTCTGAAAAACTGCTGCTCAATTATTCATTCACCGACTGCTGCCAGTCTCGAGTAACTTTTTTGTCAGTCCGCAAAAGATACTACCGGTAATGACAACTAAATAGAATTGGAAACCGTTAAAATTTTATTCGAATTTTAAACCTATGCTTTGAAATTGCAGGTTTGCGAACTATCTTAAAACGTTTTGATCAATAAAATTTTGCAAAGTTGTACACGAAAACTATTTTCAGCTTAAAATTTTGACAGTTTATAATACTCGTAGCCGGTTTAAACCTAATAAATAGCTTATAAAACAAAGCGAAAATCGATTGTCCCGATTATCTAGTTTTTAGCGCCTAATTCCTTAAATAACAATGTTCTGTCAATGAGATTGGTTGAACTGACGACTAAGAAACTGGAAGCAATAAACAAGACTGACAAACAACTATGAAATTATTGGATTAAGAGAAAAAGAGGAATTGATTTTTATGTTGGGAATTTCTTGAATGGCTTTTGTCAACAACAATGTTCAAACAATAAAAAGTTTTCGGATATCCATTTGCTTTGTCAAAAACGTCCAAAATTTTAATTTTATGACATCCCTATTTCATGCCTTTTGTACAATTAAACCAACGTTTTTAGTGTTTACGCACTTTAGAGCAGCATCTTTTGTCTTCGAATAGAACAATCAATTTCCTTCAATTCGAACGACGCAAATAGAACGTTGTAACGGGATGATTGTTTTAAATCAGCATTTTTTCATACTATGGGTCCCGTGAAAAATTTAATGGGTTGTGACAAAAAAAAGAAAGGAAATAAAAAATACGCAAGTGAAAGAAACTCGTAAGAGGAAGAGTTCGGTCTCTCTCTCTCTCGCTGTGTCTCTCTTATATATGTAATCTACATTGGTTGTTCCAATATTGGAATAGCCTTATTTTATGAGCGACGAATTAATAGCTAATTGACGAAAGTTTCGTAGTAAACATTTTGTTATATTATTTTTTTCCTGTCTTACTTTTAGTAACTACATATGCATAACTTTTATATTCTTGTCAATTTTTACAAATTTTCTACTGGACTCAGACGTACTATCCGCGCTTTTAAATTTTTAAATATCGTACTATAACTAGATTTTTTTATATAGTTTTATATACATAGTGTGTTTGTTTATATATTATATATACATGTACTGTATATTATATTATAATACATATATATATACAAGGGGCCCAACTAGGGGCATAGGCGTACCAGCCCAAAAAAATTTGGGGGGCAATGAAGTTTTGCCCAAATCTTGATTTCTAGTACTTCATAGATAGGACAAAAAAATTGTCTGAGATTCTCGGACGAAGAAGAAATTTCGTCCTGAAATCATGGTAATCTCTAAAAAAAAAGGTCTTTACCTGAATTTGGTAACTAATTTTTGCAGTTGTTCAATGTCAATCCCCTAAAACTCTAACTTTTCCCAAATTTTTCATATCGCTGCCCGAAAAATTATGGTCTTGCCCAAATATTTTCCTGTCACTGCCCGAAAAATTTGAATTTTGCTCAACTCTTGGAAACTTGCTTCCTGCCCCCCGGCAGGTACGGCTACGACTAGGGGGATATTTGGACTGCATGCCATCCCCCTTTACAATACCTATCACAAAACCAAAAACAATAGACCGTCTTACGAAACGGCGATTTTTTGTTGGCAGTCTTTTGATCTGCTCCGCTCCCTTTACCTGTCACAAAAAAACCTTCGCTTCAACATTTTCATTTCTGTATTATTTTTGCATTTCTTTAATCATTGCAGTTGGCGTTTTTGATGTTTGCGGAATTTTGCAAAATTTCTTTGATTTTGCTGCACGATTTTTTAACACTGTAGTCGCACTCTCGCATTCACGTTCATGATAAATGTAGCAGTGAGAATTGGATCACTTGAATTTTTTTGTTCGCTTGAATGTTACGTCATAAATTTATCTCTAAAAATTGTATAATGAAGATTTGGCTGACTGAATCCTTTTTATTGCCTTCGTGTTCGTCATAAACGTTCCGTCTGGTAAGTTAAAATCTCTTGGGAGTTTGTTTCGCGCACATATGCTTCTAAAGTTTTCTTTTAACGAGATAAAGGTTTAGTTGTTTGACAGTATGAAGTTTGCAATTTACATTTGTTACGATTTTAACTTTTTTCAATGTTTAAATAACGGCAGAATTGATTTTAATTCTTTCTTTCTTTTATTTCATTAACTATAATCTTAATCATTCTTTGCTTTGGTTAATATAATTGATTAAATCAGAAGTCATGATTCTTGTTCGGATAGAATCAGGTTACTTAAATAAAGTCAAAGTCAACCTAACAATAACTGCTTTTTCAAACTAGTACTTTAAAAATGGAATTAATGTATAGTGCGTCACGTATGTTTAAAAGCGAAGTTACGTCACACGCTCTTCAAATGTTTACGTAGGCGCTGATGTGTGACTAATTTCAATCACGTCACATAGTTAGGGTTGCCAAATTAGGTGAAAAGTCGCAAGTTGGGTCAGCTTGGGACAGCACTTACAAACCTCTACAAAATTTAAAAATTGGTGGGAGCAAGCGTAGCCAAGAATGGAATTTTAAGCATTGCAAAAATTGTGTGTCTAAAAAAAATTTTTTTACTGTAATTGCCATCCCCCTTTGATAATTTCTGGTTGCGCCACTGTATATATATATATATATATATATCCACTGTATATATATATATATATATATATATATATACTTATGCTCCCTGCTCTTGCAGGTCGAGCACTCTGGCTGAGAAGACAGTGATGCTGTTGCACTATGCATTGCTCATCATTTTATATGATTTGAGCACTCTTGGCATCACTGGGCTTTGATTTTACTTGTGGCTTAAAAACCACAAGTAAAAGATTAGCCACAAGGTACAAATTGGTGTGCCTTGTTCTTTCTCAGCATAACTTCACTGGACTGATGAGACCCGAAAAGTCGAAACAGTACTGTCTCCAGTTATATATACTGTATATATATATATTAGCAAAAGTGATTGGACAAAGCCTGGTTACCGCTATAGCTGTCAGAACAAACGAGATGCGAAAGCCATGTCTATTGTAAATCAAGTACGATAAAGCGTTTAAGTCACGACAAGGCCCTGTTTCGCTCTTATGGAGCTCATCAGGTAACTGACACGACAATAAAGTACAAGTGCAGTATTTACAAAAGTGGGACACAAAAAGGAAGTTACATACATAATAACACATTAGTAAAATAGGATAGAGAACCAGATACAATATACAGACTGAATTCTAACGATAGATCGTTATATCATTCGAAAAAAGAACGATGAAGAAACTGGTGGACAATCAACTGAAACAAATACATGCGAAAATGCATCTTCCACGCACGTCGTTAAGGATAATAACCTTAGCAAGCGAACGTTGACTGCTATCGAGACATCTAATAAGAAGATGAAGCTAACAAGACATTACAGTGAGCAATATTTACAATATGGTTTTACGAAATGGATGGATTCAAATGGAAACGACAGGCCTCAGTGCTTAATCTATGATGGTATTCTTGCTAATAAGAGTTTGAAACCTTCAAACTAAAAAGACACTTGGAAAAAAAGCACAATGAACTTTTAAATAAGCCTGTGAAATATTTTCAAAGGAAGAAAAAAGATTTGCAGTTATCAGTAAAAGTTCTTCGTCAATTTACAACTGCTAATGAGAAAGCATTACTGTTATCATATCTAATTGCATATCGTTTGGCAAAAGAAAAACTGCCCTACACATTATCTGAAAAGGTTATTCTTCCTTCATGTTTGGATATTGTGCGTACTATGTTTGATAAAAAAATCCGAAAAATTAACAGTAGTACCTGTCAATGACAATGCAATGCAACGCAGAATTTGTTTAATTTCAGAGTATTTAGAAGAAATGCTTATTGAAAGACTGCAATCTGGTATAGCTTTTGCATTACAGCTAGACAAATGCACTGATATTGCAAATTGTGCTACACTTTTAGTTTATATCAGATACGTGTGGCAAAATAATATGTTGGAAGACTTGTTATGCTGTCTAAATTTAACATCGCACACAATTGGTAATGTATTTGCTGCATTAGAAGAGTGTCTTGTTGGGAAGTATAAATCAAACCTAAAAAATTGCAGAGGGATTTCAACTGATGGAGCAGCGAATATGACTGGGAAGAATAATGGTGTTATTAAAAGATTTTTGGATGCAGCTGATAACAATGCTGTTTGGAATCACTGTTTTATACACCAATAAATTCTGGTATCAAAGGGACTCTCTGAGAATCTTAAGTATTGAAAAGTGCGGTTAAAATTGTAAATTTTTAAAAGGAAGCTCACTTAACAGTAGAATATTTGAATTTTTTGTTTTGAGATTGGAGCCCAAAACACAATCACTTACTGTATCACACAGAAGTTCGTTGGCTGTCACGAGCCAAGGTATTTATTAGGGTGTATGAACTTAGAAATGAGCTTCATATGTTTTTGGTAGAAAGAAATAATCCTTTGTCTCTACTTTTTGAAGATGATATATGAATTACCAAATTAGCTTATTTAACTGATATTTTCAGCCTTATTAATGATTTATATTTGAAGCTTCAAGGAAAAACCGGCAACGTATTTCAACATATTGAATAAATTGAAGGTTTTCAAAAAATGTTGAGAGTTTGGCAAGGAAGACTAAAAATTATCATACTACTTATTATATGTTTCCTGCACTGTTACAACACATTTTTGAGAATGTTGTCGACGACAACATATTAACAGAATTACAACTCGAGATTTTGTCACATCTCACTTTCCTATCACAAAGCTTTAATAACTATCTTCCTGAAGAGAAATTTGAACCATTTAAGAAAAATCTTTGGATAAAAAATCCATTTAGTTTTTAAAGTCCTGAATCAATAATTGAGTTTGACTTGTTACCTGAAGAGGAAGCTGAATTGCTGCATTTCAGTTGCTTCTTGTACACTTTAATTTGTGCTTATTTTGTGTTAACAAAGGGAAATTTCTACTACTAAGTAAAAAGGCTATTCTATTACTTTTACCTTTCACAACTACTTACTTGTGTGAACTGGGATTTTCCATATTAACTCAATTAAAGACTGAAGACAGAAACAAACTCAACACTGCACCTGATATGCATGTAGCATTGTCTTCTTGCATTCCCAATTGGAAACATCTGCTTATGAATAAACAAGCACACCCATCTCATTAATTTTTGTTTTAATGCTACGTGTGTACTCTACCTTTGTGTCGGAATTTTCTTCATATTTGTTTTTCTAAAAGTAATAATATTTTATTCATTCACATAAATAAAACAAAGTGCAGATCATGAAAAATATGCATATAAATTGTCGATGCAGAATAAATGAATCTAGTAAAGACAGTTTGTCTTATTACACCTAAATATTATGGGTCGCGATGTAAACTGTGGTTTAATAGAAAAGAAAATATTGGAAATTATACAGTATATACATATATATAATTTTTCTATGATGGGTCGCAATGCAAACTGGGGTTTTGATGTGGGTCGCAGTAAAAAAAGTTTGAAAAACCCTGTTCTAAATATTCAACGAAATCAAATGGCAAAACAATATAATTAATATGAGACAAGTTTTTTATTATTATCATTGCAAAAATAAACTAACGGAAATACGAATAAGCGGATTTTAATATTTAAAACCATTAAAATAACTAATAGGTTGGCAGCGTTCTAAAGTAATACGGACGCTGTTTCAGATCACCATCGACATGGCCTCGGTTTGACTCTTACTCTCGCCATGTTGTTGTGTTTGAGAATATTGGTGTAAAGCACTTTCACCTCCTTGGAGGAATTTACATGTACAAGCGATTCTACTTGGTAAATTATTTGAAAATAAAACTCTCACCGGACTGCCAGATCTTGTCATTCTCGGAAACCGGGTTGTTATGGTTCGGTGGTTGCTTTTAATTAAATGCTTGTGCCGTCATAATGGAGATAAATACGTAAATGGCATGAAGAAAGAATAAACAAACAACTATTTTCGTACATGATATACACTACGTCACGATAATGAAATTAGTAAATTACCGATATGATATTATTTTATAATTTGTAGCTGAATTTACCCCTGCCTATAATCGTTTCGTTCAATTAAAATTATTTTGAAAATTTAAAAAACATTCTTTTTCTAATTTATTGTTTTAAAAAGTTCTATTTATTTATTCGGCACAATTAGCAAAATAAAATCATTAGAATATTCGAGAAAACTTTGATAACGGTCTAAAAAAATCTAAACGTGATAAATGGCGATATATTGCGGTGAGAATTTGCGACAAACAAAAGATGGAGCAACTTGAAAACGAAACGAGTCAAGTATTTTTTGCTAACGACGGCGACGAAGTACTTTTAGCTGCATAGCAATCCACATCTGACTTCACTTCGAGCAAATTTAACTTTTAAAAGTTTGTGTTCAGTACAATGTTTGAAAGTACATTAAGTCTATACAAGGCAATCCAAGAATGAATGCGAAAACAAAATAAAGCAATAGTTTGTAAAGTACAAAAGATTTGAAATGTAAATTTTATTCAATTTTTAATCCTGTTTTAACTTTAAAAATTAATTTCAGCCAACTGTTAAGCTATAGTTTAAAATTAAAGCTTGGTTGAAGATATATGTCAGGAGACAACATTTTGGCGCCGATAACGAAAATGTTACAAAACGTTCCAAATATATTCTCAATTGATTGAACTTTATAAGTCAACTGTTTACGATTATAGCTTCAATAAGCTGACTAATTTTATTTTGCAACGTGGACAGTTTTAATTGGTAGGCGCTTAGCACGTGTTTGATAAAAGTTTCCGATTGGGTGATAAAACGTTCCACTTCTTCATTTCGTTTACTAATCCTAAAAAAGTTAAGTTTAATATGATAACACATCTAAAAAAATTTTTTCGGTTTAATAGCTGCTGGTTTCATTTAATGCAAATCATAAAAATGCAGTCATTATCTATTACAACAGCATATCTATGCATTATTAATCAACGTAAATGTATTTACTAATTTGTTCTATAAATTGGTTTTGTTCTTTTATATTAGAGTCTCTACCGCTGAGAGTTCTGATTGGATGGGGAAATAAGCACGTGAGAAATACAGACTTCCGATTGGTCATTGTCAAATCATCAACACAATGAAGCATGCTCGGCAAACATGACCACAAACAACCAGAAAAGCTCCTACCAACAAAGTAGGATTTTTTTGGTTTTATGACCGAACCAGTTGTTCAATAAGAAAAATCGCGTTCCACATATTATACTTGATCACTGTCATTGTTCATTGCGACGGATTTCACAGTCATTTTAGAATTAATCGGGCAAATCGTCAGCTTTTTAGAATAAACAGAAAGCTAAGAATGCTTTTTGAAAACGGTAATGACTACACTTCAAAAGCGGCAAAAATCCTTTAAAACAACGGCTTGAAAAATCTTATTCACATTAAAAGACATTACAATAATTTAATAGTGAATCTACTTACAAAAGCATGATAAGAATACACATCAAAGGATATTCGCTTGTTTTTAAGACGACATTGCTGTTTGTTAGACTAAAAAAATAAATTCTCGTTTATAATCAAGAATAAGGACTTGAATGATTTATGATAAACGGCGTTTAATTTATGGTTAAAGGCTTTGATTAGTTGTTTGTTAATCAACAACAGCGACAGAGCTTCAACATTGTTTTAAGTCTGACCTAAAGTAACCTTTTAACCTTTTAATTGGCGTAATACACTATTTTGCTTCCTTACTTGAATGTGAATATCAATTCTTTAACATCATGAGAAATCGTGAATGGAGAAATGCTGGGAAACAAGTCTTGACAGCTGCAAAATGGCCAAAGTTCAATTTTATTACGATTGAAAACGTGGCTGCTTTGACTCACACTTTAGCCAGTTTTTGGTGAAGGATATTTCGTCGTATTGAAGCTTGATTTTTCGAATCGATGTGAGGATAAATTGGAGTTCGCAAGTCGTTATGCTAAAACAAAACAAATTACAGTGACTTTGGAAATAAATAACACTGAAAATATAGCAATAATTCACAGTAGATAAGTATGGGTGGTAAAACGGAGATATGTTTTTCCAAGAGCAATTTTGGTCTCCATGGAAAAACGACAGAGCAAATCAATCAAACAACTTTTTTTGCTTTGCTTTGGACAATTTTTTTAAAAGTTTCCAGTTTCCACAAAACATCGTCTAAATATCTTGGTCATTTTGCAACCGAAATATCAAAAGCAGTAACAGTAAGCCTAATAGTAACCCAAGTAAACTAAATAGTAAACAAAATTTAAAAAAATTAAAATGTTGAAGTCCTTGGGTCTATTATACACCAAAAAGTCAATAATAATCTAAGAGAAGTAAGAATTTGATTTGCTAAAACACTTTTTACAGCTTAATGTTGCCAAAAAAAAAAACATTGTTATTTGATGTTACAAGAGAGGAGGGTAATGCCAGCGAAAACATAACCTATCCACCGGTTTTAACTGCAGTTGATCTTCTATTTAAATTCAAATAAAAAAATAGTGAGAAAATTCGTCGGGGTTTGGTTTCGCAAAACAAACCACTTTTCGTAAAATTTTTCCTTAAAATTTAGAACACTAGCTATAATCACAGTTCGTCGAACATGATCTACTTTTTCATTGACTTTTTCTTCGGCCTCCTTAAAGCGGACCATCCCAGATTCACTCATCCTCCCTCTGTAGAACATTTCGACTCGCTGAGTGTAGACCTCCATCGCGTCACCTTCGGCGCTTTTGCTGTCTGTCGAGTCGAAAACAAAGATAGAGTTTTGAACGTGAGAGTCTCATCGTGAGAGACAACACGGGCGCGAGTTCGAACAAAATCGATTTATTTCGGCCCAGATTTCATGATTAACTCGCTGTTAACCGAGACTTTTGTTTATTACAAAAGTTTGTTTCTACAATACAATGGGAACTAACCAAAAACAACTAAGTTTAAGTGAAGACGTTTACGCTTGTCTGACTTAATGCTAAGAGTAAATCTTGGC
Organism: Diplosoma virens; assembly: GCA_963680785.1. Classification (NCBI taxonomy): domain Eukaryota; kingdom Metazoa; phylum Chordata; class Ascidiacea; order Aplousobranchia; family Didemnidae; genus Diplosoma; species Diplosoma virens. Next base: position 17,021,333 of record OY796882.1, read on the forward strand.
TTTTGGTCGAATGGGATGGATATGCGTGCGCATGGGAGACGATTTTCGAATTTTTTTATTTTACCTAAAAATTCCTAATTTTTTGAAAAATCGTACGCGACACAAACAAGCTTACAGTAACAAAACTAAAGCAAGCAATTTAGGGTGCAGAAATGAGGTTAAAACAGTTTAGTGACACAACAATAGATGCGTTTATTGCATGTATCACGCTCTAAACCAGGAGTTCTCAAAAGGAGCTACGAGCAGAATCCTTTTTTGAAGTTGAATTGACTTTTGGGACAAAAATGAAGAAATCAGATACAGTATCAGAGTGATGACGTCTTCACTTGAATTTTGAGACAATATTCTAAGCAGGGGACAACGGCTGTTTGAGAGTCTCTGAAAAGAGGCCACAAACTACCAAAGTTTGAGAACCACTTTTCTAAACTAATAGTAGATAATCGTTGAATAATACTTACCCGAAATACCAGATACTACTTTGTTGAGTTTTTTATCTAGCAGCTGAAGTTTTTTCATCTTTCTCAGTTCTTCGACAGTAATTTCACTGCTGCTCTGCACGGGAAAAAATATAAGAGGAAAAACTTGATTACAAAAGCAAAATGTTCTTCTAAATTCAAGTTACCTTATTCGTTCAATAATAATATTGATCAAATTATTATAAGTGCACTCAAATAAAGTTTGTAATTTCGTTCATGGGCACACAAACAGCAACAACAACAACGAAAGAGCCCACCCTACCTACGATCAATTTAAAAAATATTCTGACTGTTGTGATGAGATACCAAAAATTGACTAATTAATTGTTAGCTTTACTAAACTAAATTCGCTACTATAAATCAAATTCTAAAATAAAGCAAAATGCATTAAGTAAGAACACATTAACGAATAAACAAAATATAAAATTAACTTAATAGTTAATAATAGTATGACAGCTATTAGCTTACTCTGCAGTTACTATTTATCGCAATTTAGACAAACGAAACATCGCAATTTAAACAAACGAGACAGTAAAACGGAGGAATTAAAGCGCCGCGCATTTTAAGTTTAAACGGACGTTTATTACAGAAGTAAACAATAAAGATTCGCAAGTTCGAATCTTTATCGAGATATAATCTTACGACAACTGTCTTATTGCATCCTTAACAATTACAAACAAAAGAAAACGAAATCCAATATCGCCGCTGGATGACTTGCGATAGAACCTTAACATATTTCGAAAAGTCGATTTCTACATCTACATTGCTACGATATATTTGAATAATATGTGCATTAAATGCTTTAAGACCAAATTGTATGTGATAAACAGTTTCATAAGTGTAAAATGATGCAGTACGTCCGATGCCCTGCAAACAGTTGATACTTGCATAATATACAATAGCTCTTTACCAGCGTAATGGCAAAAGCTACCAAGCGTCACTAACTTGATGAAAGAACAAATCGCGCTTGTTCCAAGAACAATAAAAATGAACTGAGAGTAAGTTTTTTTTCAAAGAGTCAGCTAACAAATAAACTTTGCAATTGCATACCTACACTATCTGGAACAAGTCAACTAACGAATCAAAAACAAAGAGGTCTTTCCTTCAATGCGACTTATGTTTCTAAATCTAAAGTACTTGGGGGAAGCAGTGTGTTAGGCCAAAGTTTAGTGAGTCCTTAATCACACTTTTCTAGTGTAATTTATTTTCGGTGAAGATTAGCGCGTTGAAAAAGTTAAATTGGGACCGGCAGTTGACTACAGCTCAACGAGTACAAAGCATGAGTAAGAAACTCAATAACTCCCTACTTCATTTAAAATTGGCCTCCCAAGCCGCAACCAGCATAAGTTCAGAAACACTATCCGATAATTTTTGAGCAGGCACGAACGGGGTCTAAATCTTGTCTTTTTCATTCATCATTGAATAACTGTATGGCGAAGTAGAACAAGAGTTTCAACATTGCTTTGACTATCTAACAAGAGTTAGCCATTTAAGCGGTAATGCTCAGCTCGCTGGGTTTGTAAAGGAAATCCTGAAACGGCCTGTTGGAAATAGTACGCAAGCATCCAGTGCCATGTAATGGCAGTTTTTCGGAACACTGTCAAATAGGGCCCTGAGCCAAAACTTGGCTAAAAGGACAGCACAAACGTTAAGCAATTAAGAATGAATCAACGGGTGGTCTCACTTGTTCAGGGGGCTCGATCAAACCGAGACAAAGCAAGGTTTCTTTCGTCAGCCACTGGCGCAGAGTGCCGGTGACGTCATCGACAGGATTGCCACGTCTTTTTTCCTGCTTTGTTCGAGTTGAATTTGTTTTGGAACAAGTGCTTGAGGTCGAATCTTCTGGACTATGAGGAAAATTGGAAGAAACAGGAAGAGGTTCTTCGTTTTCGGATACATTATCCTGAAACTCCGTTTCATCCGGTTCGGATCCGGAAGTATCGTCCGGATCTGGAATTAAAATATTTATTGTTTGAAAAAGCTCTTTCTCGAAGTAGAATTAAAAAATATAAGAATATAATTTCCAATCAACCCTTTAATAAATTGTTTTTGTTTCTCAACATTTATACAAACTGGTCAGTGCCTCATTTTTCTTTTCGTATCAGCACACTTTTGACGTTATTTTTTGCTGCATGAAAGGTGGTTATTACTAGAATGCGGTCTTTGCTTATCGGTTCAGAGGCAGGTTTAATCAATAACAAATAACAATAATTTCGGGACAAAAAGACCTTTGTCAGTCACGTGCTCGACGTTAGACGGGGTGAGGCGTGCACGAAGGGGAATTTCTTCGCCCAAGGACCCGCTTTCGGAGAGGTACAACTTCACGTGTTCGACCCTGAAACGAAGCAGCGGCAGTAGTGAACAAACAGACGCGTCGATGACGCATCGACCTACTCGTTCGGATCTCTCAACCAGAGCGGCGAGGTCGGGATCTGTTTCGCGACGTGATCGGACGCTTTGTAACAGCGATCGCTGCAGAAGAGCTTGCGTCGGGAAAGGTCGAAGACGCGGTTGTTCGCGATGCGATATTGCTGCTTCAAAACCTGTTCGTCGACGTTTTCAAATCGGGTTATTTCGCTTTCAGATCACCAGGGGAAAAGCTTAGTCTTACCAGGGGGGAACTTACCTTTTTAAGGGGTTGGTCGCACAGGGGGTAACCACATATTTTCAAAATCGAACGCTCTTCGTTTACATCTTGATAATGTTGCGCGCTTAGGAAGTAAACCTAAAAATAGAACTTATCGACAATCACGAAAAACTATTTGCACATCCGGGGTAAAGCATTATATTTATATATATTTAATCATGACGTACAATACTAGAAATTCGGAGAACGCGTCATCTTTGTATTTACAAACCTTATTTCAAACCAGAGTTTGCAGGTTTAATTAATTTTTAAAGCTTACTAAAACGTTGAAATTAACGAAGCTCTGGAATTTTAGACACTTGCAGAATTTTCTACTAAAACATATGTGGAAACAAACATGAATAGCAAATGAACAGCATTAAATAAAATTCCCTTTTGAATCAAAAGTTAAAAAAAAAAATTAGACGTTTAAAAAAGTTACCACAAAAATCACGTTATCTAGAGTTTCAAACTAAGGGTCACGATACTTATTTCAAGTCAATTGTAAAGGGACAAGAAAAAGACGACGTTTATCGAAGTCAAAATTCTTTTCAAAATCTAACATCCTCAACAAAAATCGTACCGATTTAACGAAGAACTCGCGATCGATGTTTTCTTCCAGCAGCTGCTTGACAAGTTCATGAGCCTTCTTCTCCGCGAGAACTTTGCGCTTTACATCCTTGGTTACGTTTTTGTTTCTGCGAGAAGACAATAAGATTAATGAAACGGCAAGAGAATCATGTCATTTGAACACGACATACCTGAACAAATGATCTGGGTCGTTGTCGTTATCCTTTGTCATAAATTAATAAAACTGTTAGATGTTAGAAAATTTTAAATATTTCTGAAAAACATGGAAAATTAACCTGTTAAGGTTTTGGTATGACAGGTTGAAGCTTTCCATTTATAAACAACAGATTAACAAATCTATATCGCGCAGTAAAGACACAATCTAGTTTTAATTAAATTCTTGTTGTCAAAGTTATTCTTTGAAAGAAGATCTAACAAATTAGGAATGAGCTTCAAGAATTATTAAAAAGTTTATCAAGGTCAGTCGCCAGCAATACAAATTTATCTGAAGGAAATAGACAAAAAAAATCAAAAAATTCTAGTTATAGTACTAGAATGAATCGCTACTGGTTTTATTTATGGTAAACACAAAGTGAAAATTAAAAGCAACAAAATACAGCAGCAATGCTCATAACTTTTATTGAGCTTTGTAAAATGCATACGATTAAAAAAAAAAACAGACAGCATTCTAACAAATGTCGCTACAGTTTTACGGTTGAAGTTATTGCAGAAACGATCATTACATAATAACTGAATTATAAAAAGTGGAAAAAAGTTTTACTTTAGAAAATGGCATGGAATTCTTCCCGAATTGTTGGAACCGGAGTAGTGTAATAATCCTATTTGCACGTCACAGAGCGTCGAACAAAAGTTTAGCTTTCCATCGTTAAAGGCGGTTTAAAACAATAATCAACTGCAACAATTTCATCCGATGCCAGAATGGGTTAAATCACGGCTAACTCTTATGATGCGGATTAATACGAAATTTGGTGTTGAGATTACGAAAAACACGTTCGATAAACGTTTACATTAATCGCAGCTAAGTTTTTTCATTATTGCTACAAATGCACCTTTTATAAAATTAAAAAAAATATTTCTAGCACAGATCAAAAACTTTTTTCAAACTGATCAAGACTTCGAAGAATATTAATATTTTTTAATTTCACAAGTATGCCAAGCGTTTATACTCATATAAATACAATGTAATATATTATTTAACAACAAACAGCAGTCGTTAGTTCTAAACCAAAAAATTTATGTAGAGTAATTCCTAAGCAATGATTAATCATCGCTTTTCAGAAATTCTAGCAGGGAATATATTATAGTAGGGCTGATTAATTAGCTTCAAAGAAATTCCTGATTTTCCAAAGTAAACTATAATTTAATACCGCAAAGCAGAAAGCAGAAACGCAAAATCGATCTAATATGTACGATATAGCTTACTCGAAACCTAGCTATTTTTAAAAACTTAACTAAAATTCAATTGCGGCTAAAATGAAATCATTATCAAACAGGCACGACTTTTATTCAAAACCAAACACCGGTCAAAAAAAGCCAACGTAAAGGCCCGTTTCCACTACGAGCGTGGAAAAGAGCATTCTTTCTCTCTTTTATTGATCTTCGATTGAAGCGAGCGGTTAAAATTGAAGCGAGCGCAAAAAAAAGCAATAAAACAAACAAAGAATGCTTTTTTCCACGCTCGTAGTGGAAACGGGCCTTAAAACGTCCATTAGCGTAAAGAAACAGTTTTTGCATAGAAGCAACGCCGGCAGGTCGACGCCGGCTGACACGGTTTTAGTGTCACGTGAATAAACTTCACAGAATACGACAGGATCGTAGCAACACCAAGCACATAGTCGCTTCAGAAACCTTAAAAACAAAGGTTTTTTTAGGAAATTACGTTTTCAAGCTTTGATTGCAATCATTGTTGCAACACGTTAACACATGTGAACACGTATTTATCAGATTAGCTAACCCTTGGGCTTCTGCTGACCAGAGTTGTACTAAGTCTGGCGACACCTTTTTACGCAAGAAAGCATGTACTTAGTCTGAAATATAAACTTGTGTCCTACTGATCACGGGTCGGATGGCGTCAGACTAAGTTATAGTGCGTAATTGTAATGAATATCTCAATTGAAGAGTGACATCTTGCGGATTTCGCAATCGAAAACATATTAGTTTCGAGCTCAGCAACCATGGCTACGCTTCTGAAAAACATTTAGTTCGGATTATGCGTGAAACAAGGCAGAGGGCTTAGATTTATCGTTCAGTATTCCAAGCTTTGAAGCAAATGATGCAAAATCACTTAAATGGACAAAGCATTTGAAGCAAAATTGACAACGCAGCATTTAAACAAATCAAACCCAAGGGGTTGAATCCTAGGTCAAGAGTCTACGTACATGGTTGTACGGGCACTAAACGGCTTGTGATTCACTTGAAATTTTAAATGAGAAGCGATACATATAAGTCTTACGATGTAGTGATTCCCGAAACCGAAGTTACGTTCCGTGAAGGCTTTTAAGAAGGATATCCCTCAACTTGATTCGCAGTGTTTCGTTTCCTTCGCAGACTATATGAGTGGAAGCATTGTCGATTTGCACCACTGTGTCTTTCTGAAACCAAATGTCAAGTTATGGTAAAATCAAACAAGTTCTTGTTTCTAATCGATTTATAACGATCATAAATACATATACAATCAAATTTTCATCTTATCTAGTTCGTTATATAGCATTTCAAACAGAATAATCATGGTGCTAAATTTAGTCGATGCAGCTATTGGATTGTTTTGTCACGTGGGTACACAGCTTCTTCTCGTGGCAATTAGAAAGTGTACACTGTGGGGGCTCGAAGGCAGGCCTAAATGCGTTACAGTATTTGTTGACGCAGCTATCCACATACAGGGGTTCCATCCAGACGATTCAGGGGTTGGTAACTTAACGTTATGCTTTGAAGCCAATCTAATTATCTATACGAGTATTTTCATTGTCTTTTATCCACCAGTACATGGAAAGAAATGGTACTACGACAGCTGATTTAGTTACGTAAGTTTTTATGATTGAACTATCTCTTTGTTATTTTAAATCAAAGGACAACTGTGAGAAACCGTGGTGCCATATTCCCCCATTATGGTGTTTCGATAAACTGCGGGGCCCCAGAAAAGGATAGTGCGCAATGTTTACTCTGCGCAAACCGACTGAAGCAAGACCTGGTAAAAACTAAAAAAAAATGAGACAGAGAAAACGTATGGATTCAATTATTCTAATTGTGAGATTTATACCGATTTATGTCGTAAGCACACGGCGCACTAATCAACTTATGATTTAACGATGCCGACTATGTCGTAAGCATACGACGCACCAATCAGCTGATGGTTTAACGATTCTGCTGGGTATCGACGAGTGAATGTTTGCACGGAATAACTGGGTTTTAGTTTTTCGCATTTGCACTGCCACTATGCTACATATTGGGAAATGTAAGCATAATCAAAATACCAAATTAACTATTCTTAAATCCCTGTCTAAGTCGTAGAAACTCACCAGTAAAACAATCTTTCCAGAACTGGTGTCTTCTACTTTAACATCACGAAAGCCTTCCTGTAAATTAGGTCAAAGCTTTTTTTTATAATGTCAGTTAATGTTTCGTTACCCACAAGAAAGCTTGAAAAGCGTACAAATTTTTATTATTCTTAAAAAGCAAAACACTTTAGCCAAAGCTTGCAAAGTTAAATTACAATTTTTCGTTCATTTTTTATAATGGTTAAGCGAACTAAAGCGACAATGCGTGGGTTAGACTTAAATACTGAGGTTAAACGATCAAACCTGTTTTAAATTGTCCAGAAATTGTTCCACCTTCAGCTTTCCGCACACCAACGGCCGATGTCCAATCTCTTCGTGCAGTTTCCGCTTCCTGCCTGCCGCTACACGCTTCTGTAAAGCCTGAACGAAACATCGAGGAAGTTAACAATATAGATCGTCTTGGCACATGTAATTCATGAAAGGAGATGAACTGGAATAGCAACGCCAAAGTTCATCGTTAATCAGTTACTCCCCTCCCCAAATTTAAGTAGTGTATAAAACAAGTAAACCTTCAAAACAAATGATCAATGAAGCCGAAAATGGGACGTAAAGTTAAACTCAACAAAACAGCAAATTGAAATCATCTTAACCTTCATTAAGTGGTGGTTGTCTCTCGTCACCATTTGCATGGATAAAGGAGCCATCAAAACGTTGTTGACTTCTGCTGGTTGAATGGAAGCAGCAAGCTGTTAAACAATTTTTTTTTTTGATGTTATGCTTACAACGGAAGAAAGAGGGGAAGATTAAGCAAGTCAGAAAATAAAATATTATTGCTCAAATGTGTGTGTGTGTGTGTGTGTGTGTGGGTGTCTGTGTGTGCGCGCGTGTCTGTAAACGTTTTCACAAAGTTTGAGTGTTAAACGTGATACTTCACATACAATTTCTATTAATATTCTGTATAGCTAAATGTATCCATTTTCGTAGTTCAGTTGTAACAATAAAAACATTTTTGAAAGTTGCTACCTCTGGTTCAAGATCAACTTTCTCCATGTTTCGCTTCAGCTTCAAATTAAGAATAGATGCAGGCTGCAGTTTCAACAAAGGGGATTCCTATTTAAAATCAATTGATGTACACGCATTCGTTCAACCAGCGACAAAAAGATCACTTCGCGTTTACAATCAACAGCAACGTGAAAATTTATCTCGCTGCAATAATACGATAAAATAGAAATATGCCGAAGCTTTAAAAACCTCATATTTTATCTACTCTTTTAGTATTAAGTTAATAAGTTCAAGAGAGTATAAATTTGGAGGAATTGCAGAAACCGAATTTTTCTTCTTCAGGAGAACAAACCGGACACAAAAGTGTACCTGATCGTAGCAGATTATAGATCTTTAAAGAGCAGATATGATGTATCTTTATGATATTATGATATATCTTTAAAAAGAAAAACTAGCAATAACTTAAATACCAAAACCATATTTTTATGGGCTTTTATTTTAAAAGCAATTAATCTAACCACTTTTTTACAACGATGAGTAAGAGTTTAAAGACACAAACCTTTCTTTATTAGCAAAAAAATAACAAATATTTGACACGTGAGTGGAAATTTTAAAGGCATAAAAAGTTAAATATTTTTTCATACCAAGTTCAGAACCAGGTCGCTTCTGTGGGGAAAAAGAACGGGGGGTTTTAGGTAGCTCGAAGGCGTCACCACCTGGCGCGGGGATAATCCATCAATAATCTTGGTTGCCGCCTGGTGGTTGAATCTGGTGTCAATTGGCAAATGAAAAATTCGGGCATTTAATGGTAGAAAGGGTGAGAGTGCCTCCAAATGAGAAAAACCAGGCTCTGCAAAATAAGAAGCTGTAAACATTTAAGAAGCGGTTCACAAACTAGGAAAATTGACATCGCAGGTGAGAACTAATTCAACAAAATTTTCGCTTTAACTCGAGTAGTTTCGTTGTTAATCATAAGTGACTGCAACTTCTACATCAAAAGAAATACAGTCATCAAAAAATATACTGTATACATTGTTAACAGAATTATGACAAATAAACTGAATCAAAATAAGTACTCAATGTTCAAATTTTTAAATCTATTGGAACAAGACTGATGGAATAAGATGATTTAATACCGAAATCGATTTTTAGTATTTTATTGTGTTAAAATTTTTTTTAAATAAACTTTGATTTAAAAACATTTCTTGCTGTGGTGACTTTTGTGAGATCCAGGACTTTTTCTATTCTGAATAAAAATAAACTTATAATGTTGCCAGCTTCACAAAGCAAGACGAGAACTTCAGCTTCATCTTCAACTTACCAACGAAAATGAAAGAATTAGAAGCCGAACCTCCCCACATCTTAACGAAATGGCCAGCGTCACCAAACCTCAATGAAGGATGACCAGCAAACGCGATGCATGGTTTCTTGAAACCAGTCGATAAACCATCTGAAACATCACTACAGCATGAGACCAGTTGAAAAAACCATCACCACCACAACAATAGACATCACACTGGACTTCTCTAAACAACCAATTTATGCAGTTCATAAGAAAATAGAAGTGGATTCTTAATGTGACTGGATTGGCCCAGACACTTTTTAAAATAAGAATTAAAAAGCTTATTAAAAACAAATTCAGCAATCTATTATTTCATCTAAACTCCTACCATGAATACTTGAGAAAACTTTCAACCTCCCAAGCTGAAGCAACTCATCGTGTGAAAACGGAGGCTCGGGCAAGTAAGCTTTGTTCTGTTTGTTTGGATGCAACCTTAAATAAATGCACAAAACGCATGACATAAAACAACAACTGGCAACACTTATCAATCGTGAAACTCGAAAGCGCTCAACTTAATTTGGGTAAAATCGTCGACATATTAAAAAAAAAAACAATACACGTTGTAAAAAGGCGATTCTGGCACGCTTTAAGAATCACACACGTGAATTTTAACCCAAATATTCCACAACATAAATGTTAATCTAGTTAAAGAAAAACTATTTATGTCACGCATCAAAAAAGAAACCAAAAAGAGTTCCAAAAAATCAGCATGCACAATACAATTAATTTTATCTTACCATTCGGCGTAGATTTGCGAGAAGGCAAGTGACGCTTTACCGCTGGGAAAGACGAGATAAATCGGTATATTAATGAGGTTCGTTTGCTCCATGTAAGGAAGAAGATATTCTAATAGGTCATAAAGAAGACCAGTGGCTAAGCAAGGCACCAAAACGTTTCCACCGCTTTTTACAGTTTTTGCTGAAAACAACGTTCTTTTTGAATTTGAATTTTTTGAATAAAATATTTTGAATTTGAATTTTTTGAATCGAATATTTTGAATTTGAATCGCTAAAACACCGCTATTTTGAATCGCTAAAACCGATTAAAATCGCATTAAGAAAGAACTTGTTAAAAGAATTTTGGTAAATGCCAACACAATTAAAATGTTAATAATGATAAAACAATTTGCAAAAAAAGAATATTTTCCTACACACTGTCGTCTTTTAAATACAAAAATTTTTTGATGTTGAAAAATCTGCAACGTAACTATTAACAACCTTTAGATAACTTTAAAAACTTCAAGCCATCTCACTTGTACATACCGAGACAGGAGCAAAACTCGTTCAGCATCGAGTCAGGATTGTGCGTTGGAGCTTGGGTTAGACCAGTGAAGATTAACAAGTCGCTGTTGCCAAGGAACTTACTGTCAAGTGGCTGAGGGTGTGTAGTTAAACTAGAACTGGAGGACATGTACACAACCTAAGATGTTGATTTTTTTAGAAAAATATTAAACAATTTAAGAAAATTTCGAAAAATTAAGGTAAAGTACAAAATCTAAATTGGCACCTTTTCAAAATTGGATTCAATCAACCAGTTACAACTTCCCAGGGAATATCCAGAACTGTAAGCTGCGACGGTTAGAGCACCAAAAATACTCTTTAAAAACAATATAGTCAGTTTTAAATAATGATTGTACAAAAAAAAAGACACATACAACTTTCTCTTCAAATCTAACAATGTTTATTCTTGACATCGAAGAAAGCAGATCATCATTACTGTAACATTGTCTCCATGTTTCAACATTGCGATTGTGAATGTTTGCAAGAGAAGATGGTAATTGTCTAAAAATTTTTATTAAGGTGATTATAATAACATAGATCTAGCAATGCAAGTGAAAAGTTATGGCAAATGTTAAAAGGTCACTGTATCAGCTGCAATGAACTTTAAAACTGCTATATTCCTACACTTCATGCAGCCTCTTTGCCTGAATTTATAAAATTTAATTTAGTATACCTATTTTCTGTTCTTACTTATTTTTTTATGATAATGTAACAAAATAAAAAAGCAAAGGTGTGACAAAAAAAAATGTAAAGGAATCCTAAATAATTGTACTTAAAAGACTAGGGTGCTTAGAGCAAAGAAAAGCAGAGGATATGCTGTGGAAAATTGGTCGAAACACAGCCCACAAAAGTTTTAATTTTTTCATCTGGTAAAATGTATTTTGGCTGGTGTCTACCTGACCTGGAAAGTCCCAATCAAAAAAAATCCATCTAATACAGCTTTGAAGAACTTTGCCACCACAGTAAAGTATTAGTCTACGGAAAAGGACCCTGTTGCTTCAGGTAATATAAGGTCTAATGAAAAAACAGATTGTAAGCATTATATTCAACAACACAATTTACCTGGCAAATTTTTTATTTTTCCATTTAGTTGCCTGATTACTTTTAGGCAGATTTTGACAATATTCCACAAGCTCTTCCATGCAAACTCTGACAACAAAATCATTCAATTTAGATGTCGTATTATACTTTTTCAATAAATCAAATAAACTAAAATCACTAATATCATATATGTACTTTTTAAAATATCAAGATGGCCATATATACAAAACCGTAAAAACCAGGTCTGTGGAGTCGGTACACAAAACTTTTGACTCTGACTGCTAGACTCTTAAAATTTAAAACAGACTGACTCTGATTTCTATTATTTTTCCCCATTAGGGACAAAATGAAGATAAAATAAAAAATATAGTTAAGATTCCAACTCCTGGATTTTGATAGTAGTTGGTAGATTGAGTGCAGCACTACTTGTAATACTGCATATAGCATTTTATCAATACCAAGTGAAGCACCATGCTACATTTTAGGCTAAAATAACCAGAAATTAGTGTTAATGGTAATAGAATTTGAAGGCTACATATGTCTATGCTCTATGGTCTCTACCTCATAGGTAACTCAGAACTTCTTGGAAGTGTTAGGTCTCAAAAACAGTTCAGTAGCATCACCACACAATAATTTTAGGGATACAGGAGAAAAAAAGCTAATTAAACTAATACATATAATATTGATGTAAATTAAGTGTTATAAATGCATTAGAAACATCAGTTTCATACATATAAAACAATGCATATTTAAAATATTGTTTTATATGTTACATATAATATAATAAAATGTATTTGGAACCAGAAAATTCGATTCAGTGTGTTCTTAGTGACTCTGAATTCTCAAAAAAAGTGCTCTCCTGACTCTGACTCAAGCAATTGCAAAAAATGTTAGAGACTTCGACTCCTTTCAGAAAAAATTTGCTTGAACTTTGACTCCATGGCCTGAGTAAGAACCATGGGCTTGCATTTTTTTCAACAAAGGCATGCTATCTGCAGCCTTTCCTTCTTTACCAGTTCTTTTTTCTAAATGAAGTTATGTGAGGTTTTAGTAGTTACTTGACTTACAACAAAAAAAAACGTTTATTTTAGCCTTTCATTTGAATTGAAGACTTTTCTTAATCTTTATTTGACTTTTAAAGACAATAACATTCTTTAAAAAAACTTTTTTTTTGATTTAAACGAAAAACTTGTACAACCCCAAGTAGAAATAAATTTTTCCAATGTGGCCCTTGTGTAAGCTATTAAGCAATACAAAATACAGTACCCCAGTAAGGTTCTTTTAGATTAGCGATTAAGAGAAATAATTTCAAACAGTCTATTTCCATCTTGGGTATGTGTCAGTAAAAATAAACAAATAAAAACATCAAACCTTCCAATCTGCTGAGATGGCTCAGTAGCATAAACAATTCCATTAAATCCACAATACTAAAAAAATATACAAGTCAATCTACTATGCCACAAGGGGTGTGTTCAACAACAAATACCAAACTGACAAATAAAAAATGAAAACCAATAAAACTGGTAATTTTACCAACTTGACTTACTTCTGTTATAAATGGCAATGCAGAGATACTAGCAGAGTTTGACACAAGTATTACATCAACAGTTGAAAGATCTAATAGTTCCATCTAAAAAAGTGCATTTCTTTGCATTGCACACTTTCAGAAAAACATTTTCAGAAAAACTTCATTTACCTCAGGTAAATTAAATTCTGGGGTACTATCCACATAAACTTTTCCAGAACATTCTTTTAATTCCTAATTAAAAAATAATTTAACACAAAGTAATACAATACATCAAAAGAAAAAAAGAATACTTTGTCTTTTTTACAAATTAACTTCAAAAAATAAATATACAGGGGTGGCCATATGAAACCTTACAGTTGTCACAATGAATTCATTTATTTATCACACAATTACACAATTACAATGACGAATTTACTTATTTATCTGACAATTATACAATTTTTAATCCATTTGAATTAACAGTTACAATAAAATCAATAATAATAACTGTATTACATTAAAGGTTTGAAGTGTTTACCTTCTTCACTGATGCATTTCAAGCACCTGTCCTTTGTCACTTAGTCCTTTCAGTTAGAAATTACGATACATTACTGTGACACTAGCATAGTCACAGCGGTAGATAGAAAGGCATTTTGACTCAATCATCTTACATAGAACTGATGCCTCTTATATATGGGTCATTATTGAAAGGGAGGCTTTAAATATCCAAAAGAAGGTGTGGCTTATACACGGGGGCAGCTAATACACGGGTATATATGGTATGCAGATAGCAAACTGAGAGAACAAAGTTTTTTAATATTGATTTATTGAAATCAGCAGTAACATTGATTTGTGCATTATGCTGAACTTTTACATGTGCAATTATTGACGTAATCAATAATAATTAATTATAAATTATCAATTTTACTCTTTGGTGATATTAAGTGTGAGGTTACTTATGAACACCCCTGTAGTTTAAAAGTTTTATACTAAAATATTATTCTTAATAATTTTAACAGGGTGGCTATTTTACTTGATTGTACAAAATTTTCTGTTAGTTCAGTGCTCCACAACCTTTTTTCATTCATGACACACTAACAATTTTTCAAATTTAGTGACACACTTTTAGCAGAATTAAATATTATAGGCAATTAAACTACAAAGTTTACTGTATAATTTATTTTGATGCGATATTTGTGCTTGTTTTAGTGAACACAATCACTGTACATTAGGTTTGATATTTGAAAAAGCAACTCAAAGTTTTCCATCAACTTCTTTTAAACAGGATTGTTTATCCTTTTTAATCAACAGCAAAGGTAAAAAGCTTAGTCTGCACAAATAAGTAGTGCAAAATTTTGAGCAAAATTTATCAATGGCTGCCTTGGAAATGCAACTATATTCATCTGCATTTGAAAACTAAACCTGGCATAGAATTTTAATTTCAGAAAGTTTTTCTCTTGCCAATAAACCTAACTCATGTGTTAATAATTCAACATTGGAGGCAAAAGGATTTCAGATTTAATTGTATTGTTTCATACTATTTGTAAAAAAAAATAATGGTCATATTTCTACTCTTAACAAAGTCAAGTGTTCTTGAGCCGAACCCAACACAAATTTTTATCTTTATGGTTGCTTCTTCGAAACATTTCTAGTGATCCTTGTTTGAAATCATTTTTCCAGAGTACTATTTTTTGTCTAAATCTTTTTAACTGGTCAGAACATGTCAGTATATTTTCTTTTTTGTTCTGCATTTTGGTATTGAGTTCATTCAAGTGTTTGTATATGTCAGAATGTATGTAAGCTTAGCAATCCAGCAAATGTCCTCAAAAAGCTGACACAAGTCATAGTTGTTCTTACTGAAGAATTAACTTACTTTGTACCAAAGAGCTTGCAAGAACTTTTTCTCTGAGAAAGTCATCTCACAGATGTAAAAAATAATAGTGACTGATATTCTGATACCATTTCTTCACACAGACAGGAAAAAAATTTGTGAACTCAAAGCTCTTGATTTAATGAAGTTGACAAATGTGGATACAGTTGTTCATAGTTTTTGACAGCTCCTGTAAAACTTTGATCATCAAAGCTTTCCTATGTAAGCAGCAATGTGTAATTTCAATGGCTAGATTTTCTAGTTTTACCAAAGCAGTGAAACTGCTACCTTTGCCCACCATTGCTGAAGCATCATCTGCAAATATTGATGCAGTTACTCCAATTGATATCATAAGCTATAAAAAACTCGCTTGTCACTCAAAAAATTTCTTGATCTGTGGTTTGCTCTTGAAGTTCTTTGCAAAATAGATACTTTTCTGTTATCAAATCAATGTCAAAAAAAATGTAAAACACTTAGCAGCTGTGCTTTTTTTGTTGATATCCATCACTTTACCAATCTGAAGAGAATATTTATCTAAATGAACAATAAAAATGTCTTACAGTTATAAATTGCAACTTTTTAAACAGATCTTTTACTTTAGAAAATCTCAAATATAAAAATAAAGTTATCTCACAACACACCAGTTGCAGGGCACTGTGTTCGTTATTGCTATATGAGTCACCTGATCAGATTTTTTAATAAGAGCACTAACGTCTAGTTTAAAAATTTATGAGATAAAAACCAATGTTAATTCATTAGTCAGTCTTTCATAAAAAATAACATAAAAACTTTTTTATATAATTTTTTAAAAAATTGTATAAAAACTGTCCCAGATAGCAGGTGCTTTCTTGCAGCCTGGGACATGAGTATATCTGTTATTGCTCTCAAATATGACAGACTGAAACCAAACCTACCAAAACGGAAGGGTCAACCCATTCCAATGTTCAGCAAGGGTCTGCTAATCAGTAAATGTCCTTTTTAGGATGGGGCAATGCTGGAAAAAACTACCTTTTTCAGGGCACATTTCCAAAAAGTTCCAAAGACCTACTACTATTCTTTAGCTGAACATCAAAGACCTCACTGCAAGCAAAATGAATGTTCTTCATTATCTTGCTCTGCAGTCTGAGGCACTCATCATTTTACTACAGGAGACTCACTGCACTGATGCAGAGAAGTTGGTACTTCCAAGCTACCAACTAGCTGGGTCTTTTTTAAGCAGGAAACATGGCCTTGCTATGTTTGTCCACAAGTGACTAAGGTACATTCTTTTGGACCAATTTCCATCAACATTGGAGATGGTTGTGCATGGACATTGATGGTTATAAAATAGTCAATATCTACAAACCTCCACCAATGTGATTGCAATCTCTAGATTGCTCAGTGTTTCCTCACCCCTGTCTTTATGCTGGCAATTTTAACTGTCATCAT
Source organism: Diplosoma virens (assembly GCA_963680785.1). Taxonomy (NCBI): domain Eukaryota; kingdom Metazoa; phylum Chordata; class Ascidiacea; order Aplousobranchia; family Didemnidae; genus Diplosoma; species Diplosoma virens. Next base: position 17,037,990 of record OY796882.1, read on the forward strand.
GCTGATTGGGGTTACGATAATAACAGTCTGAACAGTGAGTGCTTGGCTGGCTGAGCAAGAAATAATTGCCTTGCCCTCCTACACAATGCCAAAGACGCTGCCAGTTTTTACTCTGTCCACTGTAAAATTGGCACCAATCCAGATCTAGCTTTCACTAGCATAGGTCCTAATAGTTGCTTACCAGATAGACATTTCCTTGAAAAGTTTCCCAGGTCACATCATCGACCTTCACTTGTTACACTACCAAGGTTTGCTCTGGCAGTGCCAAGCATGCTTGTTAAGTGATGGAACTTCTGTTAGGCCAAATGGAGTCATTACATTGTTTTGATGAATAAATTCGCAAAGACTTTGTTGCTGCCTGATTGACTTGATGTGGATGTGGCTTACCAGGACTTCTGTAACATTATCAAGAAAGCAGTCAAAAAGACTATCCCACCCCAGTATCAAAATAACTATATTCCATGCTGGGATGCGGAGTATGAATCCGTCTATAAAACTTTCCTGCAGTCTCCTCAGGGAGATGACTCAAGTTTGGCTGCTACAGCTCTGCTGATCCAGACTGCTGTACTGCCTGGATCAGATGCTGGCAGTGATGTCATTAAGCCAGCATCGAGTTTCGTCATCCAAAACCGTCAGACCTCGTGGTCCATGTGGTGCCCGATGTATAGGGCATGCTGTTAGTACATGGTCTGCGGTTTGCTCAGAACCATTAATCGATCAGACCCAGTAAATATCTGTGACACTTTCTTACAGAGAGAATTTACTGCTGCTCTTTGACATTTAAAACCAGGTACAGCTCCAGGCCCTGATTCCATCTGCCAAGAGCTTATAATCCATGCTGGAGCTGTTTTGAAGTCCTGGTTATGTGACTTCCTTTCTTCCTGCTTGTGCCAACTCAAAATTCCCAAGATCTGAAGAGCACTTGTAGTCACGATCCCAAAGCCAATGAACCCCGTGAAGGACCCAAAGAGGTATCTACTGATATCTCTGCTTTGTGTCACCTACAAGGTCCTCAAGAGGCTTATCTACACCTGCATCAAGCCATTAATCAATCCACTGCTCCCTAAAGAGCAGGCTGGGTTTCGACGTAGGAAGTCAACTATAGATTAAGTTGTTCTGCTGACCTAGAACATTGAGGATTCTTTTGAGGTTAAAAAGAAGGCTGGTGCCATATTTGTCAATCTGATAGCTGCTTATGACACTGTCAGGGCCTTACCTGCAAACTGCTGAGATTTCTGCCAGATAAGCACATGGTCAAAATGATCATAGCGCTTGTCCAAAATTGAAGTTTTACCCTTACTACTGGTGACAGCAAGCAAAACAGGTAACGTCGTCTAAAAAATGGTGTTCCTCAGCGATTGGTCTTGGCTTCCCTCCTATTTAATGTGATCTTCCTTCCATGATTTCCAGAAAGTTTGTTTATGCTAATGATTTAGCATTGTTGCACTCTTCTGGAAACTGGAAGGGACTTGGAGGGGGCTTTAAATCAAGACATGTCTACACTTTTAGCATATCTCCAGGCTTGGAGGTTGAAGCTCAGTCACACTAAGACGGTGACAGCAGCCTTTCACTTAAATAACTGAGAGGCCAAGTGTGAGCTAAAAGCCTACAACAGGAATAGACTTTTACTGTTCTGTCCAACCCCTACTTATCTTGGGGTAAACTAGACAGATCACTCACATTTTGTCACTATCTAGTGGCATTGCAAAAAAACTATTTTTGGGTGGCACACTGCTGAGGCGACTTGTAGGCTCAGGATGGGGTGCTGGTGCCAAAACATTATGCATAGCCACCTTATCTCTGATCTACTCAACAGCTGAGTACTGCGCACCAGTCTGGTGTCGCAGCACTCACACTTGCCTCATAGACAGTAGACAGTATCTTGAATAACACCTTGCACATAGTTACTGGATGCCTGCATCCCACTCCCAACAAACCACCACTGTGTTTCCCTGAAAATAAGACCTAAACTGAAAATAAGACTTAGCCTAAATTTAAAAAATGATTTTAATATAAGCCCTACCCTTAAAAACCTAGTCGATAGCGTGAAATTTTTTTTTGTCTTTGAGTGTGTTTTTACTGGGCTTGAAAAGTTTCTTATTGTGGGAATTTAGGATAAAAAGTACTGCTTGCTTAATGAATAGATTAGCTAAATAATGATAATGTTCCCATGAATAATTTAAAACATGTGGGAGAGGAAAAGATTCAATGACCTGAGATAACATGAAGATCATGCCACGATTCAAGATTATGTGATGTCACAATTATAATATTTTTCTCTTGATTTTTGTATGGGAAATTTAAATAAGAACAAGCTCAGATTTTGTTGTTTAATGACATTAGGTAAAAATGCCACATTTAATAAAAAAATTTTTTTCTGCACATATCACCCTAAAAAACCAGATGAGTACCGGTAAAAGAAAAAGTTATTCAATTGAGTACAAGAAAGGAATCATGGAGGAATCACAGGATAAGAATCTTATCGCTTTTTGTAAAAACAAATTGGATCTCCGAATGGCACAAAAATGGTGATCAGATTATAATAAACTCAATCAGCATATGAACAAGGGGAATGCAAAGAAACAAAAATTTGGATCAGGTCGACAACCATTATATTCTGAGTTGGATATTGCCGTCTTTGAATGGATACATGTAGCTGAAAGGAGGGCAAAAGCTTTGGTTGTTCATAGAACAGATATACAAAAACTTGCTCTTACAAATGCACTACAATTTGGTATATTTCCTGAAGACTTCAAAGCATCAAAGCACTGGTTAGATGGTTTTCTTCTGCAGCATGAATTATCTCTTAGAAAGTCAACAACTTTATTTAAACTGGAAAATGATGAGGTTGTTAAACGAGCACTCTCATTTAAGTCCTTTATTGATGAGATAGACTTTTCTAAATATTGTCTCTCCAACATGATTGCTATGGATGAAACTGCAGTATACATGGGTGACGAATATCAATTGACAATCGCTGAAAAAGGTGCATCATCAATTTACATTTCTTCAACTGGCTATGAAAGCACATGAGTTACATGTATTTTGGCAATTCGTCTCAATGGAAGTAAAGTCCCACCTCTAATTATCACCAAATGTAAAAAAAATACAATTGAACACGTCTCAGGCATCTGTGTTTTGCAAACTGAAAAGGCATGGAGTACACAGGTGGTTATTAGGAAGTGGATCGATTTCATGCTGCCATTAATTTTGCAAGGAAGCCAGAGAGGTATGATAGTTTGGGACTCAGCTAGCACACACCAAGCAAAAGACATGAAAAAGTTTCTTGTAGAAAGGAGAATTGACCAAATAATGATCCCTGCAGGAATGACTGCTTATCTACAGACTCTTGATATTACAATAAATAAACCATTCAAGGACCATTTATGCAAGGAAATCAATGACTACATTAAAAATAGAATGATAAGAAATGACTGTGGAAATTTTGTGAAACCTAAATTAGAAAAGATTGTAACTTGGGTGGCAAATTCATGGAACAAAATTACAACATCGTTGACAGTTGCAGTGTTAACAATGCACTAAAAGCAGGCTACCTGGGTAAGAAATTCTCATTCAATGAGACCTTTATTGCTCAACACGAAAGTTTAGGTGCAAAAATTCACCAGAAAATTCAGTTAAATAAAAACTCCGTTAAAATTTCTGATCTAATGACTTGCAAGACATTCCAGAAGATAATGATACGATTATTTTTGAATAATCTATGTTTGGCAGTTTTTTAAATAAAAACATGTTATTTATAAATAAATGGATATCAGTTTTCATATTTTGTATATTTGAAAATCTCATAATTCTCTACTTTGTAATTTTGTTTTTGATAAATGAAAATAAAAGACGTCCCCCAAAAATAAGCCTTAGTGTTATTTTTCGAAAGAAAATTAATATAAGACCCTGTCTTATTTTTGGGAAAACATGGTACCATACTTTCAGGCATCCAGCCAGCTGAGCTTTGCCAACTGGGAGCAACACTCTTCTTGGCTTACCATGAATTTGGACCCTGATCATATCTTGTATGGTCTTTTAAGTAGGTCCTCAGATGCTCAACAAGAGAGACTAAGATCCAGACACCCATTTGTGCCAGCTGCACAAAATTTTTTGGACAACCTTGCAGGACTTGGCATCTGCACTTCTAAGTGGAGAAACCATAAATGGAATGTGGAGTATTGTGAGAATACTTCAGGCTCCATGTTTTTATGGCCAGGACCAGTGCCAGGCCTGTTGGGATGAGCTTGCCCCAAACAGCTTGGGTTAAGCTCAGCTGCTTGAGGACTGGTGTTGGGCAACTCCATTTGTCCATGCACAAATGGGGTCTCTCCTTTACCCAATTGCATAAGTGGTGCCCCTAATAGCATGCCCCATACATTGGGCACTACATGGAGCATGAGGTCTGACAGTTTTGGATGACAAAACTCAATGCTGGCTTAACAACATCACAACCAGCATTTGAATGGGGCAGTGAAGCAGCCTAGGATAGTAAAAGGATAAACCCTTGCCCCCAGTCCTGTTTGTGTCTTATCTGGATGAATGCCCTTCCAAATGACAATGATGATATAAAAACTGGAGTAGATAGTGAAAGGAATAATTTAAAATAACTTAATTAAGACATTGCTACATATGACCAAAAAACTTTAGCTAATTTTCTATGGGCTACTTAAGGTATTGAAAAATTTTTATACTTGCTTTTCCTATTGTTTTATGATTTCCATGATTACATTGTTCTGATAACAAGGTTTGAAAAGCTGCTTATAAGTAGCTTCTGGATTGCTAACCTTAACCTCCTTACTTGAACCTAATTCAAATTTCTTTTTTAAGTAAAATTTATAAACTACCCTAACCAATAAACTTAGAGGTGAAGATAAAACGTAGAATTTTTTTTTATGCTTTAACAATGTGGCTAATACACCATAGAACAGTAGTTCAATTGCAGCAAAACTGTCCACATGGTCAAACATGAAATGTAAACATCTAAGCCAGTATTGTAAAAAAAGCCAGTACAAAATTTGCTACAGACATGTAAAGTCACAATACTATAACCACTAACAAATTTTAAATAAAGTTAGATTTTACTTAATAGTTGTATTAATGTTTACCCTAAGTAAACAAAGAACTTTAATATACACATGCTTCAACGTAATAATTAGAAATACCTGGTCAGTAGCTAGTTGTCCATTTTCATCTTTCAGCTTCCATTTGGTCACATTAAAAGCACTATTAAAAAAAACATATACTTGAAGTGTGAATAAATATAAATTAAATGAAACCTAACTAATTTAGAGACTAATCATAATCATATTCATTTTTAGACCTTAAAAAAGTGTTTTGAAACCATTGTTAAACATAAAATAAATTAAACAAAACAAAAGGTTACCCTACCATTTAAAATCACACAAATTCAAGAAGCTTTATTTCAAAATTTATTAAACTGAAAAACATTAAGCTTTGTTACATGCTTATCACAAACAGTAATCAAAATATCTTTAAAAAAATTTTGTTTGTTTCTAGTCAGTTTATAATGATTTTTCTTTAACCCTTTGCAGTCCACCAACATCCCAGGGATGATTTTCATGTACCACAGATTTAATAAATCCACTACATTCTAAGGATGCTACAAGATTTTTCATCAATTGTTGTACATCTTTGTTGATATTTCACAGAGATATTTCTTTATTGCAGCTAGAATTAATCTTCAGTTTAGATTAAAAAGCATTTATTTACTTGTTGTTGTGAGAGCATTTATTATAATAGAAAAAACATTATTGCAGCTAGAATTAGTCTTCAGTTTAGATTAAAAAGCATTTATTTACTTGTTGTAGTGAGAGCATTTATTATAATAGAAAAAACAATGGGGTCTCTTCAAGAAGTCACCATAAGCAATTTTTGTTCATGAACCTAACCTGGATCACCTGTGTGGTTACTATCTCTTTTTGAAGTGATCCTTTTCTTATTGGTTTCTTTTTTATTCCATCCTAGTGCTGTAGGGGAGATTGTGAGTTAGTTTGACTGAAAAAAATTGCTAACAGTGACTTCTTGAACAGACCCAAACAATGTTTGCTTATCATTTATTTGACTGATAGTTCTTGATTTTTGACATTTCGGTAATTGCACAAGCTGCATGAAGCAAAACACTTGGGCTATAGAAACAGTATAATTGTTCAAATTTTAAAAAATCTGCTTCAGGGATCCCAACAGAGGAAGATCAAGTGGAAGTATAGTTGAGTGGCTAGGTTGGCAGCACAGTCAAGTGGTTAGAGCACCATGATTGTGATCAACATGATCTTGGTTCAAAACCTACTCATGCCATTCTATTGTGTCCTTGGGAAAGACACTTTATGGCACTTTATCCTGCTTGTTGGTCTTGGCAAGCAGTTTTAAATTTTAGTCACATCTTTATAAAACTAAACAACCAAATTATAAAAGTTCAACCAGACAGCAATATCTTGGTATCTCTGGAAGAAGGTAAGAGTAATTGCTTGCCCAATGTATTAGTGCCTCCAAGACTTTCCTGCAAGTTGAGAGGACAAATATACAAATAAAAACAAAAATTGAAAACAAATTAAGTGATGTAGCTGATTGCCTCAATAAAGGTCCATGTTTCATTGCTAAAAAGCCTAAAAGTCAACACAAGAACTATATAACATGCGGTAGCAAAGAAGACAAGAACAAGGTTCTTTATTCTTCTTGAAATATACCAAAAAAAGTATGAACTTCGTCTAGGGAGAAGTTTCAAATAGTATCACATAAAAATGACCCACAAAGTGTGACTATACCAACCAAGCAGGTATAGTAGAAATATAAATAAAAAAATCCAATAGTTGTGTGATATTTTGTGATTTCACTATTTTTTGTTTATATGAAATAATGTTAAAAGTTATTTGAATTTGTAAAATTGATTGGTAATTTTATGAAAAAGGACCAATCTCCTTAACCAGCTGTTTTTCATGGTTTTTCCTATGTTTTCTGATGCATTCTAAATGAAAATACCATTTATAATCACTGCAAATAAAGCATTCATACAAAAAAACTTATCTTAAATATGTTCATTATTTGGGTCTCTTCAAAAAGTGACCGTAAGCAATTTTTGTTCATAAAACTAATCTAGATGCCCCTGCAGTTACTATCGCTTCTTGAAAAATCTTTTTTTCTCTTGGTTTCTTCTTGCTTACAGTAACTTTTTGATAAGCCCCCCTTATTTTGCAACCTTTGTAACATTTATTGGTCAAACATGCATGTCCAAGGGTCATTTCCAATTGTTTTGCACATGCATGGGAGTTATTTTTTAGTCTGTCCCCATAATTAGCATAAAAATCACCTCAAAATTCAAAAAAAATTCATGTAAAGTTTGCATAAATTGGGATTTTTAAGGAGGCTTGCCCCTTAACTAGAAAGGGAGCAATTTGCAATGGTTTTCATGGTCAAATTTGTGTAGAATGCATCAAAAAATATGGAAAACTATAAAAAACAGCTGTTAAGAGAGATGGATTTTCTCCATAAATTTATCAAATGATTTGTCTAAAAAAATTGTGATTAACAAAAAGCTAAAGAAAACAAAAAAAATTACCATAAATATCAATAAATATTTAAAAAGTTGATAAAAAAAAGTTTAAAAAACCAGACTTGCACATAAAAGACTTTTAAAAAATGCAATAAAAAATCAGACCTACATTGATTAAAATGGTACAAAAAAAAGGACTGCAAATGGTTAAATGCATAAGTGCTCTAAATAATATAAAGGATTTTTTTAGCTTGAAAAAATTAGTGAATAAACTAATTCACTGAACATTTGGATCATGCAACCCTTTTGTCCTCAATTTTTTTTTTGTGCAATTCAGACAGTAATGAAAATTTTTAAGGTCACAAGAAAGCTTATATAAATATAATCCCAAAATTTAATAACTAAATAAGCAAAAAACATAAACAAGATTTTCCAAACTTGATTTTGATATATAACACAAACAAAAGACTCAATACCACAAATTATTACCTATCATTTAACAGTGAAATAGGTAGAAAGCTAAACAATGAAGAAAAATCTAATGCACAATCAAACATAATTGTGCACGTCTTGAACTTCATCACAATACATGGACTGGAACTGCTTGCTGATAAGTTGTACTAAAAATATAAACTGTTGTTAATGTTTATTAAATCAAATTATTGCTATTCATTCTGAAGTAAAAAAAATACATAGCTTGCTTTGTGAAATAGATAACTTTTGCACTTTAAAAATTCTTTTGAGATGTGCAATATAAAAAGATCAAAATTTATCAAACTGAATAGCTTCAAAATATCTTTAAATTCTAAAATCTAAGTTAGAGATATTAAAAATGAATAAGTTATTTAATACAAATCGAAGTTGAGTTATTAACAAAAAAATTATTCAGCAGAAATCAAAACAACTGCAGACTATAAAAAATTGGACAATAGTCTACTTTCAATTTCTACAGAAATACTTTTAAATGCAACCAATATTTTAATGGTTTTTCAAAAACCTCAAAATTAAGCAAATAATGTAATTATTAATTATTTACAATATTTCTATGGCTTACCAATTTCATTGTTAAAGTAGAAAAAATATTAGTTCAATATTCAATTTTTGATTACTCAATCAGCACACAAAAACAAAGCATATGATAGTTACGACTTGCACAAAACTTTTTCACGATAACTACTTTTTAATAATATACATTTTTACAACATTTGTCCGCCACACAAGCTTTTGTTTATGTCGTATGTATTTCTAATATATATTCTGTAAACAATAAACGGTAAACGGCAAATTAAAAAGTTTTTTAACATTAAAGTAATGTTTCCAAAAAATGTTTCCCTCTCCTAGTTTCGATTAAATAGGCTAATTGATGATTTGATTTTTAACACAATAAATTTATGAATAAAACTATTTTTTAAAAATTTGAAAAAAAATCTCTAAATTACAGTTTGTAAGCTATGGTTAAATCTGATAGAATTTTCTGTATTAGAGTTTTGCATTTTAGATAACCAATGATGGTGATTCTAGGCAACAGCTTGATTTAAGTAATAGAAACCAAAGCGCTTATTCTAAAATCTCTTGTTTTATTGAGTACCTATGTACCGTAGTATAGCAGTAGCTTAAACGATTTGAATGATCTAAGTCACCTCGTTGCTTTTTCACTTTGAAATATTTTCTATATTTTGCTGGATAAATATGTCTTACTAAAAATTTCAGTCTTTCAAGATCGTTGCTAGAACTTGTGCAAATTGGTTTTAAGGTTTTTGGAATGTTCTACATCTTTTAAGTAAATTGCTTTCAGAAGACATTTTACAATATGAACGCATTTTTACAAGTAGTGAAATAAAATGTGTAATTTTACAACACATGCTAATTAATCAATTTATTTTCAGAAATATTTTTAGCATGTGTTGTAGAAGTATATGTTTTGTATTGTAAAAGATAGTTGAGTTTGCATTTGGATTTTTGATTGACCTTTGTTAAAACCTTGAGGGTAGATTCTTGGTTAGAAAATTAATATAATTTGATGAATAGTAAATAACATTGTAATAACTTTGAAAATGGAAGATCGGGATATTACTGGACAGGTCGATGGAAAAATTTGGCATCGAAATCCTTTAACAGCTCCTCAAAATGGGTTGGTTGGTTTTAGTTTTGTTTTTATTTATGTTTATCCAAAGTAGTTTTGGTTTTTTTAATTTTTAAGTTACAATTTTTTACTTTAATATCCTCTTGTTAATTCCACTTGATAAAACATATGGTATTTCTTAAGTTTTGGTTATTGCTACCCACTTTTTAGTTTACTTTTGGCTAGTTTCATACTTTTTAAAACTATTGACATTTAATTTTTTTTAAATAGTGTTTGAAATTGTTATGGGTATTTGTTTAGACACTTGTAATTTTTATTTATGATTTTAATCTCTAAATGTTTTTGTTGAACATGTTCTTTTTTCATTTAGTGTGATTGCTAGCTTAAAACATAGTGGTTCTGGGATAAAAAATGGACGTCGCAGGAGATTCTTGCATGCAGTATTTGACTATACTGGCACAAAAGTAATAGTGGCAGATCATCTTGGTGGAATTTTTGTATTTGACTTAGTTAAAAATAGGTATTTATTTTAATTTAAATTTTATTAATTGTGTAATATGTGTGAAAATATTAATTTGTTTTGTTTCATCTAAACTTTTTTAAGTGTAAAATTAGGGATAAGTTTGTTTAGATCAAGGATGTCCAACCTACAAACCATTTAAGCTTAAATCTCACTCAGATTTAAAGTTGTATAAAGGTCTGGAGATGTCTGATGCCAATCATTTGATTATGTTGCTCTTATAGAAAGTTATTATTATGTTCAGTTTTAAATAAATTTATTTATTTTAAACTTTTTGTAAAGTCAATCTTTGAATATTTGAGCTGCAACATTTGGCTTGTTGTTTAATGCAGTGATCACCAACTGGTGGTCTGTGCAAAATTTTGGTAGTCTGTAAAAAAATCTTGAGTTGTGACAAGTTTACTAATTGATGGACTCCAATCAATTTGAATTTAAAAACCTCTGAACTATACTTATAATTGAGGTATTGAGGTAATTTTAAAAGCAAAGACCTTTATTTTTTTAGTCTTTTCTTGGTTTCTAAATGATTTTACATTTCACACATGCAATAATAGAAATTTTAAAAGTAAAAAGCTTTTTTGCAAATTTATAATAATGGTCTACCAAATAGCAAATTGTACATTTAGCGATCCATGAAGTTTAAAAAGTTGCATTGTATGTCCATGAAGTTTAAAAGGTTGTCATTGTGTTTTGATATTTGACAAGTCTTTATTTTTTAGGTATATGCAAGTTCAAAGTTGTGGACAGTCTTGCACTGCAATAGCAACTGGCTTAAAACGTCCCCATGAATATTTGGTTGGTCTTGCAGATTCATCCGTAAAATGTTACTCTACAGGTTTGAAAAAAAAGTGTTTTTAAATTTTGATTTCAATCTACTAAACTATTGATTATTTATGTCTTCAGTTATGTCATTTGATTTAGTTGCTCATAGACATTGTAAAAATAAATTAAAAAATTTTGATGTAATTTCTAGTACGAGCAGTTGCCTGTACTTTCTTGTAAGTTTGATCACCTATTTGTTTATTTTGCTTTGCCATAATCATCAGTAAACCATAAATTCTTTAATGTAAAAACCCTTCACCTAAAAGTTTTAACCATTTTTTTAGAAAATAAAGAATTGGTCAGTTGGATGCGTGGACATGAATCTGCTGTCCATTCTATATCAGTTCATAGCAGTGGACGTCATGCTATCACTACATCTCGTGACACAGCTCAATTGTGGAACTTGGACACTTTTGAACGAGTCAGAAAATTGAATGTAAAATGTGAAGTACCTATACAAAAAGTTAGTCATAATTAAAATAACTTTGCAATTAATTTTTATGTTAAAATATCTTTAATGTACCTTTGTTGTTTCTAACAATGAGATTTTCATAATTGTTCTTTTTTTGTGTTTTGTAGTTAGTTTATTAGAACTTTGTATGATTGAAGTATTTAGATAATGCTAATGTGCACTATTTTTAAATGTGCTTGAATTTTTGTGTTCATATTTGTATGCTTATATGTATGTTATGCAGCATATGTGTGTGTTATATGTATGTATACTTGAATTTCTTGTTTATAATGAATCATTGCTCAAATTTTATGCTTGCATATTGTATATTGTATTTATTGTATATATTATCTTTGGAAACATTTCTTTATCGCTTTGGTAGCATAGTGGTCACCTTTTGTGACTGATATGTTTAAGCAATTTATAAATCTGTTTTTTGTTGTTGTTGTTAAACTGTTGCAACCAATTTTTTCATTTCATTTTATCTATATATTTATCTTTATTTGCAGGAAAGCAATGGAAGTGCTAACACATTGGGCAAGCCCTAACCTGCTTCCAGAAATGCCAAGATATTGCTGTCTGCTTGAAATTTTGTTGGCTTATAGTTTTATAGAGATATTACTGAAATTTAGAACTGTTTACCTAGACCACCAAGCAGGGAAAAGTGCCAGAAAGTGTCTTTGTCAAGACACAACAGAATGGTGCAAGTAGGTTTTGAACCAAGGCCATGTTGATTATAATCACAGTGCTCTAACCACTCAACCATGCTGCCAACAAGGTGGGTGGCAGCAAAAAATATGTTACATGTTTTGCTTTGCTGGTAACAAAATCAATTTCAATATCAAATAAAACTAGGGCGACCAAATTTTATTATGCCAAGAAATTGGATTTTGTTGAAATTCAAAACCAAAAGTAAAATAACTCATAAAAGAGACAATTTTGACTACAACTGTAACTTAAACAAAAATAGAAGTTGCTCTTTAAATCACTAGTTAAAAGACTTTTTGAGGATATAACTTAGAAAAAGTAATAGTATTTACTGTTTTAAAAAATAGTACAGATGCCATAAAATTTTGCTACCACTGACACCTAACTTTTTAGCTTTGGCTTGTTGATTGCTTTTAAAGTAGTTGAATTTAATTATTATTTAAATCAAATAAACTTTTTATTTGGTCATATTTTATCGGTTTTTTTGTGTTTAACACAGATTAGCATATAAAATATAGGAAAAAGCAATTTCTTTAATGTGTATTTTAGTGATGTGTCACTGTTGTGCATTAACTTTGGTAAAGAGTTTCATTTGACATTTAAACTCTAAGCATACAAACAATTACTGACCCCTGTTTTAGTCTTGACTCTTACGGTCATGAAGTATGTTGGTTTTCCCACCTATAACTAGTTATGCAACATTCTCTTTATATGTCTCAGAGGTGTACATTTTTTGTTAAATTATTACCACTTTTTGTGCTCATAAACAATATATATATATATATATATATATGTATTGTATATACTGTATTAATGAAAACACTAAAACAGAATAAAAATTTAAAATCCACAACAGCCTGTTTCACCAAAAACAGCTCATCAGGTGGAATTTTATTTAAATAGTGGAACCTTATTCAAATTTGAATATAATAAGATTCCATACTATACTATTCAAATAAGATTCCCCCTGATGAGCCATTTTTGGCAAAACAGGCTGTTGTGAATTTTAAATTTTAAATTTTTATTCTGTTGTAGTGTTTTCATTAATAAATTCTGTCCAGCTTTTTGATTATTAGTTCTGTGCTGGTGAAATAAGGCAAACAGATATATATACTTACATATATTTTTTTCTAATTTTCTTAATTGTTTTTTTTTTTCTTTATTTTTAAAACTAACTTAGCTACTTTGTTTTAAAGATACAGTGACTGCACACAACTGATGTTTGGCAGGTACTAACATATATCACATAGCCCCTGTTTTCTATGTAGCTGCTGTAACCATCTAAAAAAGTTCACCTATACTCCCACTCTTAGATGATCTACACTGCTTGCTAGGGCTTTTTCCACAGGCTATTAGTGTGGTGTTATGTTGCTACATTGCTACTGTTATGGAGGCAATTGATGTGATTGGTGTGTGTGTCAAGCATAGTGGGCATTGTTGTCTGCAGAGTAGTGGAATCACTGGAGTTGCATGTTTTAGGAAGAACTTAAAGTTCTTCTTTTAGATTTAAAAGAGTTGGGAGTTGGAATCATTTTTTAGGTATTTTGGAGTCAGGGTTGTTTTTTAAGTGTGCTTGAGTCAGAGTTTTTTTGTTTTTGGAGGCTCTGTTTTATGCTAAATTATTCCTCAATAATTTTTGAATTGGAGTCAGCAAAGTCACACAATTTAGGATGGAGTTGGAGTCTTTTTAGATGTTCTGGAGTTAGAGTTATAAAAATTTTAAATAGTTGGAGTCATAAAACTTTAAATAGCTAGAGTCAAAATTTTTTGAATTAGTGAAGTTGGAGTTGAAATCAAAAAAATTTTTCCAATTACACTACTTTGGTTGTGTGTAAGTATCAGGGTTTATTGTGTGTTTGTATCTCTGCAGAAGTAGTGATTTATTGGTTCTGAGTTGTGCCAGTTTTGTATGCATGTGACATCATAATGTTTGTTAAATGTATGTCATATGGTATGGTGCTATTAGTATTTTTTTAACTTGGGCATTATAAGGTAAAGGTAGGAATGATTTGTTTGAGTTTTTTACATTTCTAAGCTCAGGTGATTTGTGATGACGATGTTAGTGTGATCATTGTTATAAAAGATTGACCTTCCTGTTTCTGAATGGATATGAATGTGCATTAAATTATGTGAAGGGTGTGTTTAAATGAAGTCTAAGTTCAGTAGTATAAAGCTTAACATGGGTTTCCATTGTGAGGACACTGATTTTGTCAGGTAGGTCTAGCACATTTTTGTCTTTAAATATACACTGGCAATGCACAGAGTTTTGATTGGTTTTCACTTTGTTGATTATGATGATTGGTATAATTGGGTTCAATATAGTGTTTATGTCTTTTATGTATCCAAAATTGAGCATGTGATAGCTATGAATGTGAAAATAATTACTTCCTTTTGTTTACACCAATCAGTGAAACTGAGTGCTTTGAGAATGTTAAGAGTTTTTTTTGATTTGACTGTAGTGACATTTATGTGTTGTAAACTGTTAGTTTTGAGTCTTGAGTGATTCCAAAAATTTTGTTGTTTCTGGTATTTGCTTCTTGTGTGGTCTTTTGCTGGAGCTGTTTTGTTTTCCAAGAGAAAAACTCATCTTTAGTTTCTCAAGAAAGTTGATTTAAAGCATATTAGCACTTGCTTTAATTTTAAGATTTATATTTATGAGTGTACTGTTTTACATTCATTATAAGATGCTTTATTATGGTTGGTATTAATAGTTTTTACTTCTGATTAGAATTTTATTCTTTTATTCTTTAGGTTTTTTTCTTGACTGGGAGTGATACCATTTTAACATGTTTTACTGATGATACAATATTTGGTTGGGAAAGTGATAATTTTGAGTGGAAGTTTAAGTTAGAGTCAGGGAGTCAACTCTGTTTGGGATACAAAACATATTCAACTTCAAGGTAAGTTTTTTTTTTTTTTTTTTTCTTGACCATGGATTTAGCCTGGTGTTTCTCAACTTGTTTGCTACAAGAAATCTCCAAGTGTGCCACAAAACTTTTGAAAAACATTAGTCCAGGGATGTCCAACCTGCAGCCCACTGCATACTCCAATTTTTTAGTTATATTTTCAAACCTGTATGGCAATCAAATTGTGTTCCATCAGTTTGCTTTTTTTTAAGAGAATACTGTATTTTTGAGACAAAAATTGTGAAATCAGAGTCTGATTTAAAGTGAAGACCTTTTTTCTTTTTTTTAGTGAACCCTACTTTTTAGGGACAAAAATCAAAAAATCTGATCCAAGTGTGCTGTGAATTTCAAAAAAGTCCCGAAATGTGTTGCAGGCAGAGAAAGGTTGAGAACCACTGATTTAGCCAGACAACTTAAAAGTTTCAATCAGGGCTGGGGAGCCAGCGTAATCTAGGTTAGGCTCTGGCTCCAGAGCAAATTAATTTTAACCTTCGGCTCCAGCTCCAGAAACAATGCTTGACTCTAGCTCAGCTCCAGCTCCAACTCCAACTTAATAATACATTTATAAATATTGGTCAATAAGCGATAACCAGATAATATATCAATCTTCAAAAAATTTACTAACTTGCACTTTGCTACAACTCAAAGATCAATTATATATTATCCAAGGGTTTACTGTTACCCAAGGGTCCAATCATTAGAGTTACAGTATATATTATCTAAGGGTTCTATCAATTGTATATTTCAAACAAAAGAAGACTCAATATATCCAGCACATATACATATAAAACAAATCATCCAAGCACAATCATTACCGCAGATCCCAATGCAATTATGGTATGCACTGACCAAGGCCATAGAGGAGAACTCATTAAATAATTCAAATTACATCACATTAAACACAAACACTCAACATGTCGACCACCAAATCAAGCACAATAGCCTACTTAACCAGACATCACTGCTTCAGCAAACTTGCGTGATTGCACTGGCAGGAAGACCATCCCCTCCCTCACATTAGATCATTTATTGTTATTCACTGCCCTAAGTAGATATCACAAGACCAAAGAAATTCCATATCACTTCACTAAAAGAATAACAAACAAAATTGGACATCATTTGAACATCATGTTGAAGATGTCATCTATTACAGACCCCATTTCACAAATGTCCATAAGGCGTCCATGAGGTAAATAAACATCTTGTCGAGGCAATACTGGATGTCATTAAACTCTTAATTCTTAAAGAAAATCAAAACAGCACGAATTGCACTCATTTGCCAAGGCATATTTGCAAGTTTATTTAACAACGTAATCACACTTGCCAACAAAACAGATCACCACAAATCATTACTTTAACAATCACCTTAACAAACAGATACATAAACACAAAACAAACACTCGAAAACAACTGTGGTAAAATTTACCAGTCACCCCTGAAACACCTAGGGTCACTTTCATCAAATACCTCACAAATATGTACAACACTGTCCCCAACACTAACACAATATTACATCTTGGAAAAAGTGCCCCAACCATTTCCACTTTAAAATTAAACAAGGACCATAACATTGGCACAAACTACAGATCTATATCACTTTTATCAACTATTGCCAAAGCACTAGAGAAAGTGCTATTACCATAAATAACAGAAAATATTCCAATTATTTCTTATCAGTATGGATTCAAATGTAAACACTCAACATACACTTTTTTGCATAACATCTTCCACCAAATTACAAAAGGCTTCAACAATCCAAGACAACATCACACTGTAGCAGTAGCTTTGGACATGAGCAAGGCGTTTGATACAGTAAACAAAAACAAACTTATACTAGCAAACATTCCGAACACCATCATTAAGTTTATAGTCAACTACATTTAAAGGACAACAAGCATGTATTCAACACAATGGCACACTCTTAAAATTCAAATAAATCAACATCTGGAGTACCACAGGTTGGAATTTGGTCTCTAACATTATTTAAAATTTACATCTCTGAGACTACCCTCCTCCTAAAAGACGTACAAATCTCAACATAAGCCAATGACATAGCAATCACAGCATCTCACACCAATCACCGTTTAAGGACCAACAACTCATTCAACAATATTTTTACAAAATATTATGCATTTTGTACCTGACCCTGCAAAATATGGCACAACTTTATCACTTAATTTAAACAATCAAACATTATCAACAGCAAAACACCCAAAAACTTTTGAAATTACTTTTGACCCAAAACTAACATTTCACAATACATAAATCTCACCATCATTAAAGCAAAATCAATGCTTAACTTTCTCAAAGCACTTATTTGAAACAAATGGGGTAAACAAAACAAACTAATCATTTCTACATTTAAAGCTATCATTTTCCGATATTGCAATATGCAAACGCCATATGGAGCTCTATCATATTAAACACCAACATTAAAAAATTGCAAACCATTCAGAACACAAGCTTTGTTCATTTCTACTATCTGCACACAAGACACAAATATTCAAAGCCTGAAAGACAAAACTATTGCCCTACCAATTGGCACCTATCTCATACTCCATGCTACTCATCTTAAACAAAATAGCTCAAACACAAATATACTCTTTACATAACCTTAACGCACAGTTAGATCCACAAATTAATTAAGTGGCTTTTAAATGTAAAAAAAATATTGTTAGGAGCTGGAGCCAGCAAAAATTTTGATGGCTCTGGCTTCAGCTCCATCAAAATTGGCTGGCTCCATGGTCCGGGCTCTGGCTCCCCAGTCCTGATTTCAATCCACAATTATTTTTAAAATATTTTTCAAACCAACACTAATTTTAAAACGCTTTTACTGCTGTATTAAAATTTTTTTATGGCTTATTGGATTACGTTTTACAATTTGCTATTGAGTAGTTATTTGTATAAAAAGTGTATTAATTAGAATGATTCTTAGTACTTTTGCTGTCAACAATTGCATAAAAAAATTATAAACCATAAATTTTTAATGCTTTTAATAGTGGCTATCAATTTTCCCAGTCATATTAATTGTGTTTTTGGCAAAGGCCACTTGGTAGATAAGATAGTTATTTAATCATAAAATAACAGTGGCAAATATTTATTGAATAGACAGTCATATAATTTTTTTTCTACATTATGTTTAATTGAGTTACATAAATATTTGGTTAATTACTTCTATCAAGATTTTTACTTTCGGTCTATTTATGTTTCTCATTTTAGTGAATAAAACATGAAAAAACTTCTTGAAATTAATATTATTAAGGTAAAAAAAATTTTTTTGCAAAATTAACCCTATAGATTTTAATTAAGGTAATGCTATTTTTTCCAGAGACAATAAAACACTAGTGTGTGCCGGAAAATCTAATCTGCTTCACGTTTACTCACTCGACTCTCACCAGTTGACTCAAGTCATTAAAATGCCCAAAGAGGTTATTTCTGTCAAGCAAGTGGATTTTTTTTCAGACAAATTCGATGCTAGAGCAAGCAAGGTGCATGGCTTGTGATTTTGTTAGAAATATTTGTTGAACCGAGCATTTAATTAAGTAGTGAATTGCTGAATACATGAATCGCTAATGGTGATAATTTTCAAAAACCCAATTTTTCATTTTTATCATAGGTTATTCATTTGGTTGGATCAATGCTTGTTTTTTTATGCTACATTAATTTATTAGTTTAAAAAACTTGCTTTCTATGTATTAGGTGATAAAAACTTGATTTATTTTTCAATGTAGTGAAAACGTTTGTCCATGTCACACACTTTGTTCGGGAATCCCAAAGGACCAGTTGAGCTAGGTAACCCGAATACCTGCGCTGAAACAAAGCTGTGTCTAAATTTTATTTTATTCCGGCTCAAGAAGTAGTTTTGCTATGAGCCTGACGGTTTATACAGTTGGTTAACGAAAGCTCGGATTGATTTCGTTGAAGATTCTTTCTCACAACAAACAGAGACCACTGTCTCTAATAACAACAAATGTATTACAAAATCGCGACCGACGAAATTCTATTCCACGCTTTGCCAAACTGCAAAGCGAAATCAACACTATAACTCGACTCAATCAACACAAATAATTCTACCTCTGTAGAACAAAACTGCCAACCACTGGCACAAAATAAATTCAACAATTGTCCACCGACACAAAATCTAACGGTCCACCTCCTGTGGCCAAACAAATTCACCTTCGCTCGAGCCGCTACTCGAGTCGCTTCAAATTATCTCACAACGATAGTAATCATCATAATAATTTCTCGCTACGCATCGGCTTTATATAGAAAACAAAATCACGTGACGTAAAGTTTCTCGTAATTTCGAGATTCAGCCAGAAACCCCTAGAGAGATCGTTAGCGAATATTCTACTACGTTCGAGATAGCAAAGCTTGAACAAAACATATTACGTCACACAGTCGAGCGAAAGAGAAAAAGGATACATGTATCGAGCAATATAACAAATTGGACGTATATCGCAGACAGCGCTCAAAGAGCCGCATTTATTCTCTTATGATAAAACTACGAACTGCTTTTAACGGGGATACACTACATCGTTATGATTAAAATTATGAATGAAGTGTGACATACGCCCCCCGCAAAGAAAAATATTATGCAATAATATTTTTAACAACACACACGAAATACAAATAATTTTACAAAACAAAACACGAAGTTATTCACACGAAAGTCTACACGATTATGCGGCTGAGATAGTCCGCCATAACGTTCTCCTTGCCGGCAATGTCTTTTACTACGAAGTCGTACTCCTGCAATGATAGAGACCACCGGAGTATACGATCGTTCTTGTAGCGGGCCGTGCTAAGGAAAGTCAGCGGCTTGTGATCCGTTTGGAGGACGAACTTCTTTCCGGCCAGGAATAAGCGAAATTTACCAACTCCCCATATTATTGCCAAGCACTCCTTTTCAAGTGTGGAGTACTTTGTCTCCGCATTCGTCAACTTCTTGCTTGCGTACGCGACGGGGTGGAGTTTTCCCTCATGCTCCTGCATCAAAACAGCTCCAATTCCGCTGTTGGATGCATCCGTGCGTAGAGTGAAATTTCGCGAATGGTCGGGCAGTCTTAATATGGGCCGCTTCAGGAGAGCCTCTCTCAGAGTGTTGAAAGCTTTCTCCTGAGCCTCACCCCATTTGACAAAGTTTGGCTGCCCCTTCTTCGTCAGGTCCGTCAACGGTGCCGCAATAATCGCAAACGAAGGAATATAGTCCCGATAGTACCCGAGCAACCCACAAAATGATCGGACTTCCTTCTTTGTGACTGGACGCTTCGCTCGCGCAATCTTCTCTAGATTGTCATCGTTCGGCGTGATCCAGTCGTATCCGACATCGTGACCTAAAAATTCTACCGTAGATGCCCCAAAAATACATTTTGAGGGACGAGCAGTGAGGTTGGCCTCACTTAGTCTTTTCAACAATTCTTCCAAAGTTCGCAGGTGTGTCTCCCAATCTCTGGAGAATACAATCAAATCATCGATATAGCTCTCAACGCCAGACATGCCTGAAAGCACTTCCCTCATCCCACGAACCAGTGTAGCACCAGAGTTCTTCATGCCAAAGGGCATTCGAAGAAATTCATACGTCCCATCCGGTGTCACAAACGCGGTCTTGAATATATCTTCTTCTGCTACGGGTATCTGCCAATACCCTTTACTGAGATCAATTTTCGAAAAGAACTTTGACTTCCCTAATTGTTGGAAAAGATCCTCCGAAGTCCTCATTGGCTCCGGATCCGAAATCGTTACTTTGTTCAATTTTCTGTAGTCGACGCAAATGCGATTCGAACCATCCTTTTTTTTCACAATAACCACCGGTGAAGCATACGGCGATGACGACTTCCTGATGACTCCCATATCTAACATCTCCTTTATTTCTTCTTTCAGTTCCTGCCGCAGTGCATACGGCAAAGGATAAGGTTTCAAGCGGACAGGCTCCTCATCTATCAAATTAATCCGGTGTTCAATCTTAGATGTTCTTCCCGGCACATCTGAGAAAACATCAGCATAATTTTCCATCAAGGCTTGCAGTTGTCGACTTTGGCTGTCGCCCAGTTCTGTGCCCAATTTGACGTCGCTTACATCTTCCTTTTGTTTGTATGTTCCCAATTCTAACAACGAATCCTCGTCTATGCTGGGCATCTCTTCATCCCTTAACATTTCCGCACCAGCTGACATCTTTAAATCTTCTTTCTCTATTTCGGTCTTCGCTTCATCCTCTCGGGCATAATATTTCTTCAACATGTTAGCGTGGTAATTCTTTTCTTTGTTTCCGACCAAAATTTTATAACCATTATCTCCCATCCTTTGGATAATTTCGTACGGTCCCTTCCATTGCATTAAAAGCTTATTATTGTTCGTTGGTAGCATTACCAAAACTTTGTCTCCTTTATTAAATAGTCGATCCTTCGTTTTCTTGTCGTAGTTCCTCTTGTATCTAGTCTGGTTCTTCGTTAGCTCCTCCTGAGCAAGTTTCATCGTTTCCTCCAGCCTCTCTCTCAACTCCAACACATATTGATAGCTGGTCTTCACTTCGGTTGATTCACTTTCACCTGTCCATAGTTCCTTCAGAATTGCCATAGGTCCTCGCACAGTGCGACCATACAAAAGTTCGAAGGGTGAAAACCCAGTGGACGCTTGGGGAACCTCTCTATACGCGAACAAAAGTGGATTTATAAACCTATACCACTGCTTCGGTTGTTCAACACATAATCGCCTCAGCATCTTCTTCAGCGTACCATTAAATTTCTCAGTCAGACCATTGCAAATCGGATGATACGGTGTCGTCGTCAGCCTTCTGATCGACAATAATCTTGATACTTCCTGCATGCATTCCGACACAAATTGAGTCCCAAGATCACTCAATACTTCTTCCGGAATTCCAACTCGACTATATAGGTCCAAAAGTGCTTCTGCCACTGTCTCGGTGTCAATATTCTTCAGAGGCACGGCCTCTGGATAACGTGTCGCATAATCCACCAGAGTAAGAACATATCGGTGCCCCTTATCACTTGCCGGCATAATCGGGCCAATCAAATCCACCGCCACTCGCTTAAACGGCAAATCCATTAACGGCATTTTTCCCAGCGGAACTTTTGCTACTCTCCCTTTCGATACCGTTCTCTGGCACACATCACATGACCTGCAGAAACTCACCACATCCTGATGAATCCCAGGCCAATAAAAATTGGTCAGTATCCTATCTTCCGTCTTCTTGACACCCATATGTCCAGCCAACATCGTATCGTGAGCGATCTCCATCACCTTCTTCCTCAGATCTTTTGGCACTAAAATCTGCTTCAATTCCTTCTCTCCTACATCAATGTTTTTGGTGATGCGGTACAAAATTCCCTTCCTCTTTATATAGCTGATCTCTCTCCCGTTCTTGACCAAGGGCGCTTCCATCGTCACGTACTTTAACAAGGATGGGTCTTCCCCTTGAAGTTTGATGAGCTCATCCTTCGTCACAGCCATCTGATTCGTTGCCTCCGCAACTTTTAAAGGTTTTGACTCGGTGCTCCTTTTAGCTTGCGACCGAGTAACTGCTGCCGCCTCCACGCACCAAGTTTCATCAGGATCATCGGGTGCTCTAGCTCCTGGAATATTTCCAACAATCAACGGATACAGCGGGTCTCTTAAGCACAAAGCTTCCACTGTTCCACTACAATAAGGCGTATTTATCTCTATATTTGCAAACGGGGCCTTCAGTAAAGTGCGCGCAACCGTCATTATATACCCCACCTTTCCTGTGAGCTGCTCTTCCGCGACCAACTCCCTCTTAACGATCACTCCGGAGCACCCAGTGTCTCTCAGAACGGTGACCGATTTGTTTCCGACCATTCCAATCGACGTAGGCATTTGATTACTTAAATTTTCGTCTAAACATGCGCCATTCAAAATTCCAATTTTTCGTCCATCTTTTAGCTCTAAATACTCTTGTGATTTTTGATCAATTTCTTTTCTTTCTTTACTTACACTTCGGTAATTTTCTTCTTTTTGTTTTTCATTTCCGATCTCACTAAAACTCTTTATAGGCACGGCGCAAGCAACCTTGTATGCTCTTTCCCGCGCACCAGCACCACCACGCGCTAATCGATTTCTTTCTTCGCATTGCATAAAAGTATGACCCATTCCACCGCACCGGTAGCAATATCTTTTGGGGTTTCTCTCTTGGATCTTTGAGAAGCACTCACTTGCCCTGTGCCCGACTTTCCCGCAGTTAAAGCATTTTATATTTCCTTTCGTTGTAGAAGAGATATCCGGAATCTTGCCTTCCAATCTTGGCGCGCCGACACTCTTCTTAGCACTTACATCTCGGCTTGACAGCTTCCTGTTGTGCGCTGTCAAGTACTGCCCCGCACTCGCTGCCAATTCTCGGAGATCCTTATGCTTGCTCTCCATCAGATGTACCGACAATTCCTTCGGGCACGCGTTTATAAACTGCTCCTTAACCATTAGCTCGACAACACCTTCGAAGCTGCTTTCCATATCAGAGAGCTTCACCCACTGCGTGAAATAGTTTCTAAGCCTTACAATGAACTGGTCAGGGCTCTCAGCGCCCTCTGGCTTGGCTTCTCTAAAACGTTGGCGATACCCTTTTTCCGTATAGTCGTATCGCTCTAGCAACGCTGCCTTCAATCGCTCGTAATCCAGAGCATCCTCCTGTGAAAGCCTGGAGTACACGCCCAAAGCTTCCCCCCTCAACAAAGCACTCAACTGAGTCGCCCAATTAGTCTGGGGCCAATTCGCAACCGTAGCATATCTTTCAAAGCGCAACAAATAGCTATCAAGGTCGTCTTTTCCGTCAACAAAATGAGGGAGATCAAGGGACTTTACCCCTCCAAAAGCACGTACGCCCCCCGCCTGGTTTGCTTCTCCCCCTTCTCCAGCAGAGCGATTGGCTTCTCGTTCCAACCTCAACCTCTCTAATTCCATTTGCATTTTTCTCTCTTCAAATTCCATTTCTCTTTGCTTCGATTCAAATTTCAGCCTTTCGAGTTCTAATTCTCGATTTTTCTCCTTCTCTTCCAACATCGCTTGTCGTTCTCTTTCCTTCTCTTCCAACATCGCTTGTCGTCCCTTTTCCTTCTCTTCCAACATCGCTTGTCGTTCCTTTTCCTTCTCTTCCTTTTCACATAGTCGGTTCCATTCGCTCTGGAAGAAATCGGCTTTTGCCTTTTCCGACATCTTCAAATTTTCCACACGGACTCTCAGTCTTTCGAACTCTTCCTCAATCGAACTATTCGCCATCTTCAAGCTGTAAACTCCTGTTCAGCACTCTTAAACAAAAATCTAAATCTTCCCGGACGAGCCCCCAGATGTCACACACTTTGTTCGGGAATCCCAAAGGACCAGTTGAGCTAGGTAACCCGAATACCTGCGCTGAAACAAAGCTGTGTCTAAATTTTATTTTATTCCGGCTCAAGAAGTAGTTTTGCTATGAGCCTGACGGTTTATACAGTTGGTTAACGAAAGCTCGGATTGATTTCGTTGAAGATTCTTTCTCACAACAAACAGAGACCACTGTCTCTAATAACAACAAATGTATTACAAAATCGCGACCGACGAAATTCTATTCCACGCTTTGCCAAACTGCAAAGCGAAATCAACACTATAACTCGACTCAATCAACACAAATAATTCTACCTCTGTAGAACAAAACTGCCAACCACTGGCACAAAATAAATTCAACAATTGTCCACCGACACAAAATCTAACGGTCCACCTCCTGTGGCCAAACAAATTCACCTTCGCTCGAGCCGCTACTCGAGTCGCTTCAAATTATCTCACAACGATAGTAATCATCATAATAATTTCTCGCTACGCATCGGCTTTATATAGAAAACAAAATCACGTGACGTAAAGTTTCTCGTAATTTCGAGATTCAGCCAGAAACCCCTGGAGAGATCGTTAGCGAATATTCTACTACGTTCGAGATAGCAAAGCTTGAACAAAACATATTACGTCACACAGTCGAGCGAAAGAGAAAAAGGATACATGTATCGAGCAATATAACAAATTGGACGTATATCGCAGACAGCGCTCAAAGAGCCGCATTTATTCTCTTATGATAAAACTACGAACTGCTTTTAACGGGGATACACTACATCGTTATGATTAAAATTATGAATGAAGTGTGACAGTCCATCTTTGCTCTGATTTTCCTGATAAAAAGCTGCGTAAAAATGCTAAAAAGTTTGTCCAGCTTATCGCTCTTTTTTGTATGGCGGTTTTGACCTGTATGCTGCTTTTTTGTATTAAGCAAAACTCTCATTATAAATTAACATTTTGACACAGTTTAAAAGTTTGTCGTGAAGTACTTTTTCCCGGAGCACAACAGAAATCGCTCAAATAGACTGAGAATAGAATTCAAGTCTATTTGAGCGATTGCTTTTAAGTTAGATTCCGAGCTATTCCGCCGACCGACTTGTCGTAAACATTTCGTTTAGTCGCTGCTTTTTTATTCACAATCTTTATTTCGACATGCACTATGAGTAATTTCAAATTGATTGTGAGTAAAAATGAAAATAAATAAAAAAAGTCCGTTGGCATGGCAAGCGTAAATGTAGCTGCCGCTATCCATAGTGCAGACGCATTGATATCTATTGCTAATATCAAATTCTTCCTATTTTTATCCAGATATTAGGAGTTTTAAGCCAGGACGGAATTGCCAGGTTTGTGGATCTCAACTCCTGTCAGATCCTGTTTCAACTTTGCCCACCGGCAGAGGGCGATAAACTAACGTCTATATGCTTGAGCATACATGGTGGAGACTTTATAATTGCAACCACAGAAACAGGAAGATTCGTAGTTTACAGTATCAAGTCTCTGTGCCCTGACTTCAACCAAGTTCGTTTTACTTTGTAAAAAAACTGCTTATCTTAATTTACTAAAACAGATGGTGTGTTGATTTTTGACCTACAAACTATTGATTTTGTTTCAGACAACGACAGCTTTTTTTTTAATGTCTTTCTGTTTAACTTTCTTGCTATTTTCTATGCTCCATTTCTGTATCTTTTGTCTTTTGTAAAGTTTTTTCCTATTTTTTAAAAAGCATTACTATAAACTGTCGGCAATGACCTATTTTTAAATAGACTTTCCATCTTATCTTTCGTAATATTAATTGGATGATGTTAAAAATTGCCTGGTTTGATATTTCTATTAAAAACGTTTTGCAAACTCAGGCACCCGGGCCCTTGGTGAAAGTGGTGAAAGACATATGGAAGCGGAAATCTCTCGCGAAACACACGAAATCAACTCTCAGCAGCAACTCTTCCCGGAGTGCGACCCGTCCATTAGATGGCAACATCAGCACGGGGAGAATTAAAGGACGAAAAGTAAAGAAAGACCTTAATCAAGTTCAGGTGATGATTTTTCATTGTATGTTTCTAAAGACGACGCTTCATCAACGGGACTTGAAGCGAGCCGGTATCAAAGGGTCTTGAGTACGACCTCAAATAAGTCCACATAAAATCGGGACATTTCTTTCAGCTCGAAGACGGAGCACTCCCGAACGGCTTATCCTTTGCGAAGCTGAAACGGGTTCTGCGTTGGCGAGGGGAATACCCGGAAAAGTATCGTCTCTTCATCTGGCGCAGTGTGCTGCAAATACCGGAGAACCAAACCGCGTTCGACTCCCTCCTGAAGAAAGGAACTCATCTCGCCTACGCGGCCGTCGAAGAGAAGTTTCCCGTCAAAAGCGGGCGCTTGTTGCGAGTCATGCAAAGGTGAAAATGTTCGGCCGTTGACTTGTTCAATCGAATCTTCGCGAATGCGAAAAGAGAGCGCTTATTACTAAAGTTACCGATAAAACTAGTTTAAGTATTCTTGATTTTAAAGTGCATGCTATGGTGTTTGCCGTGCACTTGCAGAGCGCTATT
Source organism: Diplosoma virens (assembly GCA_963680785.1). Lineage (NCBI taxonomy): Eukaryota > Metazoa > Chordata > Ascidiacea > Aplousobranchia > Didemnidae > Diplosoma > Diplosoma virens. Next base: position 17,064,866 of record OY796882.1, read on the forward strand.
AGTATCACTGTCATCAGTTTATATTGTCTCTTGGAAGAAATACTAACCGTGTTGACTCAATTACAAGCCGCTCTAGTTAATCTGCCTATTTTGCTCGTTTTTGAGTGTAAGCTGCGCAAATGATGAAATTGGATAGGCTGTCGGCAGGCTCATATGTATGTGTTTTTTGTAGGAACAATTTGCTTTATTTTGATTTAACTTAATGTTTTCAGTTTATTAAAAATCTGATTTTAAATGTTTGTATCGTAAATTTTATTGTACCTTCAGGGTCCTTTCTTGCCTGGCGCATTGGTCTGCAATTTTTGCCGAACTTGAATACCTTCCTCTGATCGCGTTTCCTTTCATCAAGTTGTTCCACAACAATCACCTGATTTGTTTTGAAATGATCGCGACCGTTCTCGGTATCTGCTGTTGACGCTTTTCATGTTGAATATTGTAAAAAATGCATTTGTACATAAGCTGAGTCACAGTGGTTGCAAAGAACTGACAATCCCATTTTACCAGCTAAGGAATTTTAGAAAATCAAAGTTTTTATTTCATCGATTTTATTCGCCAAAACGTTTGGCAAGTTTGCCGCTTTGATTTCGCCACATTGCCCATACGTGATACAACTCCTGGCATAGTATCTTCGCAATAGCAGCACTTTCGCAGTTGGCCAACTATGAACTTGAACCCTTATTTCCTATGACGGAAGATAGAGACTAACAGGACGGTTTTAGAAAATAACCAGAAAAAGTACGATACAAGCTTCAGCGCCTGCGATATAGAGACACGAAGACTCAATCGTGGATCTTCAGCACGGTTATGTTGATTTTCGTCGCCTATATTCCGAAATATCGCAATTTTAATATTACTCATATTAATAACCTTCTTCACTGTTTCTATCATTGATAGATCGAAGACGCATTGTCTATCAGTTATTCGGTTTTCTTTTGCATCTGCTGAAACAATCAACATGAATTAATCATTCAAATATTGCTCAAATAATTTTGTCTGCGATATGCCACTCAATCGAAGCTTCTGTATTTTTTTCGTATGTCGTTCTATAATTGCTAGAATTTTTGTTTTTGCAAACCTAAGGTACTTTGACGTTAGTTTTGATTACTATGTCATTGCTTTGCATTGTTGTTGTTCTTAGCAGAAAATATTTTTTATTGTTATTTATGTCTCATTTCATGGTATGTTTTTTTTTCAGTTAATTGGTGTCAACATTGGTTCGAATTCTTTCCTAATCCACCAATCAATGTTCTTAGCATGATTGAAAATCTGCTGAGTCATCACGACAAGCCGTTATTGCGTCACTTTGTCAAATTCGAAATAACAACTCAGGTACGATGTGTTTAAAAAGCAAGCGCATTATGCTGATGTTTTTCTATTAGTTTTTTACCTACGTAATTGAGACTACTCAATCCAGTATTACGACAATACGTTAAAGATACTCAACTCGGTATTAATTTTGTTGTCTTAAGATTTTTATGAAACTTCGTTTAATTTTAAAAGGAAACGTTGGAACCTGTAAATGCAGTAGAGCGCGAAAAATATCAGCTTGATTTTTTAGATCTACGCTTGGCCGCTGCTACAAACACTCCTGTCAGAAGTCCTCACAAAAGACGAGTGGCTCCGAACGTTCGATCACGTGTTCAGCAACCATCCGAGCTTCCTACTTTATTGCGTGGTCGCCTATTCGATTTGTTCTCGTTCCGCCTTGTTAAAGACAAAGCACACGGAAGATTTCGTAGTAAGCTTAATGATGTGATTTTACCGTAAACCACATACAACATGTCATACCTGATTTCTTTTATTTTCTTGCACTGCCGGCGTCTGCAAAGCTTTTTTTATCTCTAATTAATTTGTAATGACACGGCTTTTAGGCGTTGAATTCTATGTCAGAAATGTAAAATCTCGGGGTTTAATAAATCAAGGCTTATTTGGCATATTAAAATTTTTTCATTATTCATCTCACTTTGCTTTGATCGCGGTAGAGATTTTGCCTCGAAAAATAATAAATAAACAAAAAATTTGTCGCGCGCCGAACTACACAATTAGTGTAAACAAGCGTTCGAGATAGTTTTATGTGAAGCTTTTTTACTGAAGTCGCAAAAAAGTTCTTATCTCCAAGCCTTGACATTCAGTATTACTTCCACCATCGCAACTCGTTGGACATAGGAGCTGTTATTCAAGAAGCCTATCGAATGGCGGAAAGCACTCCGGAAAATGTTGATCCTATCAAAAATCTCAACTCCTTCGAGCCGTTGAGCTATGGCGAAACTTATCCGATCTTCAATAAATATCCGAAGTTCATCGTCGATTATCAGGCGCAGGAACGAGAGAGGATCCGCAAGGATGAGCTCGATTATCTGAGAGAAAAGTGAGTACGCCGATGAAGAGCAGATACGAGTATTTTCATGTTTTTCTCTTCTATTATTAAGTCATGCTCGAACGAAACTTTGCCAGATAACGTTATAAAGAAGAGAATAATGCTAACTATATGCGTAAATCTGAAGATATTTGTGGCTTTCATTAAAAGATAACGTCAAAGACCTGATGTAATAAGAGGTTGTGAGCTTTAAAATCGTATTCGGTAATTTTAACACAAGGTAATTATAGCGTATGGGTATGTTTTAGATGTTTGTTTTTTTAGCAAGATTAGGGTTAGGGGTGGACAAAATTACTGACGATATAATGAACAATGAAATAATGACTACGTGATAAAACAATCGACAATCAAATTACAGTGAACTCTTTAAGATTTCTCGGCCATGAGTTCCATTACAGCTCAAGATGGTGTTGTAGCTACGATAAGATAAAAAAGAGCTATTTGATAGTAGTTTTTTTTTGGCCTTATCAATCAGTTAACTGTTAAATAGAGTGACTTATGGAATGAATAAGATTTGTTGTTACTTTGCTATTCGAATGGAACATGTGTACAAATTACGTCAAACACATGAAACATGACGCCATGTGTGACGTCATGTAAGAATTCGTCCAAAACAGAATCGTTTTCGTTTTGACTAAATACGTATTAAAAGTCTCGGCTAAGGTTGATTTCCTCTTCAGACACATCGCCCAAGAGCTGACCCAGCAAATGGAGGAGAGGAAGCTGCACGAGGATGCTTGGTACAGGAGGAAGGAAGTCCTCCATGAAGCCGAAGAGCAACGGAAGCAGCTCCTCCAGGAAGAAGACCGGAAGCTGGTTGAGCAACGTAAAAAGTAAGAGTTTGATCGGAGGTTTGAACCCAGAGTCACGACACCAAACATCCACTAAAATTTTTTTCTTGTTAATACTTTTACTGGTACAGAAAACTTGGTTTGAATAGTTCTCCAATCTCGAGTTTCGTTTCCTTGAAAATTTATTAGTTTTACTATCTTTTCTACTTGATTGTAAAATCCAATGTGTATTTGTAAAATTTTAATCGTGTATTAAACTTTACTCGTAATCAAAATATTTCTTTAATTAAATTCGTTTGTTGTTCTTTAAGATATTCCTAAATCCTCTTTCGATTCTATACAAATTTTTAACTGTGGATCAAGGGCCAAACGCTATCATAGATAAAATCTCAGCTATAGAAATAAGTCCTTATTTAACTGATCTTGATGCACCTAGGACTTGCTTCTACAGTTAATATTTCTAATGGAATTCACCTTAACTATTATTGTTGTACCAGCTGACAAAAAAATTTAGGCTTACAGTATAACTGCAACTGAAACTGAAAACATTTTGCAGCTTATAACGAAACAACAATATTCAATTTATATTTTTTTGCACGAAGTCAGTTGTTAGACATTGCTTTTTAATTCAAGACTGGCTGCAATGAAGCGTGAACTACGCATCCGGGAACTTCAGCTTTTGGATAAGTCCCGGATGAGGTTCGTTGATCATCAGCAGACAATGAAAGGAATTGAAATAAAGAGGCTCGAGGAGGAGCTGAGGAGAAAGGTGGGATGAGGTCGATGACGTCAAAGAATATCCATAAATAGATCAATAAATAAATGAAGTTTTATAATACTGCTTTCAAGATTGCTTAAAATAATATTTGATTAATTTTTTTGCTACGATTTGACACAAAAATTGATATGGTGTTGGAATATAAGTTTCTTTTTATGCTTAAGGCGAGACTTCGAGAAGAGGAGACAGCAGCAGCAATTGAAGACGTGGAAGTGAAAGGACTAGAGCTCGAAGCACATCGAGCTGCTTTGGAACAGCAGGTACTATCCCCATCAACTTGTTTAAGCCATTGATGTTTAAAGCTTAGCACAGGTTACCCTCGTTAAGTCGGACCGCTTGGGGGGGAAGGGTGTCCGACTTAGCCGATTGTCCGGCTTAACCGAAGGCCTATCGGCCATAGCCTATAAACATGCCGAGGGCAATGGAATTTAGTTGAAAATCCTCTGTTATTATATAGGCTATTTTGTTTTACTAAATTTACCTTTATAACATTTAAAAAGAAGCAAATTTATTTATTTCAGGGAATTAAAGAAAACACTGCAAAACCGTACATTTTTTTTACTATGTACCATACCATACATTAAAGAATAAACGTACGAATAATTAAAGAATGCATAACTGCCGATTTTAGGCATTTCAGGCCAAACATTTTTTTTTAATCTTGGAATTTTTTTCCTTTTTTTTCCTTGGTCATGGACCGACTTATCCGATATCCGAGTTATCCGGGTCCGACTTAACGAGGGTGAACTGTACTTACAAAGATGTGGTGTGGCGTTAGTTTATGTATCTAAGAAAAAAATTTTATTTGATTATTGAGAAAGGTAATTCAACTTAGGTAAGGAATAACTGCGGCATAAAAACGTTACAAACCTCTGATTAAAATTGGGATTAAAGATAGTTGTGGTGCTTTCTACAATTTTCCGTGGCATTTAGGTTTTTTTGAATATAAGACAATCAAAGTCCGACTTTTTTTATTGGCGGATTTCATAGTTTTATTCAATCTTGTTAGTTCTTTCTATTTAATCTTGATCCACTTTCGTATTTTTGTGCGTTTGCCTTTCATGCTTATATGTCGCGTTCTGGTCGTTGTCGTCGTACAAATAAATATATGTCAGTGATAATCACATCAAACAGAATCTTTTTTAAGTACGCTTGTGAGAATGCGATCCGGTTAGGAAGTTTTAACGTTGTCGTCACTTTCAGTCGATTCGTCATTTGAATCAATTGTTCGGTGCTCTGCAAGCTCAAAGTGAGCTTCTTTTCTAGTTGCATTCGGTATAAACCGAAACGCGCCGTATTCTTGACGTGCGCTGATGCGTTACAGATGGCCCGCGACCAGGCCGCTCTTCAAGACAAGATTGAGAATGACATATCAAAGAGGAGAAGATTGGAGGAGTTAGAAGAACAGAAGCGGAGCGACTTTGACAATCCTGAAGTCGACCTTCGCCAGGCAAGGGTAGGTCCACTCTTCAATATACTGGCTAGCAGCTGGACAAAATTGTACCTGTCACGTGATGTTTTCTTGTTCGTTAACAGCTCGGTGTGATAACACTCTGACTTGCGAGCAGAAGGACGCGAGTTCGATGCTCACTCCACCTGAGTGATTTTCGATGTTTTCTTAAGAAAAAACACGTAAAGACAAATTCTTAAATATGGTCAGATTTCGCTCCGCTTAAAGCGGAATGTCTGCTGCTCCGCTTAAAACGGAAAGCAGGCGAATATGTCCATACGATAAAGACTCCGATCACAATTGCCTCAAAATTTAAATGCCGAAGTAGTCTGTTTAGCTTTATGACGTCATATTGTACGCAGTGTTTAGACGTCGTCTGGTTAGTACTGTAGTAGCTAAAATTTTGTATGTAGGAGTTAGAAGAACAGCTCGCCAGTGCCGAGTTGCGTCATCACGCCTTACGTCATCAAAGTGAAGTGACCAATCGCTTGCTGCATTGGGACGTCGAGCGAGAGAAGGAGCTGGCGCGAAATCTTTCGCGAAACATCGAACATCTGAAGCAGAAAAAGAACGTGAACGAAAGGTTGCGGGATCTCCGGCGGTCGAAGGTGGGATTTTCTGAGGGTAGATCCTGGGATGGGATGGTCTTTAATTGAACTATGGTTGTGGTTGTATTCGTGCTTCGCTGTGTTGTTGTTGCATTTCGGCTTATTTGCCATGAAACTTTTTTATTTTGATTTTCTCAAACAGTTTTTGCTTTGTTTTCAGTTTGGCAGTGGGTAAATTGTTCACAAAGAACTTAAGCCTATGGATTAATTTATCAATTCATTAATATTATCCAACACTTAATATCACATTATTTCACCTCGTTGCTATAGATATGAAAAACACCTCTTATGAATTTTTACATTAGGCATTACAAAAAATGTCAACAAAAGGAAGTTTTAATTGGATTTAATTTTTTGTCTATTTGTACATCATATACATTTTTCGAATCTTTTAGAATCTAGAACTTCATAACAATAATTGCTCCGTAAGTTTTTTACAAACTTTCTAATTTCTTTTTTAAATCCCAGCCGGCCTTTCATCTCAAAATTGGCGGATGTATAAATTTTCATCTTATTGATTTTGATGATTAGGAGAAAGATGCATTTGCTGCTGAGGAGGAATTGGAGAGGCTGCAGCGAATGCAGGAGTTCGGAGATGAGCGGAGAGCGATGCTTCTGGATGGCATCGAAGTGGATGACAATCTCAGGAGGATGAAAGAAAGTGAAGTGAAAGTGGAGGATCACATAAGAAGATTGAAAGAAGATCACCATCGCCATCATCAGCTGGATCGTGGTAAGTTAAACCAAAAACAGTAATTTTGAACGGAGAATTTTTTTAAAGCAATATTAATTTCTTACGCAGTTAATATTATTTTTTCTTTAAATTCTTTTTGGGGGTGTATTGATCCGATCACAGGCAGGTTGGGCGTAACCCTAACAACCCCCCCCCTCAAAAAAATAACTGGATTTGAGGCTATAGAAAACTAGTTGAAGACCAAAAAAAGATCTTCGTTCGTTGGAAAAGCACATTTAAGTAAAGACCTTTTTTGGCCTTTAATTGGTTTTAAGGTAAACTTTGCGTTTGTTGAGAATGACTTTTTGACCAATGTAGTGCGCCAGATAAGTGCTAAGCAGTAGTGCGCTTTTTCTTCCAAACGCCTATTTTGGGTCCCCTGCACAAGTGTGATCTCTCCATTTAGGGGGTTTTCAAGCACGGTCACGCCGCCTTTATCACGAGGTAGTTGCTCGATGTTCGTGGCCCTTCGTCTTACCTTTTCATCTTGAAAAATTTTAGTTTTCTTAAAATTATTTTAAATGTAGGACAGCCGGCGATAGAGACGTTTTCTAAGTGAGATTCATATAAGCGTCTTACGAATATTTTTTTATTTTTGAAAACAAGAAGTAAATCAGAATAAATCAAGATTTGATGCAATTCAGATTCTTAGGACTACTTTACTATAATTACGCTTTTATTTTATAGAAGCAAGTCAAGTGGACGCGGAGCGAATGACCGCCGTACCGAATGACCTTTGCTTTCAAGATGTACGCGGCCGCGATCCAACGACACCCAATTGTGAGAATATTTCTGAAACAGCTTGTTAATTTGATCTGAAACAGCGTTTTTAGTTGTTTATATGGGTTTGTAGCAAGGTTTTCTCGCGAAAAAATTGATTCCTCATTTTCACCCTTATGAAATATCTTGCTTGATGTGTGTGTTGCGTAATTTGTAAATACGAAGGTGAGTCAAAAAGTTCTCAGACAAATGCCATATTTTCAAAATGTGCAAAATCTTGCGAATTTTTTTATGTTCAAACCCTACCTTTAGGGTTTCCCTAATCATCTTGGAAAGTTTTATCATTTCGATTTGCATTTTCAACTTTTACTGAAGATCTTCGCTTGAGCAAGCTTTCAGCACGTTGGGTCCCAAAAACGCTGCAGGAAAATCAACTGAATCAAAGAGTTGATCTTTCCTTAGCAATTTTGACAAAGATGGAAGCAAATGAAACCATTTTTTTCAAGCGCTGCCTCATCGGAGATGAAACGCGGATCTATCAATTTGATCGAAAAAACAAAATTCAATCAAAAGAGTGGCATCCGAAGGGAGCACCAGGACCTGTTAAATTCAAAGCAGAAAGGTCTGTTAAAAAGGTCATGGCCACCATTTTTTGGGACTCTGAAAGAGTCATCTTGATAGACTTTCTAGAAGGTAAGAAAACAGTTACCTTAAGTTATTATAAAGACGTTTTAAAGAAGTTGAAGACATTTTTAGCCCAAAAACGCCGAGGAAAATTGCACAGTCAGTTGTTTCATCACGACTATGGCCCTGCTCATTCTTTGAGGGCTATTACGGCCCTATTACGCGAATTTCGATGGGAAACACTTCCACACCCACCTTATAGCCCAGATTTAGCTCCCTCTGACTTTTTTTGTTTCCGAAACTAAAAGAATCTCTCAAAGATACCCGATTTGGTTCCTTAGAAGCAAAAAGGCAAGTGATTACCTGGTATCAGAGACAGTCCCCAGAATTCTACAAGAAAGGGATTTATAGGTGGAAACATAGATTGCAAACGTGTATAGACAATAATGGAGTTTATGTTGAAAAATAAATGTAATCATGTAAAAAATTAAAATTTTATGGCATTTGTCTGAGAAGTTTTTGACTCACCCTCGTATAAGCAGCAATAAGTTGTAGATAACATTCTACTGTTTAGCAACCTAACCTGTAGAATAGTACCACAGATTACTCGCCTTGTTTTGGGAAAACAACAGCATTAAGTTAAAGTTTTTTGCAAGGCAAAGCCACACTGCGGAAATAATCAAAGTAATAAACTTCTTTTCGATCGTGATTGATCTAGAGCAAGTAATTTTTGCTTGATTGTGGACGTACAATGACCTACGCGTGCCTTGATGTTGTGATAAGTGTATTTTGCGCCGTGTAAGCGAATGAAATTGTTTTTCTGCCTTGATGCTTCAATCAAGAAGACGAATTGAACCTGGATGAGGTTGGAATTGAAGCTGTCCAAGATAGATTTTTCACTTCCATTTTATCTATCAAATATCGAATAAATCTCAAATTATAATTTTCAAGTCTCTGATGCCACCCGACTAAGTGTTGAACCACCAACTGCCGCCTGTATACGTGTATCGCTTCATTGCTGTCATTGTACACTGCATCGTGATAGCAATGAAAGACATCGCTATTCGCAGGGAGTTTGAATCGTCGCAGAGGTAACTTGGACGAAGAAGAAAACCAGCTGATGAGTGAAGTGAACAGTTTGAGGCGTCGTCTTGCGTCCAGTCGTCAAAATCACGTGTCATGTTTTTAGTCTACGGCGTTTATCTTATGTCTTCCTCGCTTTGTTTTTATCTAATGTTGTTTCAGTTTGTCAACAGTATCTTTTCATCAAATATATTCCGATTACGTATTATCTGTTTGATTTTTATCAATCGTTAGCTTTTACTAAAGACCCTAATTTAGCAATGAAAAATTTATTTGATGGTATTTCAACTGTTGTAGAGAATCATGCTCCATTAAAACACTTATCAAGAAAAGAAAGAAAAATAAGATCTAAACCATGGCTTACCAAAGGTTTATTGAAATCAATAAAAACAAAAAACATATTATTTTATCAATGTTTTAAACAACAAAAAACACATTTGTTAACAAAATATAAATCATATCTTAATAAATTGACAAAATTAAAACTGATAGCGAAGAAAAAATACTATTTTAATGAATTGTCTAGGCATAAAAATAATCTAACACAACAATGGAAATTAATAAACGAAATTATTAGTCACAAAAAGCATCAGCAAGATGGGATTAATGTTATAAAAGATTCCAGCGAAAATAAAATTTCTGACAAATCTGTAATTTGTAACATGTTAAATAATTATTTTACAAACTTAGGGCCAAGTATGGATGCTAAAATTCCCAAAACTTCCACAAAACAATTTGATATACCAAGCAAAATCAAATCATTTCAATATGACTACATAACACCTGAGGAAATCCTTTCAGAGTTTGCCAAACTTGATATTTCTAAAGCTTCTGGACCTGAAAATGTACCAAATAAATTATACAAAATAATAGCACCAATATTATCTCCACATTTAAGTAAGATTTTTAATCAATGTTATGAAGTTGGTATCTTCCCTTCTATACTAAAATCAGCTAAAGTAATACCAGTTTATAAATCTGGACCCAAAGATCAAATTAATAACTACAGACCAATTTCAATTTTATCTCCAATTGCTAAAATTTTTGAAAAATTGTTATACAATAGGCTAGAAAAATTTTTGTTTTCTAACAAAGTTATCACAAATCAACAGTTCGGATTTCGTAAAAATTATTCAACAGAAATGGCCATAATAGATTTACATAATAAACTACAAAAAAATGTTGATGAAGGTGATTATACCTGTTGCATCTTTTTAGATTTATCAAAGGCCTTTGATACGGTTAACCACAAAATTCTATTACAGAAAATAAAAAAATATGGTATTAGAGGTAATATGTATACTCTTCTAAGCAACTATCTAAACAACCGCAAACAATTTACCACATGCAATGATGCTAAATCTAACACTAGTACAGTCTTGTGTGGTGTGCCACAAGGCTCTACTTTGGGCCCCTTGCTCTTTTCTTTGTATATCAATGACTTACCATTGCATACTAAATTTTATGTCAATTTATTTGCGGATGATACGGTTCTAACAATCAGACATAAAAACATTGAAATTCTTCAGCAATTAGCTAACCAAGAACTCTGCATTATTGATGAATGGATGAAAACCAACCGTCTATCCTTAAATTATTCAAAATCCACCTATTTTGTAACAGCCTCAAAACAAAAGAAGAAAAATTTAAATAAATTTAGCATCAATGTAGGACAACATGTAATTCCCTACTCATACTCCACAAAATATTTAGGTGTAGTATTTGATCAAGATTTAAAATGGCAAAACCAAATAAATTCCATTTTATGGAAGCTTGCTAACGCAACCAGAATTCTGTCGAAGGTGAAACATTTTGTCAATAAATCAATTCTTGTTAAGCTTTATTATAGCTTTGTCTATCCTCATTTAAAATATGGTATAGTTGCATGGGGTAATACTAACAAAACAATACTACATAAACTACAAGTAGCACAAAATAAAATAATTCGTAATATCAACTTTAAATCCATAAATGATTGCATTAAAATGAATACCTATTACAGTTCAATGAGTTTACTAAAAGTTAATGATATTTATCAACTTGAATTGGCAAAATTTATGTACTTATATCATCATAATAGACTACCTGAAAATTTTAATCATTATTTTAAATCAGCCAAAAATCACCACTCCTACACAACTAGATCAATTAGTAATCAAAATTACTATTTGGAAAGATTAAATTTCCATTGTAGCCAAACTTCCTGCAATTTCACTGGAGTAAAACTTTGGAATAAAATCCCTTTTGAGCTAAAAAACTTATCTAAACCTCTTTTCTGTAAGCAATTTAAAAATAATTTGCTAAAATTGTATTAAATAATTTAGTCTCTGATATGAATTACATAAAATTATATACACCATAAAAGCATGTGAAATATTACTCTAGTTAATTAAAATTGCTTTTTCGACACTAAACATATATGTATATATATTTTTTTTTTCTCTCATCTCTTATTTTTGTGTTTGTTTGTGTTTGTGTTTTTTTAATGTCAGCATATTGATTAAAAAATTTTGCTTACCATCATATATGTAAATTTTTTTTTTGTTTTATTGTAACAATGTAATACGTATTACTTGTATATAATGTGAATAGTTTTTTTGTGTGTGTTTTTTTTATTTTTTTTTTTATTTTTTTTTTATTTTTTTATTGCTTTTGTAACAACTTAGTTTTTTTACTCTCAAATATGTATTTTAAAAAAAGGGCAGTTTTTTGACTTGATGACCATTTAATGGTCTTTCACTGTCCTGTTTGTTTAACTGAAATTAAAACAAATTTATATTCGATCAGACTTTTTCTTAATATTCTTATTCAAATGTGTCATGTACTGTGTTTACTGAAAAAAAAAAATTTTTTTTTTGTTGAACAAACAAAAATAAACTTCTTGTCTTTATTCAGAAAAACGTCTCATAGCTCAGAGAATGAGCGAACATTTTTCTTGTACTGTATAACGCTGATTATCTAACTACATGTATTGGCAAATTCGCAACCGCGTTTAAAATCATTTAGTAAATTGCATCAGTTCAATTAAGGGCTCAGATTACAATAAGTTGCTTTGAAAACTTTTCGCTCTGATTGCTGAGCGAATAAATTTGGTTTGTAATTAACTTCAAACCAGGTTATATTGCAGACCATAAATTTCTACAAAAATTTTTATCATAACGCTATCTTCGAGTATAGGGAAAATGGTCAGCCAATTAAAATTAGTTTGAGCCGCATGTTATGCAAGAGCAAAAGTTTTGCGCCAGCTGAGAGACTTACGGCTCATTTCCACTTCGAGCGTGGAATGTAATATTTTTTGTTTCTTTTGTTGAATATTTTGCTTCGCTTCGCAGAGATGTCCAACTTTTTTTGGTAATGGGCCAAATCAAATAAACTATATTCAGAGGGCCGCAAATAAACGTGTATATAAAATTTCCTCTTTGATATTAGATGCCCATTGACCAAATGACGAATTAGAACATAAATTTAAAATTCATTAACTAATTAGGAATCTAAGTGAAATGTGAAACTATTAAAATCGTTACGTAATTAGTATTAAGAATGTCCATGCTGGAGCTGCTTTTAAGTCCCAGTTACGTCAGCTTGTAGCGTTTTGGTTTATATACGGCCGCTACTGCCTAGCGTGTTCTTTTCCTTTCTTTTTTATTGTTTAAACACACAACTGTTACTTCGCAAGCTTGTAATAGCATCTCTTCGATTGTCAATTTACACGAACATAAAAACTGCGACAGAAGACTTAAGGCGAAAAAGCGCGCTATGGAAAAATAACACATGACAAGAAAATAATTACAAAGAAAAATAGTGCGGTACAAATGAAGATTAACAAAAGCAAAATAAACAAAAAAGTTGGTTCAAACCTCGCAGTCGTCACAAGCTCCTTTCTTCCTGCTTGCACCGACTCAAAATTTCCAAGATCTGGAGAAGAAAGCTTGTAGTCGCGATCACAAAGCCGATGAAGATTATGGAGGACCCAAAGGGTTATCTTTGCTCTGATCTATGTTTTCTATAAGATCCTGGAGAAAGTCATCTACGCCCGCATCAAATCAATTGATCCATTGCTCCCTAAAAAGCAGGCTGCTTTTAACGCGGAAAGTCAACTTTGGATCAAGTCATTCAATTAACAGAAAACATCGAGGATTTTTTTGTCAATTAAGTCGATCTGATGGCGGCATATGACTCTGCTGATACTATGGCCTTACAAGCAAGCTGCTGAGATTTCTGCCAGGTAATCACATAGTCAGAATAATCATGGCGCTTGTCCGAAACCGAATTTTTACCCTTACTAACGGTGACAGCAAGCCAAATAGGATTCTCCTTTTGAAAACGGCGTTTCTTAAGGATCGGTCAGGGTTCACTTCCTTTTCAACCTCTATATGTATACGTCAATGCCTGCCCTACACGATTTCCAGAAAGTTTACCAACGCAGAAGATCTAGCATTGTTGCACTCCTTTTAAAACTGGAAAAATCTTTAAAAGAAATTTAAGTAAAAACATGACAACACTTTTAGTGAATCATTATACTTGAAAGCTGAAATTTAGTCACACTAAGATGGTGACAGCAGCCTTCCATTTGAACAGCGAAAAGGCCAAATGTAAGCTAAATGTTTACAACAGCATCAGACTTTTATCATTTTTTTCAACTCTACTTATTTTTAACCATATTGCAATTACATACAGCAGCGTGGTCCGCATGCGGCATGATCCAACTTTTTTTTTGAAGAACGCTATGATTTTGGGACGAAAATAGAAACTTCGTAAATCGATTCCAATTGAAGACCTTTCTTTTTTTTTTAGAGAACACCCTGATTTTGGGACCAAAATAGGAATTTTAGAGATCGATTCCAGTTGAAGACCTTTTTTTTTTTTTTTAGAGAACACCCTGATTTTGGGACGAAAATAGGAATTTTGCAGACCGATTCCAAGTGAAGACCTTTTTTTTTTTTTAGAGAACTCTGATTTTGGGACAGAAATAGGTGTTTTTAGCCGGCTGAGGCCCGCAAACTCGAATAATTTTGAAAAGTGGCCCACAAGAGTGCAGAAGTTGGACCACCCTGACATACAGCAATACATCTACATTCATGATAAAATAACAAAAAGAAATCATAAACGTTTTTGGCTTACATTAACTCTCACAGATGAATAAAATTGAAATGTTTGATAAGTTTTGTCAAGGCATTTAAACATCGAGGTCAATGACCTGATTACGTAGTTGTTTACCAAATTTGTCGCACGAGGTTTTCATAAAAGGAATTGTTGAAAATTGATTCAAAAATGCAAACGCAAAACAACAACCGTTAAGCCAATGCACCACGTAAAATCCAAATAACAAAAATAACAATTTAAAATATATTTAACAAAAACAATGATCCATTCGCAAATAATTGTCGAATGGATGATCGTTTTGTTAAATATATTTTAAATTGTTATTTGGATTTTACCTGGTGCATTGGCTTAAAGGTTGTTGTTTTACGTTTGCATTTTTAAATCAATTTCAACAATTCCTTTTATGAAAACCTCGTGCGACAAATTTGGTAAACAACTGCGTAATCGGGTCATTGACCTCGATCTTTAAATGCCATGACAAAACTTAAAAACATTTTATTTTTATTCATCTGAAGAGGGCTAATGTAAGCCGAAAACGTTTATGGTTTCTTTTTGTTATTTTATCATGAATGTAGATATATTGCTGTATGTAATTGTAATATGGTTAAAACAAGTATACTCTCTCCCTAAATTATATCTCTACTTATTTTGTGGTAAAACCAGACAGATTGCCCATGTTTCGTCACCATCTCGAAGCATTGCGAAAAAAACTATATTAGCGCGTCACACTGTGGAGGCAACTTGCAGGCTCAGGATGAAGTGCTGATGCTAAACCACTGCGCACAGCTGCCCAGGTCTACTCAGCAGCTGAGTACGGCGCACCAGTCTGGTTTCGCAGCGCTCACACTCGCTTCGTAGACAGTGTTCTGTGTGACAGGATGCCTGCGTTCCACTCCAACAAACCACCTAACAATACTTTTAGGCATCCAGCCAGTTGAGCTTTGGTTTCGGTAACTTCCGCCATCCTACTAAATCTACACGATCCGCTTTTTTACCACAAGCAGCACGCTACCACTACTGTAATCTTATTCCAAATCACTCTGCATTGGTTCAAAGTTACTGTTAATGCAGACTCGAATTCAGTCGAGGTTAGATTTTTAACTAAAATTGATTTTCCCGCTAATGTCTCTAAATCAAAAATTGCTTTATTTTCGTTGCCTTACGTAATTGTTTTCGTTGGTTACATCATCTAAAGTTGTCTTTTCCCGCCAATATTTCTTAGATCATAATTTGTTTTATTTTTGCCTTACGTAATTGTTTTCTGAATGACATCATCGGAAGTTAGTTTTTTCCGCCAATACCTTGTAAACCAATTAAAGTTGCTTTATTTTCATTGCGTTACGTAATTCTCGCCGATAATGACATCAGTTAAAGTTGCTTTCTCGCCTCGCTTCTCTCCACTTGTTATCTTAGTATAAATAGTCGGACTCTCGTGGGCCATTTTCAAATCAAGCGAAAACGTCATTCTTGTTTGGAGATCGTGAAGCGGATCTCAGTTAAAAACCGTATCCATCCAAGGTCCGCGTATTTTCATCCCAACTTCACATATTGCGACAAGTCAATTTCGCGGCAATAGTTACTATCTTTAATGCCACTAAACTCATAAACAACTTTCACTTGATATTGTAAAAAAGGTCTGGAAATAACACATTCAATATTAATTTAATCACAAAACAAAGTGAATATTGAAAATGATGCTTGGTGCAAGTGTCTTTATGATAAATTCTGCCCACAAAAGCTTTCATAGATCAGTTTGTTCTTGTTGGACCTCACTCGGCGCAACAATCAACTGACGTATTCATGTGATTTCTCTATACGTTACTATGATAGCAGTGACATCGAATAATATGCAGTTATGAAAATATAAAAGAAAAAATTGAGTGGGCCGCAGGTTGGACATCTCTGGCTTAGCTTTTTTTGTCGTTTTAAGCGCGGAAAGAAGTAAAAAAATCAATAAAGAACAAAGAATGGCCCATTCCACGCTCGTAGTGGAAACGAGCCCTTTAATATTAAGCAAAAATAATGATTCCTGATTTGTGTTCATTTTATGCCGTAACACGGCATTGTTATGTAAAAGCTAAGTAACAGAATAAACCCGCTACAGCTTGCTCAACACCAACCCGTCGTTTCTTGAATATCTTTAAAATTCCGTTTTTTTGGTTTTTTTGACGGATGTTGAACGAAGTAGGTCTCTTGGTAATTTTCAACATGTATCAAGTAACTTGTGCTTTTAAGTAAGTCTTTGTAGTTTTGTTTGAGTACAATATGTAGAAGATAAGAATACTTAACTCTGCTACTTTAAAGATAAAGATAAGAATATTACATTAGAAAAGATGTCTGCAAGCAGTTAGCGAAGAAATTCAGTGTTACCGGTACATTAAAGGAAGCCATTGATTTCGTAATAAGAAAAAAATTTTTGTCACCATTCTTTGGAAGCATATCTCAAATGAAAATGTTTTATCGATGATGTAATCACAAACTTGAATTTATAAAGAAATGCTTATGTATATCTTATAGCAGGGGTGACCAAAGTTTTTCAAACATGAGCTGTTTTTACAGTGATGGCTTTAGTACGGTGCGAATGGAGCGGCCGCACCGCGCCCCCTATAAAAAGGTAAAAAGTGGCCCCCTACGCAAAATCTTGCTCTATTTCTTCGCAGTAGCACTACGACGATGGCCCCTGTGTCTGCACCTTAGCTTTCGGACAAAATGAGGGATAATGTACTCCATTGAAGTGATGACATCTTTTTTAGAGATCGCTACAATTTTGGAAAAAAATGAAGGTTTTGGACACCAATTGAAAGTGAAGACTTTTTTTTTGGAGATCACAATAATTTTGAGACAAAAATAAAGGTTTTGGGTATCAATTGAAAATCAAGACCTTAAGTTCACTTTATTTTGGGACAAAAAACTTGGCTAATTTAATACAAAAAAGTGACTCCCTATTTCGCCCCCCCCTTTGTAAGGCTATCACTGCGTCTTTAATAAACTAATAATGATTGCGAGCCGCAAAAATTGTAATTCTGTAAAAATTAAAATAAATCTAAATTTCGTCCCAAAAACATAAAAATCTCTAAAAAAAAGCCTTTATTTTAAACCGCCTTTGCTTTCTTGATTTTTGTCAGAAAAACGTAGTGACTCAAAAAATAAAAAAATAAGTTTTAAATCTTAATATTATTTTTGTTTTAAAAAGTGTAATTTGACAGACTGAATAGATAAGTAGTTGATAAGATCGGAAGATAATATTGCCGTAGAATTTAAATCCAATAAAAAATGTCGACTTGCAGCAATATCCAATATTCTAATGACAAAAGTGCAAGTGCTTCCAGGAAAAAGAGGAAATATAACCAAACTTTGGTACAGCTTATGGATTCATGTTTATAACGGAAAACAATAAACAACGCCCAATATGTTTGCTCTGCAATGAAATTTTGGCAAATGAGAGCCTTAAACCTGAAAAGATAAAAAGATGAAAAGACATTTTAACACAAAATACGATTTTTATGCCAATAAACCAATGGAGTTTTTTAATGTTATTACAAGACTTCAAAACAACATCAATGATTATTTGAAATTTAAGAATTTAAGGCGCAGAAAAAGTGCACGAGAGCGTCTTTAAAGGCTTTGTGATTCATTACAAAAACCAAAAAACCGTTCAACATCGGTGAAGAACTCTTTCTACCAGCAGCAGTCAAAATGACTCAAATTGTTCATGCCAAAAAAGAAGCTAATGAAATGCAAAAAATTTCTCTATCGGACAACACTGTATCAAGGCGAATATCCGCAATCAGCGATGATCAACATGAGCAACTTTATTCTTCGAATTAAGGTTTTAAGTTTTTTGTTTAGCTTGACGAATCAACTGATATCGCCAGCATGGCACATTTGCTACTATATATACGATATATTTACAATCACGACATCAACAAAGACTTATTATTTTGTCAACTAGTGTATAAACACACGATAGAGATAAATATTTTCCAGAAAGTAGATACTTTTATTACTGAGATGAGTCTGCAATGGAAGAATTGTGTTGGGGTACGTACAGACGAAGCTATAGCAATGACAGGACACACAGCCGGTTTTCAAGGCAGAGTGCAAGTGATGCGCCAATAACTTTTACTTATGGTGTGATTAATCGAGAGGCTTTAGTGGCTTAGGACTACAACACACTTTTACTGCATTGTGAAGTAAGGTAGCTGTTGAAAAGGAAAACTTTAAAAAGACTACTGATGTTGCAAAGTGATGTCATTACTTTTTTATCTCAAAACAATTCAGACTTAGTTCGTCATTTTATGATCAGAGTTGGTTGCTGAAATTTTGTACCTATCAGTACCTTAAATAGCCTATCAGTGAGCAGTGACGTATGTAGAAAATTATCATGGAAGGGGGTTGCGAGCTAAAAACTCGTTTACTAACATTTAAATTAAAGTGAAAACTTTTTTTTGGGTCTTCACTTTTTTCGTGCCCTAATTCTCTTTTTAGTGGTCTGCGTACAGTCTTCAAGAAAAATGTTGACTCCAAAAACCCTCCGTGCTTTGAATGTTTTTTTGTGCTTAATCTTGTCAAAAACGCCATTAAAATCTTGTGCAAGTTAAGAAAAAGGTGGTTTTACCTAAGATAGCCCACAAACTAATCAAGTACAAGAAAAAGATTATACTTTACCTATATTCTTATACTCTAAAGCCCTAAGCCAGGGGTGTCAAACTAGCGGCCCGCAGGCCAAATCTGCCCCGCTATGTTCTATTTTGTGGCCCGCGTCTTGAAATCGAGAAATCTGAAGCAGATTCAAAGTAGAGACCTTTTTTTAGAGAGCATTGTTATTTAGGGATTAAACTCAAGAAACTTGGGACAGATTCAAAGTGAAGACCTTTTTTTAGAGAACACTATAAACAATAAACGAAAATATCGGTAGTGTAAAGATTAAAAAAATTGTCCGGCCTGTGTAAAATGTAAGTGTGTAAATATGGCACACAGCACCAAATGAGTTTGACACCCCTGCCCTAAGCCAAGCGATGATCGAAAAAATGGTCATCACTTAAAATCATCACTTTAAAATACCAGAGACTTGTAAGTAAAGTAAAAAATAAAAATATCGTCAGTCACCACTTTGCAGCTAACTACAAACTAGCTATAAAAAGTTTTTAAAAATAATAAAAAATAAGTTTGACGAAATGGCGAAAAGCAGATCTAAGGCTATACTAATGCAGTGTAATGTTTTTGAGACTAAAATAAGCTACAGAAAATTGTCAACGCCGTGAGTTGATAACTTTCTAAATTATCAAATTATAAGGTAAACTTCAACAGTTCTAGGTATATTTCACGCCCGTAAATTCCATAGTTTAATTGCAAACTGTGGAGTCTCTGTTCGTCGCGGAAAACCATAACGCTAACCCCAATACCAACTCTTACCCTTTTACCTAGTGAAATTAACCGGGGTGGAATATAGCTAACTGATCACCACTTTAATACTATAATTATTTTTTTTAACATTTTTTTTAAATATGCTATTTTACGAGATGACCAATAAAATTAATAGTCGTATCCAAAAGATAGTTAGAAATAACTCACAAAATTGTGTACAAATGGGCGTTGATATGATGTCTAAGGGATATCTGTGAAGCAAATCTACAGTAGAAAATTTAAGGGGGCTTGGAATTGAGTGAACACTTTTTTTAGTAGCCCATATGTTGGACTTTAAAAAAATCGTTTTTCGGCCGTCACATTTGATTGAAATTTTTTATCAGGTTTAAACGCAAAAAATTTTTTTCCTCTTCATCGTTTAATTAGTTTATTGAATTCATTGTTTAGTGCAATGCTTCTTAATTCGTTTTTTACTCAGCATCCCATTGAATTGACAAAGTCACTCTTGCATTCCCTGTTTCAAGTCGGAGTGGATTTGAGAAAGAATTCAAAACACATACAAAAACAATGCAGAAAAGAGATAACCGGCCATTGTTTGACTAACAAAGGAGGAAAGAAGGTAGCCATTAACAACAAAATTACACCAAATACAAAAGTGAATAAATAAAAGAAACTGAGAATTTAATGTTGATTAGGTTTTTTGACTTTTCTCCGACGTGCGCTTTGCAATTATTTGTTCAAAACGCGGAACCTTGTGGGATAATGCAATGTGTAGATCATTTTCGGGGTCCAGGACATTGCGGTATTTATTCTTGAGATAAAGTAAAAATGAAAAGTCCCAATTTACACAGCCAAGTGGTAGCAAATATAACCAAAACTTGCAATGCTCTCTTTGCCAGAGTTGGATATCCGGTTTGAACGCTGCCCCAAAAGTTTTGAGTAAATTGGACTCACGCGTCATTAATTGGCTTGTTTTCATTTCTATTAGATAATTCTTATCTTCATCTCATTTCTCATCTTCTCTAACTTGAAGGCAAAGCACTAGACGATCCAAGTTTTCTGTTCTTCCAGATCTCCCAAAAAGAAATATCCGTCAAATGACTCTCTCGTCCTTCCAGGTGCTGACTAATTTTTGCCTTAAAATTTTTTTCCAAATTCAAGTTACTGTATTCCATAACGGCTTTGTCTAGCAAGAAAAAATTAGCAAATTTTTTCTGAATGATATGCCGACTCCACAATAACAGTTTCTGTCTGAAAGCACACAACAAGTAACAACGGTCACAATACACACTTTCTTTTCCAGTATTTAGATTATTCAGATGTTAGAAAACACCCGCCAGCTATCCCAACATTTGAACAGAGTTAGAAGATTCGTAAGTGTGCACAATGGAGAAACTGTTCAATTCTCATTTTGTGTTCAAAAAACCTTGTCAAAACTTGGTTTCTGGAGAGCCATCTGACGTCTACGTGAAACAGTAGAACAGAAGCATCGTCATCAAAATCACTGCAAAATGCTTTTTACAACCTGATACTCTAAGCTCTTCCTCGAATATAATTTACAATTTTAACACACGAATTCATCAAATTTTTAAGAGTAACAGGAAAAGTTGAGTAACACAGAGTCTGACGATGAGTAGCTGCCACTTCTAGAATTTCATTTTTCATGAAAGTAGCAAATCCGAACGGGTTTTCTTGCATAGCTGGAGTAGCGTCAGTAGATCCGAAAGCTTGTACCGGAATCTTATTAGTAGGGCAAGTTTTTGCGACTTTTACAACTTTTTTTACAGCTTCGGACCGCTTCTTAAAACTCAGAATTTACTTTCTGCGATGTTTTAAGCTGTTTCCAAAAATCTTACATTGTAATTTTTTGCAACTTTTATCTTTTTTACATGCAACTTTTATCAAATACTACGCAAATTATTTTTAAAAAAAATACGTTATATAACTTGTATGTGGATCACCGATTCAAACCGAAAAGTGATCTAAAAGCAATTGTAGAAATGACCAGGCTAAACATCTATGCAGAACTGTATGCTAATAGTTAAATTGCCAAGCAACTTCATTCCTGTGGAACGAAGTTTTAGCTACGTAAAGTGTCAAGAAAATTTTTTCCCAGATAATGTTTGGAAACAGTGGCGTATGCAGAAAGTTTCCGAGGGGGGCCAAAGTTTCGTCACAATTGTGTGACGTCACAAATCAACTTGGGGAGTGCCGAAGGCACGACCAATATAGGGTGGTCCGGGTGCATGCCCCGGAAAAATTTTGCAAAATTACACTTAAAAATACGCATTTTCGTGCATTCTGGAAGCAAGTTTTAGTATAATGCTTTTACGAGACCCATTAGAAGAATGAAATCGTGAAATGAAAATCAAACATAAAACAAAGTCAATTTATTTTAAATTTAGGCGACGGTTTCCTTTCGCAAATTGGTCAATCACTTGACTATAATCAAGATTAATGTCGTTGTTTACAGTATATACAAAAGAGCAGTCACGGATATTCAAGGTTAGGGGCCCGAGGCAAGGATTCCCAAAATTGGTGTTATCTAAAAAAAAAAGGGCTTTGATCTCGTATTTCCCTTTTTTTTTTAAAATCATCGTGATCTCTAAAAAAAAAATTTTTGATAACTGTTTTACTTTAACCAGATAGTCCAGTCCAGATTTCTACAAGTAAGTGGTCTGAGCGACGAGTGTTTTTTCACAGAAAAATTGAAATCCAGGGCGAACCCTGAATACTCGCGAAAAACCAGCTTTGCTTTTGCTAAAACTGCTTGATTTTGCTTTACAGCTTTTCATTTTTAAGGTCTGAAGGGGAGGACATGGCCCAGTGGCCTCCCCCTCGGTACGCTAGTGTTTGGAAATATTTAGGATTATAGTGTATGCAAAGAATCGCTTTAGTAGATCACTGTCATTTAAAATGCTTGTGCATAAATGCGACCTTTTACTACAACTTCTGTTCAAAATAAATGCAAGTTTTTCACAATTTTATTGCAACAAAAATTTGTCCTACTTATTAGTGTTAAAAAAATAATGTTTAACAAAATCTATATGTAAATATTTATTTATTTAGGTAAAACACCACATTAAAAATTTAAAAATTTCAGCTTTGCAACAGTCTGTTTTGCCGAAAAACGGCTCATCAGGCTATTATCTTATTCAAATAAAACAGAATAAAATTCAAATAGAATAAGATAATCGCCTGATGAGCTTTTTGGCGAAACAGACTGTTGCAATTCTGAAGTTTTTCAATTTTGAATAAACATTTGGTGGTACAGAATTTGAAGATTGCTTGAAGTAAAAGATTTTTCTTCCCAAAGCTTTTCATCTGACACTCTTCAGGGGAAATCGTCAGAATGAAGCAGAATTGAAACCGAACTAATTTATAAAGGAAGAAAGTAGAGTTCTCATTGGCTGAAAGAGTCAACCAATGAGAGAAAAGATTAAGAAATTTTCAAAGAGTATACGAATTCTTTTTGCTTACACAGAAGGGGATTGAGAGATTTAATGAAAGTCGCTTCAAGAGCAGAAAGGTGAAAGGAAGAGCGGAATCGCTTTTAAATGACATTTATTTTTATTTTTATGTGTTGTGTTTTACCTAAATAAATAAATTTTGCTCGGATTTTGATCATCGAGCAATGTAATAGCTAAATCGAAATCACGTAATTTTGTACTGTATGTATAAACAGGGTGGTCGAAAAATAGGTGGACAGTATGTGGAATAGGTTTATGTATCAGTTATATTATTAGTACACTTGTGTTTCTTATAACTATATTATTGAGAATTTTGCAACTACAACTGTTTTTATATTATTGTTCTCAATAAAATTTAATTGTCAATGTGATAATTGCGTTAGTAAATGTAATTGTATGTATATATGATCTCAAAATAAGTTGTAATATATCTTATACTTCATTACCTTTTATTAAGGCTTTGAAAGACTAAATTTAAAGCATCTGCAAACGAAACACGAAATAAGAATAATGAAGCATAACGTAACAAACACCAGGCTGATTGCTAGCTAAGTGAAATAACGAGAAAGAAACACGCAGGGCAAAACTAATGACGCCATAAACATTGAACGAGAAATGAAATAGGCAACTAAGAAAGTGATACGTGCAGAGTGCAGACGAAAACTCACCACATAAGTGTTATCATTTACTGTTCACCTACTATTGGACCACCCTGTATATGTACACTTTTGCATCTTTTATAGATTTTTACACTCTTAATCTGGAAGCATTGATTCAGTGAATTTGTTCAATTGAATGTCGATCGTGTTCGCCTTCGATACGGCGCTTCGATCTACTCGGCAAAGCTGCCGACCTTAATCAAACAATTACGTCACTCACGCACAATGGTCTTGCCAAAATTGTTTGGTCGTTCAACTCATAGGCGTACGCAAGGGGGGGTTTCAGGGGTCAAAACCCCCCCTTGAAGAATGGTGTTTAGTCATATATACAGTACATTGTAATAATAGGCTTTAATAATAGGATTTTGGTTTCTATTGTTTACGGCAATTTTTAAACTTAATTACTGCTTGCGCATCAATTTTTGCTATCATTTAAATTGCTTCGAAGTTAGCTCATGTACTGTACATTGCCACTGTGAAGAAGACTTTTAAACTTGTAAAATATTGAAAGTTAAGCATGGGAATGGAAATAAACTGCATGGGAACAATAACTTTAGTTCAGAATTTTTTAATGCTCCAAAACTTCAAAACATTTTGCGCAAGTCCATCAACACGATTTCGTCAACAACAAAAGCTTAAAAACTTGTTCAAGATCGGTCGATCGACACGAGAGTGTTAGTACTTTTTCAAATTTACAATTTACCGTTGTAGAAGCTTTGGCAGAAATTTCAGCATGGCCAGACAGAGAAACCTCATCACGAGCTCTGCAGTTGCTATCGACAATTACGCAAAGTGAATTTTGCATTGCTCTTTTAGTTTTAAAATACGTTTTTGGATACAGTGTTGTTTTGTGTAAAGTTAAGCAAAAAAAGTCGATAAACCTTCTTGAGGCCGTCAACATTGCATAGGATATTGCAAATGAGTTGAAGTGTCTTAGAGAAAAAACCGAATATGAATTTCCCCAGCTCTATATTTTTGCGTAAGAAACGGCCAAAGCCGAAGATTTTATTTTGAAAATACCATGCCCTCTTGAAGACAGACCAATCGATGCAATATTGCTGCTGTAACAGATGAAGAACATTTTAGACTAAGGATTTTTATTCTATTTCTTGATAACTTTATTGTCACTCTCAAAGCAAGATTTACAGCCCACAAATCGATTATTGGTGAATTTCAGTGTTTAATTTCTGCTGATCAAACTAGTGCACCAACTCCTCAACAAATTAAAACTATTCAAGTTTTGGAAAAATTTTACGAAAATGATTTAACGAAATCCTGGGGAGAATTAGTGCCTGAACTGATATTATGTTACAGGAAACTTTTTCGGTTGAACGCAGCAAAAAGACCAACTGATGCGTTGAGCAGCATCAAGGAATACACTTCCGATGCTGTTCCGAACATATTTACATTGATGACCATTTTGTTAACTCTTCCAGTGATAACATGCACTAGTGAACAATTGTAAAGCTTTCCACATTACGCAGACTAAAAACGTGCTTACGAAACAAAAGTGGTACCACTCGAATGAATGGATCTGCATTACTAAACATTTATAGGATCCACACGCGTGCCTTGCCCTGATGATGTAATTAACAGATTAAGTGAAAAAAACAGGCGTTTGAATATAAGCCTTTAAAAAAATTTTAAATATTTGTTAAGTAAGGTTATTTTTTTGTTCGTTTGATTTTCCACCTATTGTTCTCATCATTTACACGAGTTGCTTTTAATTTGAAAAGTTTCTTGTCATGATTGAATTACTCGCACATACCTTTTCAATAGTTAGTTTTACGGTTTGGTAAAAAGAAATTCATGCTACTGCAAGATGTTCTTAAAACCAAAACACTTTATTTTTGAATGTAGGCCTAATTTTGGAAGTTTTTACCCATTGCCAGGACTACTGAGAGCAATCACATTTTCGGCTCCAAAACCCCCCCTTTACAAATTTCTGCGTACGCCACTGGTTCAACTAGTTTGGTCTCAATTCAATCGGCTGAGTATGTATTTACACTGAAATGGATGAAGCTTTTGTTTGTTTTTTTCATATGTTTGGTTTTAGGAGTTTTGACGTCATTATTTTGACAGCTGTTCTTCTTTCGTTTATTTTTCATAAAAAACATTTGTGTGAAATCGAAAGAAAATTTTTCTTGTATCATAAGCTTCATGAATTTGAATTAAAATATAATATTCGAATTTGTCGCCAGTATAGCCGAGAAGGTAGCAGCGTTCATAGCAATACCAAAAACCAAAACATTTTTTGAAGGGAGAGAACAATTTTGTCCGAATTTTTTCAGAATTATCTAAATCATGATCTATTGGTATCAATCCATGGAGACCTCCGATTACCACTGAGATTTAAGGTAAAAAATTTTTAATAGTAAATAGAAAAGAAACTCTATATACTACAGTATTTGCACAAAAAAATAGGCTGGTTTTGCCCAAAAAATTTTTGAGGACCAAAAAAGTCTTCATATTAAATCTTAGCTGTTTTTAAACATTGATCTAGATCGTTGTGGATTTTTGAATTATTCTGCCAAAAAATTGGCTAAATGTAACTTCCTCCAGTCCAAAATGTGCATAATCGGGGCCCGAAAATTTTTGTTTTTTCCCAAATTTTTTCGTTTTGGAGGGCAATTTTCCCCTACCCCCGCTTTATATGGCTATGGCACCGTCGTATTAATGGCGAAACGCGATCGAATATGACCGACGCGGCTGTGATTCAAAACCTAATATCGTTGCTCTTTTGCGTCCCTGGAAAGAATATTCTACATCAGCCTCTACTTGGCGGTCTTAGCAAGCAGCTCTAAATTTGAATCATATTTCTAAACAAAAAACTAAATGACTCAAATAAAATCTTTTAACCGGAAAGCAATAGTTTGGGATCTCCGAAAGCAGGTTGGAATGATCGCTTAACAGTTGCCCAAAGAATAGTGCCTTCACGTTTTCTTCCGAGTTAAGAGAATAAATAGAGCTGGATATAATAATCATAATTACACCATCTTTTCTGGAAGTAAACCCTACAAAGAAATAAAATTTAGTAAGAAAGTGCATGTAAAGCAAATTCGTGCACCCGCAGAGCTTTATGTGAAGTTTTGTATTTTACAAAGCGATAACATTAACAAACGATTTGTCTTGGGAATGTTTTCTCAACAAACTATAAACATAAAAGAGCGTTTTATTGCTCGTTAATTTGGCAACGTACTAAAAACTGTTAGCTACTGAGAACAAAATTAATATAAAAAACCTTTTAGATTTCGCTAGTCAGTTCGCTTCAGTACTTGTTGTAAAAAGGTTTTTTGCATAAAAAGTTAGCACCATTTTTGAAAACATATTTAAAAATGTTTATTTAAAAAAATTTTAGTATAAAAAATTTGAATCTAAAAAAATCTTTCTATTTTTTACTTTAAACAAAGTTTAGATTTTTTTGAATAATCATAGGGTAATTTAAAGGACGTAATTAATATGGAATTAGCAAACCAACAAAGCAAAACTGTTTTATAAAATTTAATTGGTCACCCATTGATTTAATTAAGATTGTTAATCGCAGGATCGATGGAAAATAAAACTTGAATTAGAATAAAGTATCAAGCAAATATACAGACAACTACAATGCATGGATTACGAAATACAAAAATGTTCCCAGTTTTTGCAAAAGCAGTAGCACGTTTCTATGTTTGAAAGTTTAGCCACTTTAAGTAGCTAACATAAAAAAACGAGACCAAATTAGAGTTACTTTGGGGTGTTGTTAATTAGTAATGGTAATTGATATAGGCTATATTCTTACCTAAACCGATAATATAATTAAGATAAGTTTTTGTTCGAAAAGAGTAGCATTTATTCTTTCACAAATTTTCTCCTTTTATAAAGAATAATTAAAAAATTAAAATTGCCATCAACGTAGATTTAGTTCTCGCTAGTAGCCTACTTCACCGGATAATTTTAAAAAATTTTGTTTTTGTAGGTGTATTTTTTGCATTTTGTTTTCCGTTTAGATTTTGTTATTAATATAAAACCCAATGGTTTGAAATCACAAAAAATAAAAAGCCTTTGATTTGCTATAATACTTTGTACATGTCATTGATCGATTGCAAATAAACATCAATTAGAAACACCAAAAAAAGGCACACAATGTAAAGGACACATTAAATTTTAAGCAGTGTTTTCAATATCAAAAAAGCACATAGGCTAAAAAGTTTTGGAGACTTGTACAATAAGCCTATAGAAAATGTCTCGTGTGAACTGATATCAGCTGGTTAGATAGAAATTGTTTGCAGGATTAGTTGTTATCCGAATCACTGTTGTGATCTTCAGTGGCCGAAGTTGACTTACCACCTAAATCAATTTAACAATTTGACTTTACAATATATACATAAGATTCAAGTCCTTCTAGTTCCATTTATGCAACGTCTCCGATCGCTTTACGGTTACCCTGAGTATAACGCATCCGCAATTTTGCTGCGAGTCCAAAAATAGAAAAAGATAATAATATATAATAATAATAATGATGATGATAAATTATCCTGATTCCTTCGTAAATTCTCTTTAAAATTCTTCAAAAATGATTGCAAAATAAAAGCATATTATTATAAATACTTTGTATTATAGTTACAAATAAGGACGGCATTATAGTTTTTAAAAAATTAAAAAAAAAAAAAGTTATAGTTAAATTTTATTATAATAGTTATTTTAAGATTTTTATTATAACCTCATGACAATATGAAAAGAATTTGACTTCAATACTTATCACCGTCATATCATGTCGATTACTTTCTATTTCGCACCAATGCAAAACTAGCAAGTATAAATAAAATCAATCGTCAAACAATTGTCAAGTCGAGCAAAACCTACCAGCTGTACAGTAAAGTAAAGTAGCTTACAACACTTATAAGTAGTTTTTCTTCTTATTTTAAAACAGCAAAATAATCACGATCAAAAGAGACAGGACAGTTTACTTGTACACTATGTTGGCATAAAAATTATGTGAGCTTAAGAAGTCTTATTTTCTTACATGGCACGGGAAAATCTAACTATGGCAATAAACGTTCTTGTCAAAATTGCTAGAACAGCCTCAGTTTAATGCAGTCGCTCAACCACGGCATCCTTTAACTATACTATCGAGCACAAAGAGTGTAGCTCAAGATATTGCTGAGTTAACCTTTAGATTCAAGCCAACGTACAACTTTTTATTCGGACGTAAAAAAAAACTTATAAAATTTTTGACAGGATAATTCAAGGTTCAGCGACCTGGAAAAAAGAAAAGTTTATTTGCAGTTGCTTGAAAGGCTTCTGCTGTTTTGTTGTAAATGAACCTAAAGAACATTTTAATCAACTGATCTACTCACTTTGCAATTTCGCCATTTCTTCAGGAGGAGCTAATTCCACATTTTTGCTGGCTTTCGGTTCTTCTACATAAAAAGCTGAGTTTAAAATAATTATCTTATACAATTTTTAAAAAGTTTTTGTTTAGTTTTAACCAAAATTACTTTTTTCTTTGCTTCTATTTAGCAAGAAAAATGCCAAGGCTCCAATGAGACAAATTCCCGCTAAAACTCCGAAAACTATTCCAACAATAAGACCGATGTCCGTATAGTTAACTGAAAAAAATCATTACTCAATGAATAATCTTTTTAATGCTTTGCGCAGTTAAAACCACAGGCGTGCAACATAGACCCGCGGTATGTATTCATGTACTTGGCTGTAGCGATTTATAAAATCAGGACTTTCGGCTTTTGACAATAAGATTGTAAGAACGCTGTTGCTTTAACGTCCTTATTTACATTTATGACTTCATAATGTTAAATTGTAATTACATTAATGATGAAGATTAGTCTGGTCAATTTAGGGACGCGCTTTTTTCTGTCAAACCAGACATTGACAAGACATGTCTACAGAGGAGAATTTCAGATATCTCACTAATAACTTAATGCTCTGTATAAACTGGTTGAGAATGCTTTTGTACTTGTAAAACTTGTTTGTGTGTTTTATTGAAATATTTGACCCTCAGCATTACTAAAGTTGTACGCCCCTGGTTAAAACAAATCAGAATTGGGTCACAAGTAAATAAAATTAGGCTAAGCAAAACTGGATTTGCACTGTTTTGAAATCTGTTGCAGTGAAGAAGAAAAAAGTTACCATTACTTAAGATAATTGTTGTCCAATTTAATTCATCAAAAAAAATGCTGAGTTTAGAAGAAATGATCTAAGACTTTCTTGTATTATCTGTACATGGTTATCGAGAAGAAAGTCAATTGGGTCGGAAAAAAGTTTTACATCTTTCCTATATTTTCTTCTAGATTAAATTCCTATTAAACATAAAATAGCAAAATACAATCAGTTAATCTGCTTTCAAAAAACTCTGTGTAATTTTCATTAACGAGTTACGACAAAATTTAGTAACAAAAAATCGCTAAGTGTGAATTGAAGTAAATTGGTAGCATTTGCAGCAATTAATAAAAACCAAATCGTAGTCTTTATAAATCGTTCCACAAAGAATAAGATAAAAAAAAAGGAAAAATAATGCCACTATGAAAAAAGAAAAGTAAGAAAAAACCAAGTAACAAAGAAAAAAAATAATGATAATAGTAACTCATAAATAATAAACACATACCGGTATCAGAAAAGCAAGTCACAACTTCAATAGTGGTGTTATATTTTTTTAGAATTGCTTCTGCGTTTCTTTTTGGGTCACTAGGGTGGAGACAAAATTGGTCATTGGGGGTGTAAACAAAAAAATCTCCCCAAATGTTATTACATAAATTTTCACCAGAACGATAAACCTACCGTAGAAAAAAACATTTTTAGCAAAAAGCAATGCCTTCGAAAAAAGTAAATATTTTAATTAAACAGAGTTAAATACAATAAAAAAATTAAATTGATGTTAGCTTCGAAACAATATTTTGTAGAGCAGGGGTGTGCAACCTTTAGGGCTGCCGGGCCAAGTGCACACAACAAAATTTAACTGCAAGCCGCAGCTGCTGTACTCAATAGCTTACCATCCAAAAATGTTTATCGGGGCAATATATTTTTGTACAGGTTTTTTGGAAGATTGCCCGAACCATGGTCTTGTAGCATTTCACAGAGATGATCAAATATCATACAGATTTAATGCGAAAAGTTTTTTCGGTTTTCATTTAATTTTCAGTTAAAATGAATCAGAAATGATTAGTTTCCATCTTATGGGGAGAAAAAAATAGGTCTTTACATTAAATCATCTTATTTATTTTACATTTAAAAAAACTAGAGAAGACAAAAAAGTCTTCATTTTAAATCCTCGTTGTTTTTTCCACTAAATCACTTCTCCTTTTTCTCACATTAAACTTTTGCCGCATTTCGCCAAAGAGCCAAAGGTTGCACCCCACCACAATACAACTATTGATTAAAAATTCGCGTGTGGCGCTCGTCATCACTCTATTTTAAAACCAAAGCTTCCGCGGGCCACAGAATTTTAGTTCGCGGGCCGCAGGTTGTACCCCCTGTTGTAGATGGAGTTTGTCCTGGCATGTTGCAATTTCGATCAGACTGACGGACTCATCTGAAGAAATATGTATCAACATGCTTTTTCGCCATGCTCCTCTTTTTGTCACCCTTTCTATTGACCTCGATGCTCTGAGGTTCTAGGAACAGCTATGAGTAAAATGATTGAGGGGTCGTTAAGTCTGGAGTGCGATTTAATCTGTTTCTTTTTATCGTTCGTTTTTCTAAGCATCGTTTACGCGAAATATAAAAAAACTCAAGACATTCCATCAGCAAAAGTTAGCAATAATAGATAAGGATTAACCTAAGGTATAGCTTTAAACGTATTGCATACTTCGGTATAATTTCGGCAAGTTTGCCCGGCTCGGCATGTGACCGTAGAAGTTCCGTTCTCTTTTCTCCACATAGTTTGCCAGTTTCCTTCACCGGTAGCACAAGTTTTATCAAGCTGTAATAAAAATCATTGAAATTATATTAAAAATAAATGTGTTGATTCAAATGTAGTTTGCAAATGTATACGTGGCTCTTGCATGCTTTTTAGGGAGAGGAAAAAGGTTTTAAACAGTAGAATGAACTAGAAATTAAATTAAAGAAAAGTAATTGTTATGAATGAATGACAGCTTTAAATGTTTTTACCCTACAAATGGAATTCATAACATTGAAATAATAAACTGAAGAAAAATTTTTGAAGAAAAATGAAAAAAAACTTTTCTTCAGTTTGTTAGCAGTGCAGTATAGAGATGCAGTTTTAAGATTAATATGGTTTTAGTTTAACTGCTACTTTGTATTATCTCTATATTTGTCCTCCTGACTCGCAGGAAAGCGATGGGACGCGATACATATGGCAAGCAATTACCCCGACCTGCTTCTGGAGATGCAAAAACATTGCTATTCAGTTCAAATTTTATTTTGGTATTTTAGTTTTATAAAAATACGACTGAAATTTAGAACTGCTTGTTTGGTCCGCCAAGCAGGCGAAAATCCCGCAAAATGTCTTTCCCAAGAACACAACAGAATAGCGCTAGTAGGTTTTGAACCGAGACCATGTTGATCACGATCACTGCGCTCTATTCACTGGACCACGCTGCCTACGTCAACAACGAAATGTAGCGTCAATGAGAAAGGCACTTTTCGAATTTTACTCCGATCACTCAAAGTAGCCCTAAATTTTGGTGATATCATTAAATATCCAAAAAAAGCAAACAAATAAAAATATCACAAAACTACTGTATATTTTGAGGCTTGGATAAACATTTAACGTTAGCTCTAAGTTTCAAGTCTCAAACGTTGTCTTCTAGTTAGGAAAAAAACTATTATTATGATATGATGATTGATTTTAATAATCTTGTAAAAAAATTTCTCTTATACTATAGTCAATGAATAATCTCAGGTTACAGGGCTATAATTCAAAACATGATCTCATAATGTCACTTGTTTCTGTATATACGTACGTATATCTTTAGGGATAGGGTTATTTAAACTTACTTAATTTACAAGATTTTTCCCATAAACGTTTTTACGGAGGACAAAATTGTGAACGACAGTAGCGACTGCTTTTAAAAAATATGCAATTATACAAATGAATTTATTTAAAAATTAAGAAAAAATTTGCTTCCATTTTATCAATTGGGCGGTTGAATAAGTCAAGTTATACTACACTTATTAATATATTCGCGTTTTTTGTTTGTTTCCCTTTTATTTATCTTTTGTGGTTGTTGTTGTTGTTGTGGATAGCTGGCAGCTTTCTATTGGCTTTCATTAAAAAAAACCTCCCTATCGTAAGTTAGCAGCATTATAAATTCAATTTCTTTTCGAAGTCTTGGCATTGATATTGAAGCTGTAATGTATAGCATTAAAGACAGACACTGTTCACCACTTAGTCGATGTCTTTATATCATATTGTTCACCGTTAAACTTTAATGTGCAAGATTGAGGTAAAACTGGGATTGAATTAACAATGCTTTAATCCGTGATAATGTTCTTTATGCACTATATTTTCTCCAGCAGTTTCAACATCAATTCAACAAAAAATGCAGCTTCGACCGTATCAACCTCATTTTTAGTGTTTGTTCTGTGAGCATTATAATCATTTAGTTGTCAATATATCAAAAACTTTACCTCAGCAAAAATTTAAAAATTACTTGAAACATAAAATTACAACCCAAGTAATTCAGAAGTGGCGAACCTATGGCACGCAACAATTAATTTTGGCCGACATCTCACTTTAAAGTTACGTTTGAAATAAAAATATTTAAAGTTAATCAGTTTTATCAGTCGTTTTTATTGCACCAAACATTAAGGAAAGCAACAATGGCAAAAAAATCACGTCGTGTCTAATTCGAAGAAAAACTGATTGGAGTGAGATATAGTTTTAGGGAGCTACAGGGTTAGTTTTTGAGAGAAAGTTGCTGGTTCAAAAAAAAACTAAGTTCTTCTTGAGCATCTTGACAAATTAAAAAAATTCTAAAAATTTTGAGCCCACTTTGGGCCCGCAAGAACAAGTTGCGCGACGTTTTTTTTTCTTTTTATCTCTTAGAGCAACTAGTTTTGTTTCTTTTTACTCTCACTCCAATCGGTTTTTCTTCAAATTAGACACGACCAAAAATACCGATAGGCCAATGCTGCCACAGCAAATTTTGAAAAAGCACAGAATTTACGTACGAAAGAATAAGTTTGCAAATTTAATTAAGGGTAAGTTTGGAAGTTCGGAACTTGACGTTTACAAAAAAACATGGTCGAGGACAAAAATTTTTCTAGACGAAGTTTAAGTGAAGACTAAAAAACAAAAAAGGTTTTCACTCAAAATTGTATGCCATTTTACGGCTTTTTTTGGAAATCTAAGTGAAGACAAAAAAAGTCTTTACTTAATCTGAATGGTTAATAACGTATCCACAGCTTCGACTGGGCGTATTTACATTTTTTTGCTTCAGCATTGTTTTTTGTGTTTGATGATAACATCAAAACATAAAATTTTTACCAAAAAACAAAAAAAAACGCAAGATCAAATGCAAAAGCAAAATGCGTGGCACCAGTGCGATAAGCACCAAAAAGCACGTCGATTTAGATTGAAAACCAAAAAAAAATTTTCTTATTAAATAAACAAAAACATGCTTTTCCAATAAATAAGAACTTTTTTTGGTTTTTAATTCAAATCAATGTGTTTTTTTAATGTACTCCTTAAAAGTCTGGAGCGGGCATAATATTGATTTTCCAAATATTATTGAAAACATTTTGGTACATCTACATAAAACGAATCGCCACCTCTGACATAAGCAATTAAGAAAAATCAGTACCTGACACATCGTGAAC
Source organism: Diplosoma virens (assembly GCA_963680785.1). NCBI lineage: Eukaryota > Metazoa > Chordata > Ascidiacea > Aplousobranchia > Didemnidae > Diplosoma > Diplosoma virens. Next base: position 17,099,408 of record OY796882.1, read on the forward strand.
CAAGTATCACAGAATTCGGCGCAAAGCGGGATTTTGGAAACTGTCTTTGAAGTCGAATCAATCCACGGAGTTAAGTTAGGAGAACATTGGAAAAAACACTGCAAATAACTGGTTTCTTCCGAACAACTTAAAAATAGGGTTTTTTATTAGTTGCTAAAAGGTAAGCCTAAACATAAAGCAACTGTAGAGCAATTATCCCGGCCTGTTTTCGGATAAGGCAAGATATTGCAGTCCTGTTGAAATTTTTATTTTGTTTTTTAGTTTTTATTTAGATTACCGAAATTTAGAACTCTTGCTAAGACCGCCAAGCAGAGAAAAGTGTTGTGACCCAGGCGTGCGAAACTCCTGAGTGTGTGCGAGCCTCAGCGATGAAATTTCATTATATTTCATGAAGCAGCTGATGCAATTTGCAGCTCAGTTCAGTTCAGTTTATTTGTTTTGTGCTTCAAAACAAAAAATACAACAATATATAAATGTGACAAAAAAAATTTTCGAAACCACAGAACTCAATTTAAGTGAAAACAATTTTTTGTTTTTCAAGTAAATCTTGTGTCCGAATTTTAATATTTCAAAAAGGAAACTTTTAAGAATTTACGTAGGAATCTAAGTGAAGACTAAAAAAAGTTATCATTTTGCTTGCTTGTTCGCAATACGAACTGTGGCCCGCGGCGAAATTTTACCTAACAACAATTTTACCGGTTTGGTTCGGTCTTCGGAACTCTTTAAATTAATTAATGTTTCAATTTGGAATTGACTATCTGATTCAATTATTTTTTCGCAGGCCGCGAGTTTGACATGCCTGCCGTACAGTGTCTTTCTCAAGGACACAACAGAATGTTGCGAGAAATTTTTAAACAGCGAACGTGTCAATCACGTTTCGTCATCAATCCAGGTTACCCCCACAAGAAGGACAATTGGGGACATACCCTCTCCAAATTTTTTGTGTTCCCCAACTTTTTCTGATTTTTTCCTGGCATATAAGTAAATTTGTAATAATTCATTTTGGTCGCGTGAGCATAACCAAGAGGCCGTGATAAAAACCAGAATCGCAGCTAGAAAAACCAGGTCAAACCAAAAAAATCTTCACTTATTAATAAAAAAAGAATATGTTAAAGTCTTTTATCAGAAATCTATTACCCTTCTTTCAGTAAATTTACATTGACGATTTTATTTAACTGATCAAATTGCGATGCATGAATTTATTAATAAAATCGGTCAACTTTCAATTTATTATAGAAAATAAAAGTTAAAAATTTAAAACCAACTGTATCATTATGAAAAATCGATTTCGACCTATAAAAGTCATCATCAGTTTCTGTAAAAAATTAAATTAGATTACCATATATTTGACAAAAAATTTTGAAAATTCTACTCATACTATACGGGTCCTGACTCAACGACCCAAAGTGAAGCTTTCAGTAAAACTAAGAGCTAAACGACACAACAACTGACATAATGATTATGGATCACGTAACAATGAAGAAAACGCACAGTGTAAAACTTGTAGCGAAATTAAAAACCGCAAACTGTAGTTAAACTTGTAGTTAAACGGTTTTGTTATCTTTTCAGTCAACACTTTGAATCTTAGCGGGAGTTTGCGGTTTTTAATTTCGCTACAAGTTTTACACTGTGCGTTTTCTTCATTGTTACGTGATCCATAATCATTATGTCAGTTGTTGTGTCGTTTAGCTCTTAGTTTTACTGAAAGTTTCACTTTGGGTCGTTGAGTCAGGACCCGTATAGTATGAGCAGAATTTTCAAAATTTTTTGTCAAATATATGGTAATCTAATTTAATTTTTTACAGAAACTGATGATGACCTTTATAGGTCGAAATCGATTTTTCATAATGATACAGTTGGTTTTAAATTTTTAACTTTTATTTTCTATAATAAATTGAAAGTTGACCGATTTTATTAATAAATTCATGCATCGTAAAAAAAGAATATCACGATTTTAATTTAAAAAACAGGTGTAGACCTGTTTTCGGTCTTCATCTGGTTTTAAGGTTTTAATTCCAGTTCGCCCTGACATGCTCCCCTCACTTTTTGCGTCATCAATCACGGTGCCATTAACCCCTCGACCACGCTGCCTGACAAACATTAAGTAAATTTTTTTTCAATTCAAGTCTTTACTACTAACCAAAATGCCTTCAATTTAAGATAAAAATCTTTGTTTGGTCTTTAACTTTTCTTCATTATTTATAGAAAGTGTTCCGGTAAAAAAAATATGCCACTATTAACTCTGACTAGTTATACTTACGCATCAGTTAAACCACCACATTGAGCATAATCGATTTTTCCAACATATCCTAAAGGAACTTTTGCCAATTCACTAGTTACTTTTTCGGTACAGCAAGTGCTGCATTCAAAAAGTTTGCAATCCTTCAAATTTTCGCCTTTTGAAGGAACATCCTGAAATAATAATTTTTAACATTTATGCCAGACGTCTGAAGGTTTTGCTTACTTTAGACTGGTTAAATGTGGGCAACTAGGTTTATATGATATGCAAATGTATTTATAGCAAAGTAATCATGGCTCACTTCATGCAACGCATTAGAGTCAGAGCGTTGAATCGTTTATGACTACGCTAAACCTTGACAATATATTGCACATACATACAGAGAAAGAGATAGAAAAAAAAGAAGAAATTATTTAGGTAAACAAATAGGGTCATATTGCAACAAAAACTATAAAACCGTATTCAAGATAGTGAAAGATATAAACTGCAAAGATCGGGTACAAGAAGCTAAATGACACATAAAAAAATAAATCCGTAACAATGCTAAAACAACATAAACGAGACAATACTGTTTATGTATAAGTTTATATAAATAAGTTGCTCAACGTAAATACGTAAAATAATTGAATTAATTCAATATAATGTAAAATAATTTAATTGATTGAAGATCATCGGACGGGTTAAATTTGACCAGCTTTGGGGGCGAAAGTTGTAAGCAAAAAATTTGCAAACTTTTTCTCTTAAAGAAAATGCGTCCAATTTTTTGGGGTCAAATTTTTAAAAATTGTACGCCAAGCTTTATAAGTAAAGACTTGTTTTGATCTTCACTTTTCGTTGAACATAACGATATTCCTTCGTGCAGACCAAAAAAAGTTCTTCTTTTTTAAAACTGGGCAACAAAAAGAGTCTTCACTAGTTGCAACGCATAATACGCGCAGCCTACAAAAAACACGGGGATAGATTTATCTTCAACAATTATAAAGGATTAAAACGAAAAAAGTGGAAAATCATGAATCAAGCAAGGGTCAGACACATACAGGATTGGGGCAGCTAGTTTACCTCCAAAGCCAGGCTGCTTTATTGAGCACGCTGATACAATATGTGGCCTGTTTAGTGATGCCACATTCGTAGTATATTTTTACTATTTTATTATTTTTATTAGTATATTTTTACTAATTATAGATTGAATTAAGCTACAAACTTACTTTTCCACCTGCTGTATTACTTGGACAAGTTGGTTGCCGGGAAGTTGATTGAGACAAGGCAAATGAAGAAAAACACAGCAATAGAGCAGCGACTTTTATGTACATGCTTTGTGTTTAAATAATTAATTAATGTCAAATATAAATCTATAAAAATCTTTTTCAGTTATGGAAAAAACGCTGCAGTTGCGGGAATCATTTATAACCTAAAAATCGAGTTCAGTTTAAACGGCGCCAAGCATTTTCACCTAGCAGCATTGATGGATTGCCTTTCAAATTTAAAAAAAAGTTAGATATAAGTCCGAACAATTTCAAAATTTATTTTTGGTTGATTCCTTTGCATGTCGCATGATCATGTGACCTTGGCTAAATGTAGAGACGGAAAAAATTTTACTTTTATTATTGAGATCATCGTTTCACGGTAAATTTATACATCACAAAAATAACTTTTTTGAATAAATAGCTATATGCAAGTTTTAAAACATTTCAAATGCCATTTTTGCATGGTTATTCTAATCTAAACGGCACCAATTTTTTTGGCTTTATTTTTGTTAAAGATTGATTTTATTATTATGGCCTGTTATAAAAGTTTTTAGTGAGAAATTTTGGCCAAACTGTTGCAGATACGCTAATTTATATCAATTTAGAAAAGAATAATTGTATTTTTCTTTGTCGACAGTGAGATAAAAGTCTCATTTTATCTCTTACATTAAAGTTCCACGATTACGAACATTACCGTCTGTTCGGATGAGTAACAATTAATTCGTATAAAAGCTTCAAACATGCATTTAGAAAAATAATTTCGTACATCTGCACTTTTGAATTTGATGTAAATGTTTTTTGCTTTTTTCATCTCTATTTTAACCTCATGACTTGCAGGATGCGTCTGAGGTTTTATATTTCAGGCAACTCTCAAACAATTTTCCTGACCTGCTTTTGGTCCATCAGCTATTCTGCCGACTTTTTGCAACAAACATGCATTTAGAGACACAGCTTCTTTTCACTCATATGAGTATAATACTTTATTTTAACCGAAATTTTAAAATTATTAAACATTTTTACTATATGTAGATCGGTGTTTTGCAGATTTGGATCAGTGACCAACTTTGATAGGGTCCACGAAGATCTTTAGTTATGAAATTATAAAATAACTGGGCTTTTTTTCCTGACAAATTTATCGACTCATGAAAGTACTCAGTTGCAGGTAGGCCTATATCCAAGCTTTGATAACAAAATAATGTTGACAGTTTTGTTCGAATTTTTTTTGTACATTTTTTTGAATTTTTATTGTTTTAAAAATTGATGAATTGCCATTATTTCAAAAATCCAAAAGAGATCCACAAGCTAAAAACGTTTGAGAGCCATTCATTCAAACAAATCGTATTTAAACTGAAAATCGCCCACTCTTGTGCAGGGGCGCGAAAGGTCTCCAGAAGAAGCTGAAATTTGGTGAAATATTGTAAAACGTATAAAGCTTTTTCTAAAATTTGATGAAGTAAAATTTTGACAAATTTATTCAGAAATTTGTTTTATTTTAACTCAACTTTGTAAAAAGACTACTGAGCAACCCAAACTAATGTTATGTTAAGTTTCATAATGCAAAAAATCCCTGAAAAAAGTTTGATTTTATTGACTTTAGCGGACCCTACTTCTAACTTAAGCACTGGTGTATCATTTTTACGTATCTATATAAATATATACGAGTCGTATATAGGCAGGTCTAAAAACCTTCCTTTTTAATCATTATCTTTCTTTAACAAATGTAACAAAAATTGCATAAATGGTGATTCTTTTATCTGTGTTGAAAACTCTTCTCAACCAGACATCTCGAATCAAGCTCAAAAACAAAATGTCATAAAATTTTCTGCTTCTTTTATGGCAACTCTTGTCGCGTACCAGTTGAGTTCTAGTTTGACATGTTGCTCAACACGGACCAATAAGTCTTGTTTGTTTAGATCTAGTATGAGCTGATGTATAAATATCTAGTCAATGGTTGGTTAATGATTTACAAAATCAACGGTCATCTTTTTTGTTTGTACTTGATAATTTGAAATTTTTAATAAACCGAAAGTGAGCCTTAGAAATTAGAAAGATCTGGAAATTCTACTTTAAATTGCAAAACAATCACCAGATACTGGATAACGCTGGAGCTCTTTTTTCGCGCTAAAACAATATTTGCTCCTTCTTATCAATAGGGATTACGTAATTGGCTAAAAATATTTAGACCTCAGTTAGTGTGTGAAATAAACCTTTCAGTTTTTACTATTTTCGATACTTTTTTATTATGTACTAGTTCTTACACAACTCTTACTTTAAAATAATAGTTTATTGATCTAACATGTATTGCAACATAAATTTTTTCATTGTAACATTGCAAAAAGAAGCCAGTTATATCCTGCTTTAAAACCTTGTTTTACTATCGCTTTTCCTAGTAATTTCTAGATAAAAATTAAGGGATCAAATCTTGATCAATTACGTCAAAGACTTTATAAATTCTATAAGAACTCACTTTATATCTCTGATCGTATTTTTATCTTAAGCTTTAAGTAGAGGTTGGATAAGGAATCGTCAACACTCAACAGGGATTTATTCATCTTTAAACAACTATTAAGTGACAAAGAAATGATCTCTCGAGATTCTGCAAGCTAGAGAAACTTTAAAAAAGGAAATAACTAAAAAAGTTGCAGCAGAATGCATGTGTTGATCTTGGATATAGTATAAACAGAATTTAAAGTAAGACTAAAAAGGTTAACTCGACCACACAATCTTCCGAAATATCTTTTGGCAGTGATTGCAGGTTTAAGAAGAATTGTTTATAAGAAGTCCTAATTAGTACTAAATAAATGTTTATTTAAAAAAAATTAAATTCGTTTGTAACAAGCAACAAAAATTTTCAGAATTAATCAACTTTTAAAAAGAATTTTCCTTAATAATATAAGATTTTTTAGCATCAGAATTCTGTCGTTTGAAGTTACTTAGGTCTAATTGTCACTATTGTAAGTCGAGTAATGTCTGACTTCAAACCTTTCCGTGAGCTGCGTGTACATGAACCAGATTTCAGATGTCTTTTGCAAATTAACTGCTATTTTAAACTACTGACGCCAAAACTGAAGCATGACTAAGTGAGAGCTTTTCAAGATAAAATTTTTAATAACTCATAAGAAGCGTTTATTATAACTTAGATTTTCAAAATTTCATTTAAGTTATTTTATTTCAAAGAGTAAATTTTTTTGCTATAGGTTATTTTTGAAATTTCCCATACTGCTTCAATAAATTTAAACGTACAAAAAGTTTATCAGTCTTCATTAATATTGCCAGGAACTTCAAACCCAAAGTAATTATGTAAATTGTGGAGTTTTAAAAAAATATAGCGTCCACTAATCCTCGTAAATTGTTTTATCAAAACAAATTTTAAAATCGTAACGCATAAACAGGAGGAGAAATTCTTTGCAACAAATTAAACGTTAACCTCGAGAAGTACAGTTAATGTGTTGGTGTTTGATAAACACTATTGGTCATAGTATATAATCTTTATTGTTAAAACTCGTTTCCACAACGAGCGTAAAATGGAGTATTCTTTTATTATTTTATTGTTCTTTCTTTGCTTAGCGTATTTAGCCGTTTTAAACGCGAAAAGAAGTAAAAAAATCAATAAAATAAATAAAGAATACTACATTCCACGCTCGTAGCGAAAAAAAGCCCTAAAGCAGATTGTTTCAGAAAGCTAATTATCGTCTGTATTCAACAGCATTTGCTCCGTGACCAATGTGCCATAAGATAAAAATATGGGTGCTGCAAAAATGATAATCTGTGCATTCTCTTTAAAATAGAAAAAATTGTTTGAAATTCGAGCTACACAACTGCATGTTCAGGACTGGAAAATATTTTTGACGATAGAAGACTTTTTTTTATCTGAAGTTTTAAACAGAGATCAAAACAGCTTAAAAATTTTTAATTTATATGCCTTTTTATACATGGAAACTTTATTGTTTGGCCTTAATATTTTTTCCATCCTCGTTTAGCACTCGATATGCAAGTTTGAATTCAATTAAAAACATGCATTCAAAATCTAACACGTCTTTACTTTACAAAAAATATTTAAAAAAATTCGTATTCCAGCGAAAACCAAGAAAAGGACTTTATTTTGGTCGAAACCTGCCGCAAAATTTCGGAAGGTTCTTAAATGTGGCATGAGTGAGAAATGATTGCGCAGCACTGCTCTATAGCAGTGTTTATAACTGGGTCTCTTAATTGGAAGCTACATCTTTTATTCTAGTTTTCATTTAACTTTTAGGGGGCCAGAGGTGAACAAATTGGCTTTCAATAAAGCTTTTTCTCCGAACATTGAATTGGGATGTACAGATTTAAGAAAAGTAAAATAGTGCCACAAAAAAGTTTAACAAGCGTTGCTCTATAGTCTAAAGCAAGACCTAGTGACATTTTCTCATTTAACCAGTTTAACATCTTATGATAATTTGACAAAATATAGTATACTTTATATATAAAAAACTGCTCATAATCATTTTTTCATCTTTTTAAAAGCATTTCATAATATTAAAGCAAGGATCTACAGCAGTGTTTCTCAACCCCTGGATCACGCGCCGAAAGTGGGTTCCGTTTAATTTGATGGGGTCGCTGTGCATTTTGTGGAACAATATTGTTTAGTTCGCTTTCTATGCTTGCAATAAAGTTTTGTTTGTAAAAAAAGATTGGGCCACCAAATTTTTGTTCTCTATTTCCGCTTAACACTTGGATTGCCCCAAAAAAAGGTTGAGAAGTACTGATCTACAGGATTAAGTTGTAAACTTTTATTGTTTTTTCAATAGAGGTAACAAAAATAGTTGCTGTTTTTGTTTTTGAAACAATGGGTAATAAAATATCTTATCTGATTGGTGAGTCACGAAATGTTATTTACTCGAAAAAGTGCAAAAGCTTTTCTAAACCTCCACTCAAACTCAAAAAAGTTGCTTGATTAACTAGAAGAAATTTTCTGTAGTGTCCTGACGAGTCCTAATAAGGACGAAACAGGTCTGTCGACACTTGCTTGTTGATTGACTTGACCATTCTTACTATATGTTAGAAATTTTTTTATTAATAAGAATTGAAAAAAAGATTTAACAAAAACTTACTCAAACATTTTTCCATGTCTTTACTGCTATTTTACAAAACAAAAAGCCGCTGAAACTTTACTTTGCTCCGTTGTTAGAAATATCATCGAAAAAAACGCGCCTTTACGTTGCTTGACTTGGTACAAAACTCCTGGTTACTCATTAATGAAATACAAACTGTAATAAAAAACGCCTTAGACGTCTAGGTCCACAAAAGTAAACAAATCTTGTTCAAGAGCAATGAGGTTTTAGTGAAAGAAGTAATTCGTTTCTCTTTATTTTTACATCCTTGTATAAAAGCGAAATTTTAAAAAAAGAAACAGTCCCTTATGTTTAAACTATTATTATTTGTCAGTAAATCATAAAATATTAAATGTTTTTTGATGAGGTGTTTAAACAATCCGTAGTGTTGGATAACTTAACGTGAGGGCGAGCAAAAATGGTCATAAATTAATGAGAGTGACGTAAAACTTGGTTGAAAATTAATAAAGTTTAATAGAGCGACTCTTTTAATGTAGGCGAAAACCAGAAACCTTGTAATTTGATGGGCTCGAAGTATGTCATTCATTGAAAAGCTAAGCCTGGACTTCAGCTAATTTGATTATTTCAATGTTTCAGTCATTGTCTGACAATATGCTTGAAGATCACAGCCTCAAGAGCAGTGTTTTTCAAACTGTATGCTGCGAAATTAAAAAAAATATTATGGGAAAGTGTGGTGCAGTCGGACAAAAATTACAATTTTTGCTGTAGTGCTTTTTTTACAAGTTATATCCTGACCAAACTGTTTTTGTACAGTATATTTATACAACTAAATCTATCATATGCGAGTGTATTTTCACAGATTTGAACTCATAAAAAATTTTTCGAACATATTTAGAAAAGTGATTTTTCTGTTCAACTCTGCCCCATGCATGGGGCACAATCGGATAAAGCATAGGGCACTATCGAAAAAAAAGAAGAATTAAAATAATCAAAATAACAATATATTACAGCGTGGTTTGTGCTTGCAGTCTCCAAACAATGGAAAAAAAACAATCAAGAAGTTTACTGCAGCAGCAGATAACAAAAAAGTGCACCAAAAATGAAAATACAAAAGCGTGTCTATGCATTAAAATACAGTAGATCAGGATTTCTTTGAAAGCATTTTGTACATTAGTAACATTCCTTGAATAACAAACATGAAAAATGCTAAGCAGAAAAAAATGATTAACTATTCATGTGCATAGTTTCGGTAGAGAGGTTATTTTTTTGTACCATAAAACTGCTATTGAAAGCAGCCATATTGGATTTAACATCTTTTTTAATTAATTTATTTATTTACATTATTAAAGAGGAAACAAAAAACAAAGAATTAAACAAACGTTTTTGGCTAACTTCAGCCCTCATCAGGTTTCTTATTGAATATAGTCTATCCTGACTCTACTTCGATTTAAATAGAGGATCAATCATTTGTAAACGCTGACATAAATAAATCAATTAAAAAAGATGTTAAATCCAATATAGCTATTTTCAATAGCAATTTTATTAATGTACATAGAAGAAAAAATCATAATCGAATTTCAATAAAGACCTTTGACGACTAATCGATCCACATTTCTTGGGTGTAGGCAACACAGCCCTAATGTCTTTTTCCTTTCCTTGGCCAAGACCAAAGTTCCAGAAGGTGCATCTTTAATCATAGGTTGCTTCAAATGCACTCGTGGAAATATCATTACAGGAGGTAACAAATAACCTAAAGCATTAACAAAGCAGCATGTTGTTACCAAGGTTCCTCTTTCGGAGCCAGTTACTTTTGAAACTTGCTTTTGCTCTTTCAAGGTCACAACATTCCTTGGTTTTTGCACAGTTGATGTGGACGTTTCATCTAAGTCAGTGTTTCTCAAACTGTGTGCCATGAGAGATTTCTAAGTGTGCCGCGAAACTTTTTAAAATACATTAATCCATGCTCCGCAATGGCAACGTAAACACACTCTATAACAGAAGAAAAGTATGTTTTTTTGAGAGCTGCGATCAAAAAGCTTAAAAATTTTAAATGTAATTCCCATTACGTAAAGTTTAGTGATCAGTTATCTTTCAGACTTGTTTCGGTACAGCAGGCATTTCAAACTCTCTGCCCGCGAAGTCTTGCAACGAATTTTTTGATCAGATGCTCAATACGAAATCAAATTAATGATAAATTCAGAACTAAATTTAAATAATTAAAGTGACAAGATTTATTAGCAAGAAATTGGTTTTCTAACCGAAATTAACCAACCAATTAAGTGAAGACTTCTTCTTTAGTCCTCACCTTGATTTCAACTTAAAATTTAAAAGAATAACTTGGATCAGCCAGATAATTCAAGTGAAGACTTTGTTTTATTGGCCTTCAATTTCTTTTATATCCAGATTGCGGCCAGCGGCAAAATTTCAGGCAAAAATTTACCAATGCGGCCCACATAGCCGGGCGAGTTTGAAATGCCTGGTACACGATATGCAAAGCCCAAATACTTTATATGAAAACAAACAGTAGGTTTGTGACTTTGAAAAGAGCAGAATATTCTTCAGATTTTTCTTTCCAAAATTCCAAAATATTTGAAGGCAACACAGTCATTGTTAAAACTTTTTCGAAGTATTTTCTTAGCTGTACCCTTGGTGTTAGATTTGTGTTATTGGTTGTTTCTCGCTTGCAGTGTTGGATATTAAAAGTTAGGGGCCCGAGGCAAGAATTTCCAAAACTTGATGTTCTCTAAAAAAAAATATGGTTTTGATCTCGTATTTCCCTTTTTTCTCCCAAAATCATGGTGATCTCTATACTTTTTGCTATTTTTCTCCCAAATCATGGTGAACTGTAAAAATTTTTTCACTTCCAATCGAACTCCTACTTCCAACTTTTTGTCCCAACTTCATAATGGTTCCTAAATTAACATCTACAGCAAAATGAGCCTATATGAGGTATTTTTGAGGGGGGGCTCGAGGCAACTGCCTCATTCGCCTCACCCAACATTCCACCACTGCTCGCTTGTTTATATATTTTGTAAAAATGTTTGGCACCTCTGGCGGGCAAGAATCACCAACTGTATCCTCTGAAAATAAACAACCATTTATTGACTATGTTTACTCAAAAATTTTACAAGGCAATAAAAGGCTTTCAATTTCATTTCGCAAGGGGAATTGTTTGTGGTGAAGAAAGCAGTAAATCATCATAACCAAATCAAATAACAAAAATATCAAAAAATGTCCGGTCTCGAGACCAATTTAAAAAGTACGAGATTGAAACCAGGTCATTACGAAACCAAGACCGAGACCGCCAGCAAAAGGCCGAGACCGAGACCCTGAATATTGGTCTCGAGACCTTCATCACTCCACTATAATGCATTAGGTAAAGAAAAACGTGGAAAACTCAGTGCCATAGGCGTACGCAAGGGGGGAGTTTCAGGTGTCAAAACACCCTCTTGAAGAATGGTGTTTAGCCATATATACATGGTAATAAGTAGGCTTCAATAATATGATATTAGTTTCTATTGTTTACCGCGCTTTTTAAACTTAATTGCTGTTTGCGCATCAATTTTTGCTATCGCCTAAATTGCGTCAAAATTAGCTAATGTGCAGCTGCCACTGTGAAGAAAACTTTCAAACTTGTAAAATATTGAAAGTTAAGCATGGGAATGGGAATAAACTGCATGGGAACACTAGCTTCAGTTCACAATTTTTTTAATGCTTCAAAACGTCAAAACATTTTACGCAAGTCCATCAACACGATTTCGTCAACAACAAAAGCTCAAAAACTTGTTCAAATTCGTGCCACCAGATGGGTCGATCGACACAAGAGTGTCAGTACTTTTTCAAATTTACAATTTACCGTTGTAGAAACTTTGGCAGAAATTTCAGCATAGCCAGACAGAGAAACTTCATCACGAGCTTTGCAGTTGCTATCGACAATTAGGCAAAGTCAATTTTGCACTGCTCTCTTAATTTTAAAAGACGTTTTTGGATACAATGTTGTTTTGTGCAAAGTTAAGCAAAAAAAGTCGATAAACCTTCTTGAGGCCGTCAATATTGCACATAATATTGCAAATGAATTAAAGTGTCTCAGAGAAAAAGCCGAATATGAATTTCACTAGCTCTATATTTTTGCGCAAGAAACGGCCGAAACCGAAGATTTTTTTTTGAAAACACCATGCCTTTCTTCAAGACTGACCAATCGATGCAACATTGCTGCTGTAACAGATAAAGAATATTTTAGAGTAGGGATTGTTATTCCATTTCTTGATAACTTTATTGTCACTCTCGAAGTAAGAATTACAAGCCCACAAATCGATTGTTGATGAATTTCAATGTTTAATTTCCTCTGATCCAACTAGTGGACCAGTTCCTCAACAAATTAAAAGTATTCAAGTTTTGGGAAAATTTTACGAAAATGATTTAATGAAATCCTCGGTAGAACTAGTGCCTGAACTAATATTATGGTACAGAAACTTTTTTGATTGAACGCAGCAGAAAGAATGAATGAACTTGCATTACTAAACATTTATGAGCCACAGGCCTTGCCCTGGTGACGTAATTAAAAGATTAAGTGAAAAAAACAGGCGTTTGAATATAAGCCTGTAAAAAAAAACTTTAAATATTTGTTAAGAAAGGTTATTTTTTTGTTCATTTGATTTTCCACCTATTGTTTTTATCATTTACATGAGTTGCTTTTAATTTGGAAAGTTTCTTGTCATGATTGAATTACCTGCACATACTTTTTCAATAGTTAGTTTTACGGTTTGATAAAAAGAAATTCATGCTACTGCAAGATGTTCTTAAAACCAAAACACTTTATTTTTGAATGTAGGCCTAATTTTGAAAGTTTTTGCCCATTACCAGGACCACTTAGAGCAATCGTGTTTTCGGCTCCAAACCCCCCCCCCCCTTCACAAATTTCTGCGCACGCCACTGCTCAGTGCAGACCAAAAAAGATCTGCACTGTGGTCCAAGTGTGCCGCGAAGTTTGGAAAGGTAGCAAAGTGTGCCGCGGGTGCAAAAAGTTTGAGAACCACTGCTCTAAGTTAAACAATCTGGTTCCATTAGCAAATTTCACATTGCGATTATAGACATTTTTAAGTTTTTGAAAAATGCTGCAACGGTGTGCTTAGTAAAAACTGTTGCTTTTAACAAGCTACATGCTTCTGGCTTTTTTAGGCTCAGATCAGAGTGTCTTTTCATAAAACCATATAGCCAATCATTACCAGCCAATTTTGTTCCATTCCAATAGTTAGGAAATTTTTTTTTACTTTTAACTGCAACTTTATAGGCCATCTTCTTAACATTCATCTTTGTTAGACAATAGTTCATGTAAGACCACGTAACTATTGTAAATACTTTTTTAAATTATTTTTTCATCTTTGGTGAAAACTTGAAGACATGCATAATTCTGTCGAAACCTTTTTTTGTCAATTTCTGAACTATCAGTTCTTTTTATCTTTTTGACGTATTCATGTAGCATACTTTTAGCTACACCCATTCTTTCTGCTGCACCCCTTATAGATACACCACCATTTATTATCATGACCACTGCTTCTTTCATACTGTCTTCAGTAAACATACCAATGGAAGACTTCCTTTGTCTATTTCTTACCATAATTTTCATAAATGATTATAAAATAATAAAGGTTATCAAAACTAAGAAAAAGTTTTTACAATTTATTAATCATATGTAACTTAAAAATTGCTGCTATAAACGTTAATAAAATTAGTTATAATCTTAAGCATTGCATTCAGTTTATTTCGTCGCAAAAACAAAAATGGGCAAATATACACAGCTATAATAAATACTAGTAAAAATTTATAAATCGCGACAAGGTGATTGCGAAGGGACTATGAGGTCTTCGAGTCAAGCAATCACCCTGTAAAATACAGAAATATATAAGCAAAGTGTCAATATAAAAATTGAAAATATATACAAAAAGAGAAAAATAACAACAAAAAAACAAAATAACATTAAGAATAAGTAAGGACCAACCAAGCAATGCAGGAAAAAATAAAATAGGATACATAAAACAAATTGTAAGAATTTTGAGAATTTAATCTCTGAAAAGTAGAACTGATTTATAATGTTTTTCAAATTTATTAAATAACATTGCTCTCAGGTTATGACAGAGGTGGGCATTTTTCCATAAATTAGCAAAGCGCAGCGCACTAAAGCGCAACGTATCTTTGAAATTAGCAAAGCGCAATTAGTCTTTGAAATTAGCAAAGCGCAACTAGTCTTTGAAATTAGCAAAGCGCAACGAGTCTCTGAAATTAGTGAAGCGCAGCGCAACTTTGCGCAATGCGCTTTTATAAATCATGTAAAGCGCAACGCAACTTGCGCAATGTTTTTTTAAACCAGGGTTTTTTTGAGACCGTGCCCCCTTTTTGTCCTGCAAACAAAAATCGCGGCCCCTTCTATTATAGCAATAAATTCCGTCCCAAAATCATGATGTTCACCAAAAAAAAAGTCTTCACTTAGATTTAGTGCCCTATTTCTCAATTTTCTTTCGAAAATCGTAGTGTTCTCCAAAAAAAGGCCGCCAGGTTCGGTTGAGATTTAGTTTGTGGCTAGTTATTCGTGCCCCCCCTGTAAACCTTTCACTTCATCCCCAGGACGGCCTACCCTTAATTTTAAGAATCTAGGAGTTAAAATTTAATTTGCAGCCATTTGCTCATGCCCCCTACGTACCTTTCACGCCCCCAGTTTAAGTTTTAGGTTTTAAATCATGTTAAGCGCAGTGCAAAAAATATTTATAAATCTTGTTTTACAAACTTTTACAAATCATGTTAAGCAGAGCGTAATGTCTTTTTTAAATTATGTTATTATTAATTAAATTAAATATTAAAATAAATTATGTTATGCGTAATGCGCTTTATGTTTAATGTATTTAAAAAGATTATATTAGTTTTTTTTATCTCTATATTTATCCTCCTGACTCGCAGGAAACGACGGAGGCGCTATACAGAGGGTAGGCAATTACCCCGGCCTGCTTTCGGAGATGCCAAGGTATTGCTGTCCGCTTGTAATTTAACAGAGATATGACTGAAATTTAGAACTGCTTGTAAAGACCACCAAGCAGGGGAATGTGCGTAAAGTAACTGTCCCAAGGACACAACAGAATGGCGCTAGTGTCATTCTGTTGTGTCCTTGGGAAAATTACTTTACGCACGTGACCATGCAGCGCATCAAGATTTTCAAATCACATGAGAAGCAATATTCTGTCAAAATCTTAAGCACAGTCCAACCAGAGCTCTAAATTTCAGTTATGGCACATATAAAAAAATTTTTTAAGTTTTAACTAAACTTTCATCCCAACTTTGTCTTTTAAAACAAAAAGACATTTGTATTTACAAATTTCAATCAAAAACCAAAAAAAACTTTCATTAAATTTGCTTTTTATTTCAAACATTCGTGAGCTATTGTTTTCATCAATTGCATCAAATTTTTATACCGCTACTTTTGAAGTAATCAATAGATTATAAAGCAAAGTCAATAAAAAAGCATTTTTTCGATTTTGATTGTTTGCGATAGTTGAACGACTTTTCCTTTTTTTATTCATTCAATTTACACAAAATAAAATAAATAAATAATAAATAAACTCAACAGCTCAACAACACACAACACAAAACGGAATAAATAAACTCAACAGCACAAATAAATTAATTATTTTAATGGAAGCACGCAGTTTTCCCTTTCCCGAATTAATACCCATCGTTCAAAGTTTTCTAACGACAACGTCGCTCTCTTCGGTTTCATCACGTCGGATCCAACAGACAAGACATGTTTTATTGCCGCAGAGCTTGGAATGCCAGTGTTGTATTTTAAAAAACTTCAATCCAAGCTCTTCGGTGGAACACAGGAAAAGATTCCAACTGGAATTGTGTCTTCCATATTGGCTTTGTTGCCATCCAATCTTCTATAGTTTTATTGAGCAAAGAAAATATTTGCCCACCTTCCGTTGGTGTTATTCTTAAGTCCTGTCAAACAAGAAAAGTTACATAAAATCCAACTGTCAACCTTTTTTTACACTCATGGGAGCAGTTGAGAACGTAAAGTACGATAAGCCCCAATGTGACGTAATTTGAAACGCAAGCTAAAAACTTATTGACGGGGCAAAACGTACAACCACACTTTTTACACCAGACCCAGTTGATATGGCACAACTTTCACTTAAATCAAACAATCAAACACTATCAACAAAAAAACACCCAAAAATTCTTACAATTTCCAAAAAAAACTCTCGACCCAAAAGTAAAATTTTTCCAACAAATAGTCAACATCACTAAACAAAACAAACTCGTACAACAATTAAACGTTAAAGAATTACGGCAGAAAATGCTAGCAAAATTTTAATAAGCAAATATTTTATTAATGAAGTAGCATTCTTCACCAAAAGAAGAAAACATTCTAACTAAAAAAGATTTCTGTAAAATTAAAATCGATGTGAACAAAAGCAATCAACTCTAAATAAATTAGTCAAGTCAAAATATTTTTTTACAGTGAAAAAAATTAAGGTGAGTTTTCTGCGATGTGGAATTACAAACATAATTTTTTGTGTAATGATTTGCCTTTCTTTTTATGTATAAAGTTTCTTGCCTAAATTCTTAACAAAAGTGAGTGAATTTAAAAAAATCATTTGATAAATCGCAAAGATCGAAGCTTTGTAAACACTAATAAAACCAGCTTTTAGCAAATTGTCGGATGAAAACTTTATTTTTCTATAAAACAGCAATAATCTTGCCAAGTGAATTTCAGCTGTCATCATTCCTACTTCTAATTTTACGGATTATGACATTCGACAAACAGCCGAAGTCATTAATTTTCTCAAACTGCTCTCTCGTTTTCAGCCAATTTACAAAAATTGACTACCTTTGATACTGGTTGCTTTTTTAATCCCAAATAATTTTTAAATGCAATATTTAACTATCTATATTAAAAAAGTATGAAATTCCTTTCCATACAAACTTGAATGACAATTCTAGCGCTAGTAATTGTTGAGATATAAGCAAGCAAAGAGTGCGGGCACTTTCCTACCCCCAGTCGTTTTCAAGTTTTCAAAAAGCCCAGTCGGAATAGGGTTAAGAGCGAAAAGATCAATAAACGAAAGAAAGAATGTTTCATTCCACACTCGTTGTAGAAACGAGTTCTAATGCTTATAACAAAATTACCTGTTGTATCACCATCACTTGAAGTAGAAAGAGCTTCCACATCATCGACAACTTTTTCAGCCAAGATTTCAATTTAATTTTACAGTATAACACAACCAAATATAAAAACTATACTTTACTAAACACTTTACTGATTTACACCAAATAAAAATTAATATAAAATATAAGTTTATACCTTACTAATGTTGGAACTGTGGTCTACAATGTACCAACTGTTCCAAATTGGGTACATCTTTTAAAACAATGTTATTGTTAAAAAGCAAATTAATGTAAATATAACTTCCAATTTATCTCTCATGGTTTCATGGTTTCCAATTTAGCTCGTTTTCTGCAATCTTTTATGGCACAAATTTTTCTGTTTACAAATAATTTGACGGCCTAGTACGACAACTGTCCGCCAGGCTTTGTTTTTACACCGGTTTAATTAACTGGGAAAAGATATGTATTTAGCTTTGATTATGCATAACTTTTATAACTTTTATTGTTAATACGCGTATCTACGAGTACATGACCACTTCGCCAATTTCGAAATATTTTATAAAAAAATTCGCCTAAAAGCTAAGATTTTTACTTTTAGTTTTTTATGTAAGCTCATCATTTGAACCGGTGATAAACTGATTTAGCAGTGATAATACCAAAATTTAGCAAGATATTTTTATTTAAACTGACGTTTTGTAGGTCAGAAATCAACAGACATCTTCAGAGATAAAGCGCTCATAGTAGCAATTCTTAAAAGCTCGTCAATAGGCGTGAAAAAGGCATTAAATTCGATTTGATGCTTTGTCTAAATAAACCAAAAGTTATGAAAAAATTGTTACATTTGCCGAGCATACGTTATTTAATTATTTCACATTTAATAAACAGAGGTACTCTTTATATAAGTTTCAATAGCTTGCTTAATCACAATGACTTTGTGGTCCACTGGCAACGACTTCAGTGAGTTGCCGATTTCAACCTCGGCCCGTATATCAAAAGTCACATGAGGTCTTATGATGTCACATGAGGTTTAAGTCACTTATGACTCGTGCAATTTCATGACCATCGTCGGGTCTTGAGACAAGGGCGTATACCGAGTTAGAAAACCAATTGCTGTTCGTTTTACCAATTTAGAGAACCAATAGCATTTCTTTGTCAGTTCGCTGACATGCAAAATGAAATGCCTGCAATAAAGTTCACCACGGGTCGTCTGCATTAAAAAACAACCAAAAAATATTGCGCTTTTCCGAAATAAGAGCGCAGCGCAATAAAGCGCAATCGATTTGTTTAATCCTTAATGCGCAGCGCAATAAAGCGCAATTGATTTGTTTATTCCTTAATGCGCAGCGCAATAAAGCGCAATTGATTTGTTTATTCCTTAGTGCGCAGCGCAATAAAGCGCAACTTAAAATTATTTTAAGATTAGCGCAGCTCACTAAAGCGCAACTCCTTCAAAAGTATGAAAGCGCAACGCAACTTCCGCAATTGCGCAAGTTGCGGAAGTTGCGCTTTGCGCTTTAAGTTGCGCTCTGCCCACCTCTGGGTTATGACCAACAGAATTCCAAATTTTTGTCCTACATATTTGATATATATATATATATATTTGATGTATATTTTATATATAAATTTTTGGTCCTATATAGGCTAAGCCTAATCACTAGTTGTTGATAAATGAAGCAAAGTAGGCTATTGTGCAAAATATATTTATAATCATTAAGGGGTAGAGTCGGACAGTGTCTGGTTGTTCTCCCAAAAAAATGTCCGATTATGCCCCAGCCGGAAGTCTTTTATGTTTTTCAAGGTGGTGGCAAAATCTTAAGACTTAATTAAGATTATTTTATGATATGAGACAGCAAATAAACCAAGTTCTAAACTGTATCAATAGTGAGAAGAATTTAAATTAAAGCTAAGGTAAAAACAGGTTCAACTATACCGTTTCCAAAATTACTTACCTACCCTAAAAACCAAAATTCATGTACTAGATTTATTTTACAATAATTAGTTTCTTCAAACTAACACGAGTGAATGCTCTGTGATGAAATATATTTATGTCCGCAGTTTCAAGTTTCAGAGTTTCCAACTTTTTTTTCAAATTACAACGTCCAACTGTATCCAGTGTCCAGCCGGGTTCCACGCTTCCCTACTCCTTATCGGCTATGTAAACATATTCTTAAAAGAAAGAAACATCACGTTTTTTTGAAGCAGCGACCAAAAACTTCAAAAAATTCAATCTACAGTAATTCCCATTGTGTGAAGTTTTTATTAACCAATTGTTTTCCAGGCTCGTTTTGTACACGACATGCAAAACTTGGATACTTCACATAAAAACAAACCTTTCAAACTCTAGTGAAGACCAATAAACAAAAGTCCGTACCTTCTTTATAAAAAGTTACCGGTACATAAAAATTTGAGTCTTATATGTAATACGCTATAAAGCCTCAGTTAAAGGAAAGCGTTGGGAACTAAATGAAAACCAAAAAAAGATCTGGACTTTGGTCTAAGTGTGCCGCGAAACTCGGAAAGATAGCACAGTGTGCCCCGAATGCAAAAAGTTTGAAAACCACTGCTCAAAAGCTAAAAGTCAACATAGATGCTTTTATTTCAGTGCAATTATTTTTTTATGAGATATATAGGAAGAAACCTAAATCATTCCAAAGAAATTGTTCCACTTTCTCTTTCAAAACAATTTGTTTTAATAGGCTGCGACCGACGAAATACAGCTTAAAAAAAAACTTACTTCCAGTATTACAAAAGGTTAGATTTAACAATTAATATGTTGTCGAATTTTTACTTTCACCTCCTTCTTTACTTAAAATATGTTTAGCCCCATTGGAAACAAAAAAAAACACTTACTTAATATAAGGTGTTGCCAATTTGATTATTGCCAATTAGGATTTTGTAGGACCAAATCTAATCTTTTATTTGTTCTATACCCGCCGCCCATCTTCTCATACGCGGCGCCCATCTTCTCATAATTGGGTTTGAAGCAGCCCGACCACTTGGGTGTGACTTTGGTGGCGCATTGGAGACAACTGCTGCGTCAGATTAAACCTATCCCGGAACCGAATTTGAATCTCCGATTTTCAAAGTGCGGGACTTAACACTACACTTATCGCGACCGACCACGCGCTTCGTAGCGCTATAGCGCCAAGTTGTGAGGTTCCTTCCAAAAGAAGAGATGTAAAACCTCAGGCTTGACAAAAGGACTATAACATGTACCAATTTATTTATTGTTTTTTGTTCTTTACCGTTTCTTTCGAATTTACCACCCGCGTCACTAAGCCTTTTTTAAAAAAAATCAAACTAATCGTAATAATTGTTTTTTTTCTTTCTGTTCTTTTTCTTGCGGTGCGTAATTTCGTTCTTTATCATGCTTTCGTTAAAGTAATTTTAAATGAATTAGGTGGAGCTACAATACACTCACCAAATACAAAGTTCTTTAAATTAAAATTAGTTAAATTTCAGACCACAAAATTTAATTTAACATTAATTTTATTTGCTTTAACAAATCGTTTCGTTGCCTAGGCTCGCCAAAGGACGATCAACCAATTAATAATTCTTCATCGTCCCTTTCGATTTCTGCTTTACCTTTACATGTTTTTTTCGTTAAACACATTTTTGCTTTATACGCTTTTAAATTTAACGATACGATCCTTTTGGGAGTAGTTTATCTCTGCACAAATTCAAGAGATTAAACAATTTTAATGACTACAAGATTATGTAGAAATCAATAACCACCGGTTGAAAATCACTGCACTGAAAGATATATTTTGAATTGCATTTTTAGTTTTATTCCTTAAGCAATAGTTTACGAAAGCCGGTGTGATTAAAAAAGCTCGATCAACTTTAGTGCACATTTTTTGTTCCTTTCTAATTGAAATTTAACACTAATATCACTGTTTGACTTTTTCAAAAATTTTGATTAAGTCTAAAACGAAATTGCCAATTCACTAGTCACTTTTTCAGTACAGCAAGTGCTGCATTCAAAAAGTATGCAATCCTAAAAATTTCTGCCTTTTGAAAAAATAATCTAAAATAATAATTGCAAAACTCATGATTCTTACTGATATTCATAAAAATTATAGTCTGTTTTAGCAGTTATGTCAGACATCTAAAGTTTTTGCTCATCATAAACTAATTAAACGTGGATAATCAGGTTTTACGACATGGCAAATGTATCAGATATTTATAGCAAAGTAATCATGGCTCAGTTTATGCAATGCATTAGAGCCACGATGAACCTTGGCAATACATTGCACATACAGACAGAGAAAGAGTAGGAAAAGGAAAATTATTTTGGTAAAGTAAATAAAGTCATATAGCAAGAAAATACTATGAAGCTGTAATCAAGATATTGAAAGATATAAACCGCAAATAACAAGCACGAGAAGCTAAATGACACATAACAAAACAAATATCTTAAATCCATAACAATGCAAAAATAATACAAACTAGACAGTACCGTTTATGTATAAATTTATATAAACAAGTTGCACAATAAATTCCGAAAATTCCCTAAAATTTGAAAGAAAAATAAAATTATCTATTAATAATTGTTTTGGAGCGGTTCAACCACGAGTGATCTTTTCCACCAGACGAATTTTACCTGCTATACATAAAGACGTTCTTCCCACTGTTCAACAAAGTAACGTCGTATATGAATACGTGTGCCACTGCGATAGTCGGTACGTGGGTCGAACGTCTCAACGTTTGCAGGACAGAATCCGCCAGCATGTGCCGAAGTCTATTCGGAACAGAACCAGTCAAGAACGTAAACAACCAGAACGCCCAGGAAAACTAGCGAACTCAATACCGCACTGTGATTCAGCGATTGGAAACCATCTGTTACATAACCAAAAATGTGCATCTCACTATAAGGACAATCAATTTTTTATTCTCTCTAAAGCACGATCCGATTTCCATTTATCAGTCTTGGAATCAATTTTCATCACTCTTCGAAAACCTAATTTGTGTAGACAGAAAGAATTTGTTTACAAACACAAATTGTTAGTATAATTGTAAAAAATTTTCTTTTTAGTTCCAAATTTTACCACAAAACTTGCTTAATTTTGTTCCTTTTTTTTGCCAAAATTTCTTACGCTGACGAAACATGGCTTTGTTTATTAAATACTTTTAATTATTATAATAACTGCTACTAACCTTAATTTTTAGCCAATCAGGATCAGTCTTAAAACTTTTGAAATACTACGTTCAGTTCTGCAATTCATTCTAGCGAAACCTCCTGAAGAGAGCTAGACGAAAACGTTCGAGTTTTCAAAACAGCCTTTTTTAAGGCTACTTATTTAACAAAAGAGCTTTAGATGAAGCATTTGCTGTTAAAAGCTATTTTAAAGTTTTGTACCAATAAAAAACTTTTTAATATATTTTTATTAATTAGACTGAATGTAAGCTACAAACTTATTTTTCCACCGGCTGAATTAATTGCACAAGTTGGTTGCCGGGAAAGTGACTTTTCCTCTCCAGATAATGTTTCTGCTTTTTTATCTTCACAAAAAATATCAAACAAGGCATTGATTTTTACGATAAAACTTGTCTCTTTTTTATTGTATTTTCTTGCAATATGACCCTATTTACTTTACCTAAATAATTTTTTTTCTTTTTCTTTCTCTATCTATATGGACAATATATTGTCAAGGTTCATAGTAGCTCCAATGCATTGCATAAACTGCATCAGCATTTTTTTACGAATTAAATTGGACAACAAATATCATTAAAAATTAACAAAAAACTAACCATAACCCTAACTTACCTACTATACCGGTCACACAATATCGTAGACCAGGGGTCGGCAACCTTTTCAATGCAGTGTGCCAGTTTTTGAATTTTGTTGGCTGCGCGTGCCAAGTTGTGAAATTCAATGTCAAAATATACGTTTGCGTGCCAATGTCTTCACTTCGATTTCCCTATTTTTCTCCCAAAATCAGGATGTTCTCTAAAAAAAAAAAAAAAAAAAGGGTTTTCACTTTGATTTCATCTCTGATTTCCCTATTTTTCTCCCAAAATCAGGGTGATCTCTAAAAAAAAAAAGGTCCGCAAACGTGTTTTTGAAAAATATTCACGACGCCGCGTGCCGTATAAAATCACCTCGCGTGCCATAATTGGCACGTACTATTAGTAAGCCACATACTATAGCAGCACCAAACTCTGTGTAATTTTCATCAACGAGTTACGACAAAACTTAGTGTATTAAATAAAAAAAATTGCTAATTGAAGTAAATGGGCAGCATTTGCAGCAATTGATAAAAACCCAACTAAAAACTTCATAAATCGTTCCACAACGAACAATGTTTATACTGTAAAAAAAAAGAAAAGTAAGAAAAAACCAATTAACAAAGAAGAAATAAAATAGTAATTTATAGATAATGAACACATACCGGTTTCAGGAAAACAAGTTACAACTTCAATAGTGCTGTTATATTGTTGCAGAATTGCTTCTGCATTTCGTTTTGGGTTACTCGGGTGGAGACAAAGTTGGTCATCAGGAGCGTAAACGAAATAATCTTCCCAAATGTTATTACACAAATTTTCACCAGAACCATAAACCTACAGTAGAAAAAAGTGTTTTGAGCAAAAAGCAATGCCTTCGAAAAAGATAAATAGTGCTCAGCTGTCTGCTTCTTTGCGCCACACTCGCAGTTTGCGCAGAAGCCACACCCCATTTGTGCGTTTCTGAGTGGAATAGACCAGCGCCGGTTCGGAGGCGGTTAAAATTAATCCATGCAAGTCTAGAAAAGCTAATTACCTGTGGCGTCGGGCTAGCATCTTTAATAAATGTATGGAGTCGGGGAGTGTTTCTTCGCCACACCATGCTCCATTTCTATTCTGCATATTGCGCTACACTGATGCCTGACTGGGCGGAGTCATTTTTAACTCTGTTCTCTGTCCAACCATCTGCGTGGGACGTTTACAAGCCTTTTTTTCTAACCAAAAATCTTTGCCCTAAAATTAGGTCATGGCGCAGCTGCAACGTCAATTCTTTTCTTTTTAACAAAAGTACTTTCACGAAATAAGATTAGTCATGCCAAACGATGATTAAGAATAAGATTGATGAAGCGTGTCCAAAGTTACATTCAGCATGCTTTTTCTCCATGCTTCCCACCACCTCCCTTTCTATTGACTCCGACGCTCTGAGGTTCTATGAACATCTAAGAGGTGGGAAAGCTTTTTGTTATTACCGGCCTCATTTTAAAATTTTGAAGAAAGGAGGCCGCACAAGTTGAAATACCTAAGAAAATTGCGTATATCCTTTGAATTCGTCTCGGTTTTCTTGATTCCCGTCGCCAAAAAGGAGTGATTTCTAAAAAAAGTCTTTACTTTGAATCTAACTCGTAATTGGTGATTTCAGCCCCCAACTTGAAGTTATCTTTAAAAAAAGGTTTTCTCTTATCAGCAGTAGGCATTGTCACGTCCTTCCATTGTCGACGGAAGCCGCAGACTTCCAACCTTGACTATGAGAGAACTATAGTATGGTGGAGAGGCAGTGCACTTTAGCCTGTTTTTTTTTTTTTTTTCATTGTTATTTTGAGAATCATTTATGCTAGATTAAAAGTTTTTTAAATAAGCGCGCGATAAAAAAGAGACTCAAGGCACTCCATCATCAAAATGTCGCAATTATGGATGAGGATCAACCTAAGATATTGCTTTAAACCTATTGCGTACTTCGGTATAATTTCGGCAAGTTTGCCCGGCTCGGCAAGTGAACGTAAAAGTTCCGTTCTCATCAGCTCTTAGCATAGTTTGCCAGTTTCCTTCACCGGTAGCACAAGTTTCATCATACTGTAATAAAAATCATTGAAATTATATTAAAAGTAAATGTGTTGATTCAAATATTGTTTCCAAATATGATAAATGTGTAGCATACGCGGCTCTCGCATCCTTTTAAGGGAGAGGAGAAAGGTTTTAAAATGTAAAATAAACCGAAAATTAAATAAAAAAGGAGTGTGTTATAAATGATTGCAGCTTTAAATTCTTTTACAATGCAAATAAAATTGATAACATGGAAATAATTAACCGGAATCAAGGAATTTGTTGCTTTAGTTTGTTAGCAGCGTGAGTTAGAGGTGCAATTTAAAAATCATTATGGTTTCAGTTGAACTCCTATTCCACGTAATGTGATAGCAACAATAAGAAATGATATTTATCAGTCATATAAAAAATTTATTTAAAAATTAGTTTAAAAATGTTGGCTTTCCTCTTAGCAAGCGGTCGGTTGAATAACTCATGTTATATTGCAATTGTTAATGTACTTTAATCGCGTTTTTTCGTTTTTTATCTATCTGTTGTTGTAAAGAAGCTGCCGGGTTTCTACTCATAGGTGTAGCTGCCCGGGGGCAAGGAGGGGCAATTGCTTTCCCAAGCCTCAAAAACTTGGGCAAAATCAGAATTATTTGGGCAGCGATAAGAAAATTTTGGGCAAAATCAGGAATTTTTTGGGAAAAAAATTTTTTGTGCATTGAAAATGATCACTAAATGCAACAGAAAAGTTTAAGATTTAAGATGAAAATCTTTTTTTAAAGATTACTATGTTTTTGAGACGAAAATCAAAAAATCAAAGATAGATCAAAGTGAAGACCCTTTTTTTTGGTCTTCACGCTAAATTTGAAGCAAAATTTCTTTTATAAATGTAAAGTATTAGAACGTTATGATTTGGGAAAACATCACAAAATTTGGAAAAAAACTATATTTTGCTCCCCTCAAAATTTTCTAGCTGGTGCGCTTATTTTCCTAGTGGCTTTCATTTAAAAACGCCCCCTATTCTAAGTTAACAACATATTAAATTCAGTTTTTTTCAAAGTCTTAGAACTGGTAATGAAGCTGTGACCTATAACATTAAAGACAGACACTATTCACTACTTAATTGATATCTTTATATCTTATTGCTTACCATCAAACTTTAACGTGCAAATGTAAGATTGGGAGTTAATTAATGATGCTTTGGTCCGTCATGATATTTTTATGCACTATATTTTCTCAAACTAGTTTAACATCAATTTTAATTGGAGAAAATGCAACTAAAAACTTATCAATCTTGATTTTTGTGTTTGTTCTGATTACATTACAATTATTTAGTTGTCGATATATTAAAAACTTTAAGTAAACAAAAAAGTTTTAAATAACTTGAAACATAAAACTACAAATCACATAATTCAAGGGTGGCAAACCTTTTTGGCAGATATTTTACTTTAAATTACATTTGAAATAGAAATATTTAATGTTTCCAAGTTTAACAGTAATTCTTATTGACATTAAACACTATGAAAAGGAAAAAATATCAATGGGCTCAATAGAATAGGTCGACTTGAATTGAAAACCAAAAAAAAGGTCTTCTTAGTGAATAAACAAAAACGTACTTTCCCAATGAACGATAACTTTTTTTCGTTTTCAATTTAAATCAAAGTGTTTTTTTTAATGTACTCCTTAAAAAATCTGGAGCTGGCACGATATTGATTGCCCAAATATTATTGGAAACATTTTGACCCGTCTACAAAAACGTTTTGCCACCTTTGAGATAATCAATTAAGATAAACAATTACCTGACACTTCGTGAACCAAGCATCACAAAAACTGGAGCAAAGCGGGATTTTAGAAACTCTCTTTGTATTCGGATCAATCCACGGAGTTAAGTTGGGAGAACATTGGAAAAAACACTGCAAATAACTGGTTTCTTCCGAACACCTTAATAATAGGGCTTTTTTATTAGTTGCAAAAAACTAAGCCTAAACATCGACAAAATGCAAAATTATTTTTCATTCAATACAAAAAGTGAATTTATTGTTATTTATTTTCTTGCCTCCAGCCTCATGCACTGGTTTTAATTGTGCATGGTCTTGTTTGTAAGGTATACGATCAAAATAGACTGTCAAAGCAGCAACTGCGTCAGAAATAACAGTCCTTAATAAAAATAAAGAATCTTCAATTATTCAATGAAGACTGTTAGGCTTCTGTGAAATAAAAAAGTTCGGAAACCAAGTAAATTAATAGTAAATCTCACTGTTTTAATATAAACAAATAGTCTTGCTTGTGTCTTTAACTTACCGGGAAAACGTTGTTTTCAACTTAGCTTGTAAATTTGTAAAAAAAGCCAATTATGCTTTAGTGTGTACAATGACAAGGAAATTCTATAGTAGCACAAACACAAAAGGGACAAATTGAATAGTTTAATGCAGTGGCAGCCAACACATCGTTTGCCTCTAATTTTTGCGTTTGGCGTCTTTAAAATGCAAAAATTTGATGTTGTGTAGAACTTTTAATTTTTTTATCTTTATATTTATCCTCCTAACTTGCAGGAAAGCGTCGAAGGCGCCAACACATAGAGCAAACAATTACCCCGTCCTGCTTCCGCAGATGGCAAGATATTGCTGGCTGCTGGAAAAAATTATTTTGTTTTATTTTTTAAGTTTTTTATAGAAATATACCAAAATTTAGAACTGCTTGACAAAACCACCAAGCAGGGGAAAGTATCGTAAAGTATTTTTCCCAAAAACACAACAGAATGGCGCGATTATGTTTTGAACCGAGACCATGTCGATCATAATCCGGGCATTCTGAGCACTCGACCATGCTGCCGACAGATTGCATTTTTTGGTTTTTGTAATCTTTGAACAATTTTTATAGGTATAGCTGATACTGATATTGAGACATTTTTTAAATAGCTGACAATTTTTATATAATTGATACATTCGTTAAACCCAACTTCCTTATGGATTTACCTCCGTGTAACTGAGCTAACAAACTATCACTTAAGCGATGAAAACTTTACTAATTGCCGCCGAATATTCGTGGCGGTCAATTGCGAGTTTCTAAAAGAATCTTAACGGTACAAATTGAATACCCCTGGTATAGGCTAACATTGATAAGCCATTCTAATAAAAAGCACTACTTGTTGTCCTGAGATTTATATAAAAAAAATTTGTTTACCTTTTTTATTTTTTGTTTTATCTCTGTACTTATCAGGCCCGTCCAGAACGCGAGGTGTGGGGTGGGAATAAGATCGAAATCGAAGCCGGAAAACCAGATCAAGACTAAATATAAAAAAGGTCTTTACTTGTTTGAAAACCACTTTCTATTTATCTTTTCTCGCTTAAATCCCGGAATGGGCCTGATATTTATGCTCCTGACTCACAGGAAAGCTTCCGAGGCGCTGCGCATAAAACAATTCTCAAGCAATTACACCGAGACCTGCTTCCTGTGATTTCAAAATATTGCTGTTTGGTTGAAATTTTTCATTTTTAAAGTTTTTATTTGAATATGATTGAAATTTACGAGGGGCAGTCAAAAATTATCCGCACTTTTGTTTTTTTGATTTGTTTGCACAAGCACAAGACTACAAGAAATATGTCATTTTTCTACTTATTTCTCATTCTTTTTGATGCACTTATTGCAGCTGTTCACAAGTGCCTGAATTTTATCTGAGAAGAATGTTTTTGGCTGGTCTTGTAACCATTTATGCACCGTTTCCGGAACTGCTTTATCCGAAAAAAATCGACGACTTCGTAAAGCATTTTTGAGTGTACTAAAGAGATAGTAGTCGGAAGGTCTGGGCTGTATGCAGGGTGTTTCAGCACTTTTTCGGGTATTTTTTCAGAATAGGCCCTTTTGAGCCCAAAAATGGTGAGTACCGGTATAATCTTTTCTGCAGAACGTTGGGATTTGAATTTCTTCTTTGCCGTTGAGTCAGAATGTTTCCAATGGCCCACGCTTGTCCAGCCACTTTGAACTTCTCAGTCCTTTCATACAAACTTCTTTTTGATCGTGCACTGTTTCTATATTGTGTTAACAATTGCCGATGATTTTTAGCCCCTAACCAAGGCCTTGCCCTAACACACCTTCTGACCATAAAAATCGGATCACTGAGCGCTATTCTTCACTGGTGCTTTCTGCTAGTGGAGCGGTCATTTTTTATTGACTGAAACAAACACCTTTAACAATCGATCAAACAAATAGATCAGCTGATATTGATCACGTGACACAGAAGCCCACGTTTGCTAAAAAAATGCGTCCAATTTAAACACAAGACTGAGCTGTGGCATAAAGTGCGGATAATTTTAGACTGACCCTCATAGAGCTCTTGCCAAGACCGCCAAGCAAAGGAAAGTGTTCTATAACAGGCATGTCAAACTCATGAAGTGTATGGGGGCCTCATCGATTAAATTTTAGCCTAAAAATTTGCCACAGGCGTTAGTCCGTTTAAAACAAGCAAACGAAGTGAAGATCTTTTTTGGGGCGTTTCAAATTCAAACATTTCGATCTAAATATTAGAATTTGGACCCAAGACTTAGTTAAGGACAAAAAAATCTTCACTTTATTTCATGAAACAGTTGCCGCGATTTGCAGCGCAATTTATGCAAAAAAAAGTTTTTTTATAAAACAAATCTTTAAAATAATTTATTCTCAAAATAAGGTCCGAGTTTTGATGCCATGAATGGAAACTTTTAAGAATTTACAAAGGAATCTACGTGAAGACTAAAAAAGTTATCACTTTGCTTGTTTGTTTGCGATACGAACTGTGGCCCGCGGCCAAAGTATAAGCTACAATTTTATCAGTTTGTTTCAGAACTTTTTTAATTAATTAATGTTTCAATTTTGAATTATCTCTCTGTTTCAAAATTTTTTGCGGGCCGCGAGTTTGACATGCCTGTCGTAAAGTGTCTTTATCAAAAACATAACAGAATGTTGAAAGTAGATTTTAAACAGTGACCGGGTCAATCACGTTTCCTTATCAATCCAGAACGCCCCCACATGGAGAACAGTTGAAAATTTTTTTTTGTGCTCCCCAATTTTTTTTGATATTTTTCGGCATATAAGTAAATTTGTAATTATTTATTCTGCCCACGTAAACATAACCGAGAGGCCGTGACAAAAATTAGAATCCCAGCCAAAAAAACAGGTAAAAGCCAAAAAAAGATCATTATTTATTAACAAAAAAATAATGTTAGGGTTTTAGAAATAGTGGTTGCTAGATAAAAGTTGTGGGATCAAATCTTGATCAATTTCGCCAAAGACTTTTGTTAATTTCAAAAGTTTAATATAGACCGCACAGCGAATCTTTCTCTTCTTGGCTTCAATTTCTTCAATTATGGGAAAGCTATCCGAGCCTTCCCCAATCATACCGCTGGCTTTCACACACGTCTTATGGTTTATAATATATATTAACGTTGAAAAATTCTATATGACAGTATAACAGGCTTCCACAAGCCAACGACCAATTATTTACTAAACACTACAGCTCAAACGGTGCAGCCAACATGCAACCAACGTTCAGCCAACGATGCAATCGCAAAACGAAATTTTCCCAAGTTTCGCTTGCGATCTACAAACTCACTCGTCAAACCAAATCACCGAACTACTTTTTTTTTTAAAGCTGTTTTGCGGTTTATTTAAGCATTTTAATGTTGAACACATACAAAAAAGAACGACTAAATTGCACAGTATAAGAATAAATGAATACAGGCTCTTTCTCGGCGAACACACATAAATGGGAGACTATCTATATTAAAACTTTCAGATAGATAACATGAGAGTTATCAGATTGGTCGTCTGAACAAACAAAAGTGTGGAGGTGGGTTTACCAACCGGCTTTTTTTTGATGAAAACCATCATGTTGACAACCGTTGTTTTAATCAATATATAAGAGTTCAAGATTTCCTAAGACAGATTTTTTTAAAATCTGAAGCAACAGATGCAAATATAGCAATTAAATTCTCGGCGCTATCAAAACAGTTTATCGCTATTCAACTTCATCAGCTGAATACTATGTGACGTGATAATAATTTAATTGTTTGAGCGCAAGATCTACATTTACTTAAAACAAAGAGAATACATTTACTCAAAAAAAAGAACAAAGCATTTTGCACTAAAGTTAACTTATTTTTATTAATGGGACAAGCTTTCGTATGCTACACCAGTTCCAACGCACCTGACGAAGCAAGCAGTGCACTAAAATTAAGTCAATTTTAGTACACTTTTATATAGGGTTAGATAAATAACAATGATCTCATATTACTCAGAAAAGAACAAAACATTTTGGACTAAAATTAAGTCAATTTTAGTCCAAAATGTTTTTTTCCTTCTGAGTAATATGAGATCATTGTTTCATGGTAGATTTACAAAATAGCGAAGTTAGCTTTTTTTGAATAGATAGCTACATGCACGTTTTAAAATATTCAAGCTATATATACCTAAAAGCTATTCACTAGATAGCTATATGCCTAAAAATTTTTTTCTTTAACTTTTTTTGTTAAATTTTGACTTTATTTTAACTTAACGATTTTTTGGTTTGTTATAAAAGTTTTTACTGAGAAATTTCGGTTAAACTGTTACAGAAACGCTAATTTACATCAGTTCAAAAAAAAGTTATTTTATTCTTTTACGTCAACAGTGAAAAAAACTCAATTTATCTCTTACATAAGAGTTCCGCGATTACGAACACTACTGTCTCATCGTCTGCATAACAATTAATTTGCACAAAAATTTCCCACATGCATTGAGAAAAATAATTTCGAGCATCTTTTTTTTCTTTCGGCCTTTCCCTTTAATCAGGGGTTGCCGTAGTGTATGATTCATCTGCAGTTGTGAATTCGTTAATCTTTTGATTCGCAAGAAAGTTTCTGAGACGCTATACTTGAGGTTAATTTCTCCGCTTAATTCGGACAAAATCAACTTGGACCGAAGTGTCCGGATAAAGCGGAGTCGACTATATATAGACTTAGGTCTTAAAAACCATTCTTTTTAGTCATTATTTTTCTACAGAAAAAGTAACTAAGGTGCGATGCATAAGGGCGATTCTTGTACCTGCATTAAAAACTCTTCTCAACCATACATGTGAAACCAAACTCAAAAAAATTCCGAAAAATTTTCTGCTTTTTTTCGCAACTCTTGTCATTTATCAATAAAATTCTAGTTCGACATACGGACCATGGACCAAACGGACCCAAAGCCTTGTTTGTTTAAGTCGTTGATGTAAGATTATCTAGTCAATGGTTGGTTATTGATTCGAAAAATCAACTTTCATCTTTTTTGTGTGTACTTGATGATTTGAAGTCTCTAATCAACCGAAAGTGATCCTTAGGAATTAGAAAGGTTTAGAAATCCTACGTTAAATTGCAAAACAATCTCCAGATGTTGGATTAAGCTGGAGTGCTTTTTTGGCGCTAAAGCAATATTTGCTTGTTCTTTTCAATAAGAATTGCGTAGCGTCATGGGTTGAAAATACTTAGATCAGATACCTCAGTTAGTGTGTAAAATAAACCTTTTAGCTTTTTTAACTATTTCCGATATTTTTTTACAACTTACTTGTTTACAGCAACTCTTACCCCACTCTCGCTTTAAAACAAAATAAAGTATAAATAATAAATAATAAAATAATAACCAAATTGTGCTGCGACGTAGATTTCTCTCATAGTAACATTGTAGAATAGAAGCCAGTTATATCCTGCTTTGAAACCTTGTCTTACTATTCCTTTTTCTAGTGGTTGCTAGATAAAAGTTGAGGGATCAAATTTTGATCAATTTCGCCAAAGACTTTATAAATTCCATATTGTGATTGTGCTTTTGTTTCAAACTGGATTAGATAAGTGTCACAACTTTACTTTAAAATTTTGTCAAAAAATATATTGTAACAAAATGTTTTTTTTTATTTTTGTTTTTGATTTAAAGTCTTGAAAGTAATGCAATTATGCATGAAGTACAAACGCCCTTTTGTTCTACAGGACGACGTTGGGGACGTTACAGTCAAGCAATTATCGCACCTGCTTTGGGACATGCCAAGATATTGCTTTCCGATTGAAAGTGCTTTTATTTTAATTTTTAGATTTTTTATTTGTGATAAAATTGAAATTTCGAGCGATTTATCAACCTTGCCATCCAGGAAAAGGGCTGTCGAAATCTCTTTCAAGGAAAAAAACTTTTGGTTTCAACTCGTATATGAACTAAATATATTTCGAATACTTTTGCGCTGTTGTAGTTTTATTGCCAATTTTTCCTGGAGCAACACACGTTTTTTCAATAATTCTTAAAATTTTATTTTATAGAATAGTAAATTTTTGATCAAATATGTTTACACTTGTGTTAAATAAAAATAAAGTAAAGACTCTTCATTTGTGAAAACCATTTTTTGGATACTTTTTGCTTGTCTTGCAGCACGCAATTAAAAAGTTGAACAATTAAGGAGCGCTGGTACTATTCACCATAAGAAAACGTATAAGTTCTTGGTGTAAGAATGGAAAAGATTGAGTTAGAAAACCTTCAGAAATCGTAATTTGTAAAGTAATAATGCGATAAATTCACAAATTAGCTTTATGTCAATCTTTTTTTGCCATTTAATTTTTTTACTTTTTTATTAGATTTAATCTTTTCAGTAATGTTTTGCCATTGCCATTAATCGTGGTAGCGCAAATCCCTCACATCATCGATCACTGTCAACTTACTACAAATCGCGTTACTATTAATAATAAGATTGAATAAAGATAGTCACGGCCCGAAAATGTATCGGAAATGTTCGCAATATTTTGAAAAAGATGAAACAAGAAACAAATTAAACAAGAACAAGACAATAATAAGCAAAATGATTAGCCCTATATATAGTTTGCCAAAAATAAAATAACAACATATATCAGAACTGTCCGAGCGGAAAGACTGAAGTTGTTTCAGGTGATAGGGCCTTTATACACGGCCGAAATGTTTTCCGATTCTTCCACTGTAACCATATGCAACGAGCAGCTGTTATCCTCCAGGGTCGGCTTCAACAAGCCCCAAGCATAAATGGCGATGTTTTCGGCGGTGGGAACCCGTTCGGAGAAGAAATCAACGTCCTTGTTCAAGAACTTGTGATCCATATTTTTCATTATTGTATCCTAACAAATTAAATTAAAATTGATTCAAAAGCAAAGTCTTGAAGATTTTTTTCTTTTTTCCTTTATCCTATTCATTTATTAAAACCGGGATCAAACATTAGCATGAAGTAAAACTGCAAAAGTATTTATGAATAGAATTTATGAGATAAATAAATTGAAGTAGCTAACTACCAATATATAAAACCAACATACAATATATACAATTAAATATTTAAGCTGTAATTATTTTCGAATCTTTCTTCTAACTAATAGATGAATTTTAAAAAATTGATTTTAAAAAAATCTCGTTTACAATTATATTGTTGCCCAGTTTAAATGTTCCAAAAATCAAGATAAAAACTTTCAAAAAAATTGACTGGCAAAAGCTAGTTGCAAATTGGAAATCTAGCATGTAAAATTCTATCCTAAGTCTTTATTGGTATTTACTAATTGCTAAAAATCAATGAAAGATAAAACAGTGAAAGATTTAGAAGCAATGTGGAAGTGACCAAAACCATTTGATGACGCTTTTTTAATGCGCGGATTAATCGCACAACCAGTAGTATATTTACAAGGCGGGTTGTGCCATGCCCCACCTTAAAGAGAAGTAATGCGAGAAATAAGAGACAAATTCAAAGTGAAGACTTTTTTTGGAGATCACTATGTTTTTGAAAGCAAAAATTAACAAAACCGGGAGCGGTTCAAAGTGAAGGTCTTTTTTTAGAGATCACTATATTTTTGGGAAAAAAAATCGACAAAACCGGGACAAATTCAAAATACAAACCTTTTTTCTCTCTTTTGCTACCTCTTGAAAAAAATTTTTACCAAGCGTATTTGATTGTGGTTGTATGCCCTCCCTCAAAAATCCTCGGTACGCCACTGTACGCGATTGGCTAGCTATCAGTCTATAAGCGTTTTTTGAAACTTGTAAGTAAATCCAAAAAAGCTGCACGATTAAAAATTACGACTACAAAAAATTAAAAATTTAACTCATTATCATTTGATGCAAGTTTCTGCTCAATTATATTTCAGTTTAAGAGAGTCAAATCAAAAAACAATAGTTCAAGAGCTGGTTTTTGTGTTCAAAAGTAATAAAGATTTTTAGTTCAGCACAAAAAAATGTTCTTTTGAATAAACTTAAAGCATAAAATTTGGAACGCCTAACTAATTTCAGAATAAAAAGTATAGCCTCTAAATAAAAGTAAAGAATAAAAAGTATAGGATTATAACTCATTTCATGATCAACTTGTAAGTTTTACAAATTGATAATGGAATGAGTTATAATCCCGAAACGTCCTTAATAAACTATGTTTCAAAATATATTGGCTATACTTTTTATTCTGAATAAACTTACATCTATGCATTTCATCAACGTCACAGCATTGATTATCATTCCAGTCACTGGATCGACCTTGCCACGGACGGTTACTTTGAATCTAAAATCAAACCAAATTTGCAAGCAGGAATCGAAATTTCAAAATAAAAGCGTAAAAATTAATGTTTAGATCAAAAAAATCTCACAATGACGAAGTTAAAATTTAACATATGTAAATAAAAAAAATTAAGAAAGTTTTTATTATTTACATTCGAGTTGACACCTTTGAACTAAGGTTCTCTATCTCTTCTGAAGATTTACTGATCAATTAACTTTTAATTTCCACAAAAGCTTTTTAATTAAACTCTTCATGAAAGCATGGCCACACGACACAGAATCGTTAAATTGTAATGTGAGGCTAAAAAGCTTCTGCTGGCCTTTAAAAGCTTTGTTAAAAAGTAAATTTAAAAATTCACATGTAATTGTGACCATGACCGTTGATGCGATTGCACTTGCCAAACAACTTCTTGTTTTCCTCGTCTGAAAGCTTTGGACTATGTAGTCGATGCGCCGCTGGCACCATGACTCGTCTAAAAATCCATAAATTTTTTCAACGTCAAAATCATTTCGAGGTACTTTCCTGTTATCGTCCCACCATCTATTGCTTCCTGTTTTTTCAATAGATTTCTCTTGGTTTCTTCTTTGTTTCACCCTGGTGCTGAAAGGGTTATTTGGGGTCAGTTTCACCGAAAAAAATTGCTTACGGTGATTTCTTGAAGAAACCCCAAAAGTCTTGGGCTTTCGTTCGCTATTTGCTGATGGTAGGGCGATAACAGGAACGTACTCGTTTCGATTTTATCTTGTCAAATGTAGACACTTTTTGATCGCGACAAATATAAGTTAAAAAAGATTCAATATTTTTATGAAGATCCACCCGCTTAAGCTAGTCAAAGGCTTTTTAATTGTTTGCTTGTCATAATAATGGAAACTTAAGCTCCACAAAAAGCAACTCCAAACGTTCAAGACTTAAGGTTTGTTTTCACCACAAGCGTGGGCGGGAGTATTCTTTGTTTGTTTGTTTTATTGATTTTTTTACTTTGCTTAGCGCTTAAGCGCGGAAAAGTAAAAAAAATCAATAAAACAAACAAAGAATACACTCTAAAACACACTAAAGAGGAAGAGCCCCCCTAAAAAAAAGAATAAAGGCCGCTCGTTCTATGTCATTGACGATTTCTCAATGCAGAAACAACAAACAATACTAAATAAAGATAGAGGCTATATTTTGTATGGGCAGCCACTAAAATCTAAATTAGATGATGAGCGGCCTTTGGCATTTTTTTTTGGCCCCTTTCTCTTCTTATTTATGGGCTTATTAAAAATTGTAATGAAACGGTTATTTATTTATTTGCTGATTTTGTAATCACCCGACTTTAAGGTTCGTTCGGTCATTACTGTAAATGAAAATAAGTTTTAAAAACAAGTTTAATGTAAACGCTAAAAAGTAAATTATCATACTTACACCGTCAATTCAACAATGTCCATTCTGTATGAAAGTTAGCTTATGCTTTTTTTACAAGGAACTAAAACAACTATTCTTTGATTAGCAATCCTTATACTCCACCAGGTTAACTTCAAACGACTGCTACAAATGAATGTGCAGATAGAGAAAAAGTCGAGATCAATAAACTGATCAAACGTACGTGATTAAGGATGTGTCATTCAACGTGGAAAAGAAAGACTCAAGAAATCTAAAAATAAACACGCTTTGTATTGCAAAAAGAAATGCAAATTCGATTCTTGCTTAAATCAAAGCAAAATTTAAAAACGTTTATTTAGTACGATACAAAATGTTGTCACAAAAAAAAAAAAGTAATATCAAACTTTAAAATTAAAAAAGCAAAACAACTGTTCTTGAGAAAGCAATACGATGGCTACAAAAAAGATTTTGCGGTAATTAAAATAATTAATTAGCATAGATAAATTACAGAAATGATCAAGAAAAATCTATATAAATAAAAAGATTTGGTTTCTATCGCACAAATTAGTTTAACTTTATAAAGTCACTGTAAGAATTTGATAATTGTAAGACTTCTTTATTCTGAAAAAAAGATTTTAAAGAATCCGCTTCTCTTCGGTTCCCAAGGATATCAAAGATTTTGAATTAGTAATCAGGAAAACCTGAAAAAATGACGGATTAGGATAAATATTTGTCGCATGTGCGTAACACTTTGTTTTTCTGCAGGAGCTAAGTTGGGGAAGCCAAAGGTTTTGAAAGTCAAGTGAACCACTCTTCGGTTGGTTACTTACCCGGTAAAATATTGAAAACTTATGATTACGAAACACCCAATTATCTGTGAGTTGACCCTTCTGACGGTACAAGAAATTTATACGATCATGCAGAATTTAGATAAAAAATTGGTAAAGACATTGTAGCGTTAGCAATTTTTTACTTATTTTTTTAAAATTTATTTTACTTAGAAAATTGGCCGCTATTACCAAGATTCTTCTTGCGATTCGAAAAGAAACCACATCGTTGTTCAGTTGTATATTATTGTTTCGTAAAGCAAATCGCCTTTCTGGAGAAAAACTAGATTACTGTCGTGACCTCTCACAAACGTGAATTCTGCAGCTGCCAATAGCGAAGGGATTTGATGTGTTTGACTTTTTAAATAATCTATTAATTTGTAGCCTGTTTAATCCAGATGTGATGACCTATCTCCGCTGTTAATTATCGTGAATGCAACTTTCTAATTGAAGTGCCCTATAGTAGTTGCATAGTATAATTGAATTATAGTATAAGGGCAATAGTATAATTGAAGAGTAGCGATGTGACCTCGCTTTGGGCAGTGATTTTGCGTTGTGCATGAAATTGATTTCCTTAGAAAGTTTGTCGTCTGAGCTACGTGGCCCAATTCAAATTTGCTATAAAAAGAGAGATATCGCTCCCATCAAAAATGTGACAATAACTTCGCTGAAGGAACAGTAACCACAATATGCTAAATGGTCGAGTGATCGTTGTTGTGCTGAATGATTGAGCTTTTTTTTAACATTTTGCTGAAGAAGTTTTGCTGTATTTTGTTAAGTTGCTGCGCTTGTAAAACCGAAAATAAAAAATAAATTGAAACTCCTTTTCTTCAAGTTACAATTATAGTTTTTCTTGCTCAGGTGTCAGCGATACGCATTGTTAAATATAAAGGTAGTTTGTAACTTGGGGGGGATTTTGCCGACCTTATCCAAGATGTTCAGCACCACGAGGACGGAGAAAGCAATCGAATTTCGTCAAATTGTTGGACGAGTCAGCTTCTTTTTAAACAATTGAATTTAATCTTTAAACGAAGAATTAAATTTATATTTTTTTTTAATTTTAACGAAAATTAAATTTACGAGTCTCCTTACCAATTATTTTGTCTAATTAACCAATTAAATACCAAAATTTGCCCCTTGCACGCAATACAAGAAAATAAAAAAGAAATGTTGGAAAAAGCGCAATTAAAATAATTATTGCAGAACACAAATTAAAAACAAAAAACCTATTTGAACCTTGCAGTCGCTGCCCAGTCATACCAAATTAAATTCGTCACATGTAAATAATCAGCAGAAGCAAAACCTAAAAAAGATTTTTAATTCAATTAAAAGATTGTATTATGTTTAAAACTCCAGTGAAAATTAAACACTGGCTCTTTTTAAGAGTAGGGCTCCAATAATAATGGGTCGCGAAAAGTGGTGTACCGAGAATTTTTGAAGGGGAGGGGGCATACAACCACCATCAAATATGCTTAGCGGAAAATTCTTTCGAATGGTAAAAAAGGTCTTCACTTTGAATCTGTCCGGGTTTTGTCAATTTTTCGTCCCAATTAAGCAGAGAGTGATCTCTAAGAAAAGGTCTTCACTTTAAATCTGTCTCTGATTTTCTCCAAAGGGAGGCATTGTGGCATGATCCCTCCCCCTTTTGAAAATACACTACCCTTCGCGACGCAAAATTAATTTTTGAATCGATACACAAAGCTGCAAAAGAATGCAAAAATTGTACAACTTTCTATAAAAAATTGGTTTTAATTTGTTTCCTAAAATGTGCTTTTTACAACACTAGGTAAAGGTTTTTTTAGTCTTGACTTCAATTTAGGAGAAAAAAGCACATACATTTTGGGTCGCAAAAAGCTTAAAAATTATTAAATGAAATGCGCCGAAAAGTATTTGTTTTAAAAGATCTTCTTAGATCAGTGGTTGTCAACTTTTTTTTTATATTCCTCCCTTACAAATTCAAATTTTTTCTCCCCACCATCAATCAAAAAGATAGTTAGAAATAAGAAAATTATCAACAAATATTTTATTCAAATTTAATGAGAGCTTTGAGCTTCATGTTGAAAAATTAAGAGAGAAAATTGAGGAGAAAAACGTGTCAAATTTGCTCGAAGATCTCTGCGCTCGCAAATTTCCAGGGTTCCTCTTTTCTTAGTCGAAATGTCCATGACACCACTAAAAACACATCCAACTAAATTGGAAATGGCAGAAGTTTGAAAAACAAGAGGCAATGTGTCACAGACTTTGTTCGGGAATCCTAAAGGACCAGTTGAGTTAGGTAACCCGAATACCTGCGCTAAACAAAGCTGTGTCTAAATTTTATTTTATTCCGGCTCAAGAAGTATCCTGCTATGAGCCTGAAGGTTTTATGCATTTAATTTAAAGAAAAATCGGATTGGTTTCGTTGAAGACTCTGCTTCACAGACAAACAGAGACCACTGTCTCTAATAGGAACAAATGTACTATAAAAATCACGACCGACGAAATTTCTATTCCACGCTTTGCCAAACTGCAAAGCGAAATCAACGCTACAACTTGATTCATTCAACACAAAATGATTCTACCTCCGTAGAACACAACTCCAAAAAACACTGACGCAAAATAAATTCAAAGGTCGTCAACCGATACAAAAATTTAAAGGGCCACGTCCTGCGACCAAACCAAATTACTTTCACTCGAGCCGGCTCTCGAGTCGTCTCAAATTATCCCTCTCTTGTTTACTTCGTTTTCGTCTTTCGTGATTGTCTCTCATCTCCGTTTTCCGCTTTCTCTTTTTCGTCTGTGTTTTGCAATCGAGCGAGCATATACGTATATACTGTATAGATAAAAGTCACGTGTCGACGAATTTACTCGTATATGCGGGACTTAACTCGAATTTTCTGGAGAGAGCGCCACGCTTGAATGCGCCAGAACATTCTACAATTAGCGAGCTATAGCAAAGTTTGGACAAAAACATATTACGTCATTACTGTCGGGCGAAAAGAGAAAAAGGATACATGTATCAAGCAATAGCAAGCGAATCGAACGTTATATCACCTAATAAGAGAGCAGCGCTTTAAGGCGACGCGATTATTATTTTATAATAAAACTTTTTAACGGGAATAAACTACATCGTCATGATTAAAATTATTATGAATAAAGTGTGACACAAGGAAAAGTGTATATTCCGAAGAATATCATTCAACTGTGACTGAACATTACTGGCAATTTCGTCAATGCTGTGGCGAACAGTATCATTGCTTGATAACAAAGAAGAAAGTTTATGGCCTACTTTTCCATTGTCAAGCATTGTACGAAGATATACCTCAAAAGCCGGTTTTAGCAATTCTTTACCATTAGTGTGCAGTCGAGACTTTTTCGCAAGTAGAAAACTAAATTCATAGCTAGCTTGTAATCCACGTTTATTTAAATTAGTTTGGTTTTTGAATATTCATATAAGTGACATTTGCTTGTTTTTTTGTGTGCGTTCATTCAGACGTTGAAAATATGCGAGAGGTTTTTCTACTTGTTCTGAGGGGACGTTTTTAAGATGGTCTTCTAGTTTTTTGTTCCTCGTTCATTTGTTACATAGGGATTTACAACATAGCAAGCAATACGATTTGTTTTATCTTGATCATCCGGAACAAATCCTAATTTCAGACAGCTGATGGAGTGTAGACAAAACTTTTTTTTGCTTTGGTTTGATGAACGGTCTTCCTATAAAACTGTACGTTTTGCCATTTCTCAAAATTAAAATTATTTTGGCTTATGTTTTGAGTAGTATTTGTGCACTACTATGGTTAAAAAATAGTCAAAGACAATAAACATCTCAACCAAAATATTGAAAGTATGTACGGTACATCCGTATGTACTGTTACAGCATTAGTCACATTTATTTTCCAGAGCAGTTGCGACTCGTGAGCAAAATGCTTGGGAGTGCAACAGAAAAGGGCGTTTTTGTGATTTTATTTTGCTTTACAAGAATTTTAACTAATATTGATCAATTTATAGCACTTCAATTTACATAGCTGCTGTGCATTGCTACTGTACATGACCAAAAACAAAGAAAGACAACAAAACCGTTGTCAATTAGTAATGTTTAACCCTGGCTATAAATTTGTTGTTCTTAAACTAATGCTAAACTTTCCTAAAATTACTTCCAATTTACAAGACTACCTAAGTCTTTAAAATTACTCTACTCTTGCTTATTTGGCTACCATTTTTTCTTTGCTTGCTTGTAGTACCGAGTATTGGTACTGTTCACTTAGCCTAGTTAAACAATAAACAAAATTTTTTCGGATAGAAAAATAATTAAGCAACTCAGATCATTCTTGGATTTAAACAAACTCAAAAAACGTAACTTGAGCTGTAAGACAATGCAGCTCCCAGCAAATTCACATACATGTTGAAACTAACGCTCAATTTTATTTCTTATATTATTATTTATTTTGAGATTTGGCGCAAAGGAAATGTGCAGCTCCAGTCAGAGTTGCCATATTCGTACGAATTAAAAAATTGTAGATTTTATTCAGAACCATCAAAAGCGTTTTAAAAAACACATTCATATTTCTTAATTAAAAAAAATTTTGTTTAAATTTTTGGGAGTGCTGCAGCTCCTCTGCTCTAGCCGTCACTGTTCCAGAGAATTTAAAATGGTGATTTCTTTAATTTTTCCTCCCCGATTCCCGCTTTAAATAAATTTCCTCCCATGTATAAATTAATAATTCCTCCCATAGTGAGCTAAGTGGCTTCCGGTTGAAAACCACTGTTCTAGATGTTACTGCGGTAAGATAGCCTTTTTTCTTTATGCTAGTAAGACTGCTTTGAGACTATGTCTCACAATTTAATCGTTGCAATTGTACAACTCAATTTCTTTGTTTTCGAGCAGCCCGCATAGTCAGTTGGCGATGAGTTGCAGGCTGTCAGAAATGGGGGATTTCCCCAGATTTGGAAAAAATGCAGGTAGTCTGGGGAAATGGGAAAAATTTTTTTAAATTGGTAAAGACCAGGGGAAATTCTACTTATGGGTTGCTGTTTTGTCAAACCTGCTATATTCTTGCCTCAAATTGCATAAAACAATTTTTTTCATTTTTTCATCACATATTAAACCAGGGATGTCCAACCTGCGGCCCACTTAAAGTTCTGGTGTGGCCCAGCGACGATTTCAAGTTTTCTGACTATAATGAAGGTATTGAAGAAGAGTTACGCGAGATTGCCGAAAAACATCTGGGGCGGAAATCGATAAATAAGAGGAGATTCTCGAAGAACTTTTTTTTAGAGAAGACCTGAGTTTTGGGACGAAACTTAAGTAATCGGAGCAAGATTCTACGTTCATTTTTACTTTCATTTTTATGCAAT
The DNA here is from genome assembly GCA_963680785.1 of Diplosoma virens. NCBI lineage: Eukaryota > Metazoa > Chordata > Ascidiacea > Aplousobranchia > Didemnidae > Diplosoma > Diplosoma virens. The sequence continues at coordinate 17,142,895 of OY796882.1, forward strand.
TTCTTTTCAGTGTACTATATTTGCGGCCCTTTCCAAAATAGCAAAATAAATTTTGGCCCTGTGACGCATTTCGGTAGGACGCGGCTGGTCTAAAAAAACATATCGATATTCGACATTAAATACGTTCAAACTTTAAAACTTTCAATAACCTTTGCAAATAATGTGTAATGTTGTTTTTGTCATTTTGTCTGTATGTTGAAAGATTTTGCATGAATCGGGGGGGGGAATTTTCCAGGGAAGCCTGGGGGAAAAAAGATTCTTACTGGCAGCCTTGGTGAGGAATGATAAGTTAGTTTTTATTTTGCATGCCATTTAATATTCAGTTTTCGTGTTTATTAGAAGAATGCCCGACTGTTAATGTTATTGATAATGGCAAGTGATATTTTGATGACTAATATTGTTACGTCGCATGTAAATGTTTGCCGCGTTGGTAATTCGCTACGAGTTTCGAACCACCGCGCCTTTTGTTCTTGCGTTGAATGATCAGCGCAGCTTTTTTGTGCGTTCTCGCGCGGCTATTTGGCATCGAGTAATGCCACGTTGTATTGGGCAAGAGTTGCTTGCCACTTTGGATTTGGACATAGCTCTTTCTTTTGGAACGGGTCATATAAGCTTTGTGATCGATGAGAGATCCAACTTTAATTGCAGACTTTCTATTTGAATTTAGCTGCTGACAATTATTAGTCCCCTTAAACATTGGCTACATTTGGTAGCAGTTTGGTAATCGTATTGTTGATTTTCTTTGCTCGTCCGCCCAACATCGTTGAAAACCGTTTCTGACTAGCGCCTTCAGTATTGTTTTGTTTTAATAAAATAAAAACGTAAAGTTTGGTGCTGGTCGTGAAGCGCGTTTGTGAGGAGCTGGAAGGACGAGCCAATTTTGCGACTCCGTCACAAATATTAAGCTCTGAAGATAACAATATTTGTTTAAATAAAAGAGCGGAAAAGATTTGGGGCCTCTTCAAAAAGTCACCGTAAACGATTTTTGTTCGTGTAACTAACCCAAATCCCCCCTGTGATTACTATCGCTTCTTGAGAGATCCTTTTTGTCTTGGTTTCTTCTTTCTTCCATCTCAATGTTAAAAGGGGGATTCTGGGTTAGTTTCAGCGAAAAAATCGCTTACCTTGACTTCTTGAAGAGACCCAAGATTTGGCCTTTTGATAGCACCATAGTCAAAACAGTCTAGTTCTTCGAGAATAGTATTAGAAATAGCTTTACCTTCGGTTGTTGGTGAAAAGGCGTGATCCATACAGATGAATGTGTCATTTCGGTTTTATGTTGATAAATAGTTGGTATTACTGTCTAATGTCCAGGGTCTGGGCTTCGTCTTCGGTATCGGCTTTTGCTATCATCCACGTAACTACAACAGCACTTTAATCAAATTTCATTCTTATTTAAATAGAACCTTATTCAAATAGAATCAAAAGAAATAATTAATAAACATAACTTAACACAATCGGATGATTAACATAAAACATCCCTAACCCTAATATAACTAAGCAACTAGCACATTTAAACATAAGTAAAAAAATAGCCTAACCCTAAACTAGCGAAACTGAACTGACCACGTTTTGTTACTAAGAGAAGAAGTTCAAATTTGAAGTCTCGAACTTTGTTAGCCAGAGATTATTTTGAACCGGCAACATCTAAATTTAATGCGAATGCAAAGTATGTCAACAATGATAAATGTGAACACAGTGGAATCAGCTCAGTGTCAATGACTTCTGCAATCGTATGGAAGCAAAGTTAGTCCAGCTTCGCGAAGATTGCATCAGTAAAAAAGAATTCAAACAAAAAATGTTTCGGAGTCCCCGCGTTAGATTTTTAAGGCAGAAGCCGAAAGTGCAAAACTGCAATTCTTGCTGATGCTGCGTAAACATGCAAAGATCGTATGTTCCAGATAAATGCGTAATGTCGCTTTTTCCTTATTAAGTCGTTTTATTCTTATTATTAAGCGCTTTATCCTTATTACGCAAATTTAACTTCTACAGACCTGCATGGGTCAGGCTTAATCGCCTCCAAACCAGCGTTGGCCGTAACCAGGGGATTCTGGAGGTCCAGAAAACTCCCACGTTGAATTGCAGGGTCTACATTTTTATTCCACAAGCTATATATTGAACCAAAAGTCTGCGAACAAAGGAAAAATCAACCAGCTGAAGAATTAAGCCAAAATAAAAAAAAAGCAAAGGCTTTAAAAAGTCAATTAAATGAAAGTAATAGAAAAGGTGTAAAATTTTTATCTTAAAATATCCAGTTTGGCCACTGATCACGGACTAGAATGAAGGTAGAACCCTTTGCTTCTAAATAAATTTTTTTTCGATTGGTTGCTTTTTAAAATTGGTTCTGTCAAAACACTTTTTTATTTTTGTAGTTGGGCACTTCATTTAAAATGGCTGGCTACGGGCCTTTTTTAAAACAAGTAAACTAAAACAAAACTTCTTGAGCTCAAAGGCTCGTTTTTACTACAAGCGTTGGCAGGAGTATTCGTTGTTTGTTTTATTGATTTTTTGCTTCTTTCCGCGCTTAAGCAATAAGTAAAGCAAAAAAATTAATAAAACAAGCAAAGAATACTTCCTTCAACGTTTGTAGTGGAAGCGAGGCTTTAAGCTAGTTTATTACAATCAATCAAAAAAACTCCAGTAATGAAGAATGAGTCAAAGCCGAGTGCATTTGTTTGACGAATGACTAATATTGGCAAAGTGTTTTTAACTCCTATACTTATCTTAAAACTAATTTAAAAATAATATTCCTGACAAAACAATTTATCACGTCAATTGCAAAGTTGTCTTGGTTGTTCAATGATACGCTGTTCAGCGATGTTCTAGCTTGTCAAATCAATATGTTGATTTTTTTTAGTTTTCTAATTTATAAATGAGTTTTTTGTTTATCTGCTTCTGTATCATCGTTCATTTAACTATGCAAGTATTTGCAAAACGCTATTTTCAAAGAACACAAAAAAAGTACTTGTCCAAGTAAAAATAGTTGATTGTTAAGCATATCTAACAGCCAGTGACCAAGTTAGACATATTTTGTTAATATTGTAGCACAGGACGAAAAATTTTGTTTATTCACATTCTCATTGTCGCAAAAAATTTTGTGGCATGTTGATTTAAATAAGTTTCACCTTCCGCAATGCGGCTTCGACTAAAGCTTTTGAGTTTGGCAAAACTCTGGCTTCGGTGCATCTCTATACAGCCAACAAGTATTAAAAAACCCACCATTGTTTTCGGTGAACCGCCTTCGATTTTATTAAGGCAAAACGATTAATTTGCATTTTTTTAAGAATTATTTGTGAATTAAAACAGTAAAGTTAAAAATTTGAACTAATTTTTAGATTATGAAAAATTTTGTTTGTGTAAATTTGATACTGACAATTCAACTGATATTGTCCATAAAAGATGGATGATCAAATCAACTATTAATATTTGCATGCGGCCTCCGTGTGGAAGCGACATCCAATACCTTGCAAAAAATGCCGCTTTTTCCTTTAGTGACTGGAAATATATAATGGCACTATCATTTCTAAAGCAGATAAGTTGTATTAGTTTTTACCATTTTGAAGAGTATAGCGCCATTTTTGGTTTTTATTTTATGGCTCTTACATATAATCATCTCCAACTATTGTTATTTATAACGACAAACGTTTTTTAAAAGATCAGAGTTTTAAAGTTGTTTTTAATAGTAATTGTAGCTTTCACCAGGTTTGGCAGTTACTGGACTAGTGCCGGTCAGAGACTTTTGTTTGGCATTACGTAAACAATATTCTATTTTAAGTTCACACGATTTTTCAGCTTATGAAGGTAAATATCTTATTTTTAACTACGCATCAAATTCAAAAAAATTAAAATCTTACTAAATTTTGGTTTATTATTTTCAGACCAACTCTTGTAAAATTTGCGAAAATACAAGGTCACAAATTAATGATATTATAAACAGTCCGGTCATGAGGTGCGGCCTTGGTCTTACCACACAGTGGATTCTGTGTATTCCTTGCGCGGCAAAGCCGGGAATCATTTCCAGCTGCTTGTGATCGAGTTGTTGTCGGGCTCGCGTGGTCTAGTGGTGTTGTCTCCTGCTTGGAAGACAACACGTAGCGAGTTCGATTCGCAGTGAGATATGCATCACTGACGAGCTCTAATAAGAGCGAAACTCGAGTCTGGTGCTTCTCATTTTAAGCAGTTTGGTTTCTATTAATGTCACAAATTAAAGACAAGATCACCATTTTAGCAAATCCTTCAAGAAATCGATGAGCAACTGAAGACGCTCAACTTAAAAAGGCGAGGAAACAAAGTAATCATACTGAACGCTTGTGGCACGATCAACAAAGTAAGCGGGAGAAAACGCAAGAGGTTCAAAACTTAGTATATATTGCGACAAGCTGTTTCATCTTTTTTTGGTTTCAGCTTAAGAAAAGATTCAATGCTTAAAAGAATCAAAAGCCTTAGTTTATTATGGAGGGTGGTTTATTTGTTTTGAGAACTTCTTGATAGATTTTGAAGGTTAAGGGGTTTGACAAATGCAAACACCTTTGCTAACTTGTTTATTTTTGCACCGTAGCAAAAGTAGAATTTCAATGAAAGACATATTGTTCGCGTTTGGTGATAGGCTGTTGCATGTGGCGTGATAGGGTCAAGCTTCCTTGCAGCATTTTGTGAGCACATTCACTTAAACAACGTATAAACTCTGACAATGCTTTGTCTAGAATACCTTCCGCAAAGGTTCAGAAGCTTTTTGAAACAAACGCAGCATGGATTCGTTTTTCAAAGCATTGATAAATATACAACGAGTCTTTTGGAAAAATCTCTGTACGCAGTCTTTGTTGATCGTCGATTTCGCAGCGTAAGTTAATCACCAAATAACCTCTTTTCAAAGAAAAAGTCTTTATAAGCTTCCAGAACGTTTCGCATGACTATCATCAAACAGGGGTGGGCAAACGTTTTAGCTCGAGGGCCGCATTTTCAAGCTGATTTTGTCTGCGGGCCGCACTATAGTGATCTCTAAAAAAAAATCATCACTTCTAATCAATGTCCAAAATATCTTTTTTCTTCTCGAAAAAGTGATCTCAAATTTTTGACATTGATTGAATGTAATGACTTTTTTTATAGATCATTACGACTGAAAGCGAAGAGACAGTAAAGTTATTTTTTGAGGCTTTCGTGGGCCGCACAAAAAGTCGCAGCGGGCCGCATGTGGCCCGCGAGCCGTAGTTTGCCCACCCCTGGTCTAAAACAATTATTTTTGTTTAAAAAATCCGTTGAACCTTTTTTCATTTGAGAGTATAAAACACTTGATGTTGATAAGAGCGAAGCCCGGATTGTTCATGGGATTGTTAAACTTTAACTAATTTTGATTAATGCAGACACCTTTGCTGATTTGTTTGCTTTTTATTTCCACAGCAAAAATATAATTTTGATGTTAAGCAGATTTGTTTGGTCCCGGAAAAGTATACTTTCATAAGATCTGGGGTTCTTTATGGTGATTAATTCTGTATTTTGCAACATTCTGGTTTTTAACCAGTTTTTCTGAAAGCTCTTTCTTTAATGTATTCCTCTGCGTGACGTGGGCAGCCTCCACTGGTAACCAATTAAGTCTTGAACGTATCTCTATTTAGTTGGCACTTCAAATAGTTTAGGGTGCTAGCTGACTTTCGTAACTTTTATAATCTTTCGCTTACATCTAGTCCTGGCGACCAAGTGTTTGTGAATTACGTACGGGCATATAAATGCTGCATCACTTCAAGTTTTCATGTTATACAGTAGTCGTCCACAAAAAAAAATAATAACTTGTTCTGTTCTTTGATAATGCTTATTTTCGTTCGTAATTGAAAAATTTCGTAGTATTAAAAGTTTTTGCCAACTCCCTTCACGATGCTGACCACTGCTGCGCTGCTGTGCGTTTTTCCAAATTTGTGCAACGTGCGCTCGATGCATGGTCTGATGTAGACTGTATTCTGATATTCTGATCTGATAGCACCACCGTGCAAAGTTACCTGCGAAATAATTCTAAAAGAAGACCAGAATTTGAGACAAATTGTATCAGTTTTTGCTTTTCTTGCTGGAACAATAACGTTAATAAAGCAAACAATCCAATGAGTTGATACACTAAAAGCGTCGGTCTTTCCCAAGTTTTTAAAAAATAGTTCAAAGGATTTACACGTTTTTGCTCGATCAAGCAAGTATGTGGTTGACGACAAAATCCCGTTTGAGAATGTTAATGAAGATGAAGAAGGTAAACAGTAGATGAAGCGATAATATGTTTGTCAGTTTTCAGCGCAAAAATCTAGTAATCTCTAAAAAATAAAAAAAGTCATCATTTTTAATCGGTGTTCGAAATCTCAATTTTTGTCCCAAAACCCATAGTGATCTTTAAAAAAAGGTTATCTTTTTCGATCGGTGTCCAAAATTTAAGGTGGAAAAAGAACTGTTCTGTTCTGTCTTCACCTTCAAGCTTTCACCTTCACACGGTCTGATATTTTCATCAAGTCTCTAAGATTTTAGGAGCAAATCTAACCCAATGGTTCTGAATCTGCCCACCTGTACCTTCCCTTTTCAAAAGGGCAGATTTATTGGGCAATTGCTCCCTGCTTCTTTTCCCCCACTTCCAGCGCCCCTGTCAACAATTACAAGCGTTTTCTTGTTAGAGCAGTTAATTTAAAAACTCGTGTCACGTCAAAATTTTTGTTGATACTCTTTAAATTGCTCTTTTGACAAAAGTAAAAAAAAATAAAAGTTTATTTTTTAAAAGCGTCAATCACCTACCATAACCCGCCTTTAAAGACACAATGATAATCTTTTATAGTATAGATAAAAAAACATTTAATTAAAGCATTTAACGCATTTTATAAAAGCATTTAACGCCTTTTAACAATTTTTATCGTAATGCATTTAACGCATTTTATGTAATTTCATCGTAAAGCATTTAACGCATTTTATCGTAATGCGTTAAAAGTTAAAACACTTAATATTTTTAAATTATAAAGTTATACAGAAATTGTCTAATATTTAATGATGTATCGTGATGAAAAAACATTTTATGATAACTTTGAAAAGCATAAATTATTTGCCGTAACTTTGTAAAAATAACGTTACACAAAAACAGTTTTTAAATTTTCATATTTGTAATGAATAAAACGATTGCTATTTGCAAAAGAGATTTTACAGTTCGCTTGGAGAAGACTTTAAATAGACTAGGATTTTAAATAGAAAAACTTTTTACTTTTATTAAAAATTAAAAAGTTTTTCTATTTAAAATCCTATTTCTATTTCTACTTAAAAATAGGGTAATAATTCAAACTGATCAAATCTTAAGCATGGATAATTACCGAAAAATAAAGAAAACTAAAATTTTCAAGCAGTAGTTGTTTAGAAACTGAAAATAAGATAATATTAAACTTATTAAGGGTCAAATAATTTTTTGTTCGATCGTTCAAACGTTTTAAAAGAATTTCTTTTATGAAACACTAACAGTTTCAGCCAAAATTTTTTCATTTCCCATTTTCGGAAAAACCTGTCGAAATATTTCTTAAATCAAAAAATCCGAGAACAATACTTGATTTCGCACAGAAATCTTAACAAGAACTCAAAGGCTAAATGCGTTTTAAAGTCCTTAGTGATTTTTTCATTTACCCACCAGTCTTCAAAAACTATGTAGAGTTTTCAGCTGCATTACATAATTTGCTTGTTTTTGATATATGATTAAATTTAAATTAAATTTGTGTTCAGTTTACCGCTTGACAACTTCTTGTCATACAAACAATTAAGTTTTTTTAATAATCTATTCAGAAATCTTTAAAAATTGCTTGTTTTTGTGTTTTGTTAAACATTGTTTTTTTTCAAGCAAAGTATCACTTAAGAATAAATGACGCGATTAACGTCAAAATAACCACGCATTTAACATCAAAAGATTATGCTTCAAAACGTCACAATTTGAGTAACCAAGCCGGCTTGCTTTACACGAATTGACTTTTTAACGTTTTTAGTGTCAGGACTTATTGATCAGAAATGTTTGATAATCAAACTTAAAAACAAAAACTAAAATTAAATTGATTGGCTTGAAAGTTGAAATTAGAATCATTTATAGACTCTTCCCCTAAGCTATTTTTGGGAGAAGATCTTTCAGGAGAGAATTTTTGGTTAAGGTTAGAGTTAAGGTTAGAGACTTTTAATCGGGGGACATTGATCAGAATGTTTTAATGGGAAAAGGATTCTTCCAAAGAGAATTTTTTTTGGCGAAAATTCTTCGATTCTGAAATTAATTTTTGTAATAAATGTTTTTTTTAATTTTGTTTCGTTTAAAGACAACCATTTTAAAGGTTATTTTTGGAGCTAATTCTAAATAAAACATAAAAAGTATTTCATGTGAAAGCCGCTTTAAAGTTAATACATCACATAAGACAGCGCTCAGCTTTAACCTATTTTGCCGCGGTAGGCCTTTTTACATTTTTTTGAAAACTTTTTAACCACAATTTTACCAATATTTAAATGTGCAGAAAAATTAAAGTGACAAACTTTTTTTAGACTTTTGTTAATAATATCGATTAGTTTTTATCAATCTCTTTAATCCTTTGATTTGACTCAATAATTCAGTTTAAAACCAAAAAAAATCTTTAGTTTAAGCCTACGAGTTTTTCTTCTAAACAAACCGAACAACCTCTACTAGGCCAAAAGTTTGCTTTGTGGGTCACATGTAAAGACTTCAAAAATTAAGCACCCCTGCTGCATACTCTTTGTATACCCCTTCTTAGTTGTACACCCAAGTTTTGCTCCTCTATACACTTGGGTATATACCGTAGTAAACACGGTTTTAATAGCACTGACATGTGATACATTGTTGTATAATGGTGTTTTTTTACCATAGTTAAAACATGAAGCAAACCTACTATAACTTGGCTGAACATGGCTGCTGTGTGAACAAAGTAATGTAGTCGTGGTCTGGATTCAATTCCCAGCCTCGTCACGTTGTGTTGTTGAAAAAGGCGATTTACAGCGCTTTCGCACGTCTGGCGGTTTCAGCAAGCAGCTTAAATTTATAGTCATATCCAAGGTTATCATTTTGTCCTTATTTCTAATAATTGTGCTTAGGCCTATTTTTATGAACATTTTCTCAAGAGAATCCTAACGTATTTAATCCTTAGAAAAGTGCTTAGTTTTAGTAAGGTGTAAAGAAAGATTGAAAAAACAAATTGGTAGTCAATATGATACCTAAGAACCAAATAGTCAATAGTAGCAATAACTAGATTCGTATCATGATTGGGTAAAGGATTCGTATCATGATTGGGTAAAGAAAAAATACCAAAAATCAATAAATCAGCCGCTAATTATTCAAAGAAATGGTGCCAGGCTATTTTTCGACTGTATTAAGACAGTTATCGGGAAAGGCCAAGCAGGGAGAGACAAGAATTCCATGAAGTAACTTTTTTGGAAATTCGAAATTCTAACGAAGTATTTACAATTCCAAGTTTAAATAGGAGCATTGAAGATCGAAAAAGAACCAATCAGAAAAGAGTTATAAAAGGTTATAATTTCGGACTTCGTCGAAGCAAATAAAATGAATTTCTTCGAAAAGAACTTTTAGGCAACATCGAAAAGAGTTGATAAAATTTAAATTTTGGACTTTATCGAATTAGATGGAAAAATGACATTATGAAGAGTTTGAGGCAATATCGAGTTATTTCATGAAATATCGACTTACTTAATGAAATACTTCATGGAATTCCATAAGAGTCACTTTATGGTTGACTGTCTTATGATTGTCTTAATACAGTCTAATGAGAGTCTGGCACCATTCTTCTGAATAATTAGCGGCTGGCTTTTTGAATTTTCGTATTTTTTCTTTCACTAAGGTGCTTAGTTTTTATCAACAATGCTAATAGCAATGAAAAGTGAAAAAAAATAAAAAAGGGCTTCGTTTATTGTTGACCATTTACCTCGCACGCTTTGGGGATTTTCAAAATTTGAAACGTAATCAACTAAACTTGGCAAACAGTGAACGAGAACCCAAAAAATATCTTAAAGATCGTTTTTGAGTTGAAGATCAAATAAAAACCTTCTTTGTGGTTTTGACTCAGTAAAACAAGTTTTGGCGTCCTCTCACTTTGTTTAACTATCTGTCCTCTCACTTTGTTTAACTATCTGTGATGATTTGATTGGTCAGTTTGGATCACCCTGATTGTATCACTTCAAAATAGGTCCCGCTTGATGTATTGATCTCTGAAACAAAGGTTTTCGATTCATTAATTTGCGTTAATATGACCGGCTTTACAAAAGCTATAGATAAAAAGAAAATACAGTACGGGACAGTTCAGCATTGCACATTTCAATATTTTTGCAGGGGTTCAACGATTTCAGTTTTTTTGCTACTCTCTTGTGTTGCCTTAATTTTTTTCGTTGTACAGTGCAATAGTGAAACAATGTGAATTGAAAAGTACAGAATGCTTTGTACACCCATGGCTTGAAGCATTTTTTTTTAGAAAAGGCTCGCCAGCAAATTTATCTGTAAATATCTACTTTGCTGAGCTCTACCTTGGCTACTAAGCGATCAATACATGCTTTACAGTTTGCGTAAAAAGTTTGCAAAAGTTCGGCGGCTCAATATAAGAAAATAGAATAATAGTATGACTAAATGTTGGATTTATATAACGGCAGTTAAATTTGCAAATCGGCGTTTTTTTCAATGCTAAAATTTCGTTTTAACTTTATTTGAATTAAAAGTTTATTATTGGTGGATTAATTTATTATCAGCGAATTTATTTAGCAAGTTCTGCTGAAGTAAAAAAACGAAACCGGGCGGCAATGTCTTGAATCTTTGAAAGTAGGTCAAAGAAGCGGTTACAGGTTGCTGTGAATTTAGCGTCTCTGACGTTTTTCTACGTCTCAGGCAGATAAACAGTTGATAAAACAATGATATGTGTTATAGTAGGGTTTATGATTTCCCGGAATTTTATTATCCCGGAAATTTCTGGGAAAAATTTTACTTTCCAGAAATTCCCGGGATTGTAAAATGTACCACGGAAATGGCAAAATGTCACAAAAACTTGTCTGAAAACTTTATTGATGATTGAAACAAAAGGTCTTCATTTAGAATTAGTTTCCAATTTCTCTATTTTCGATCCAAACGGCAAGTGATTACTAAAAAAAAGGTCTTCACTTACAATTAGTAATATCCAATTTCTTCATTTCGTCCCCAAGAAAAGGTCTTCACAAGCAATGCCAAAGCCTTTGCTATGCATTGGTTGCGATCGACCAACGTATTGAGCACTCCTAGTTTAAACAATAATTTTCAACTCAAATGCAGTAAACCGGGATTTCCTGTAAGTCTGACCAGGATCCGGAAATGTAAAACATAAAAATCGTCCGGAATCCCGAAACATAAACCGTAATTTCTAGGTTTGTGATCCAAAAAAATCTGTTTCTGTCAGTGAGTCTTGACCTATAGATATATTTAGTATTCGTGTTGCTTTTTTTTGTTTGTTTTTCTTTATCCTTATTTGCTAAATATTGAATTATGATCAGAAATTTGAAAATCTCTACAACTACAAGCATTTTCTTCTTTTAGCAATTAATTTAAAATCTCGTCTCACGTCAAAATCTTAGTCCATAATTCTTTTAATTGCTTTATTCACAAAAGTGACAAAAAATTCAAGTGTGTATTTTATCTTGAGTTCTATAAAGGTATATAAGAGTTCGACCGAATTTGCTTTCTATTTAAGTAAAAGTTGTTTAAATTTCATCATGATATCTGCTGTTTACCGCATGACCTGAAGTTAAAACGAAAGAAAGTCAATCAATTTTACTACAACCTATTAATAGTTTTGGAGATACAATCATAGTTCTTTAAAAGTAGCATAAAAGAAATAATTAATTAAACATTTGTATGAAAATTATTTGGTTATGGAGTTATACACAAATTGCTTAATATTTAATGATGTATCATGATAAAAAGACATTTTGTGCAACTTTGATAAGCAAAATAATTAGTCGTAATTTTAGTATAGGTCACTTTTCTTTATACTAAAAACAATTTTTTAATTTTACACTTGATATACTGTAAATCAGTGGTTCTCCAACTGTGGTACGTGAGACATTTTTAGGTGGCACGCAGTGGTGGATATTGGGTGAGGTGAATGAGGCAGTTGCCTCGGGCCCCTTCTCAAAGATACCGCATATAGTCTCAATTTGCTGTATAAGGTTTTTTAGAGATCATTACGAAGTTGGGACAAAAAGTGGGAAATAGGAGACCTTTTTTTTTTAGAGATTACCATGATTTTGGGAGAAAAAAAGCGAAAAGGGAGATCAAATCGAATTGAAGACCTTTTTTTTTAGAGATCACCATGATTTTGGGAGATAAGAGGGAAATGCGAGATCAAAGGCCTTTTTTTTTTGGAGAACATCAAGTTTTGGAAAGCCTTGCCTCGGGCCCCTAACTTTAAATATCCACCACTGGTGGTACCTGAATAGTCTTTAGATTCTATAAAAACCCAACACTCGGATTAAATTGTGTTTTTTAGATATGCCAGATTTTCAGCAAAAACCTTTTTTTTAGAGAACATATAATTTTTGGGACAAAAATTAAAAAATTAAAAAAAACAAAAAAATCGAAATAATTAATTTTTTGATGAACTTTGTGGTACGTGATGGTACTTGCTAGCAAAAAGGTTGAGAACCACTGCTGTAAATAAAACGATTGTCATTTACAAAAAAAAAAATTTTTAGCTCACGTTTAGTAGATTGCCTCAAAAGTCATGACTAACTTTGTGGTACGTGATGGTACTTTGTGGTACCTCAAAAGACATAACTTTGTGGTACGTGATGGTACTTGCTAGCAAAAAGGTTGAGAACCACTGCTGTAAATAAAACGATTGTCATTTACAAAAAAAAAAATTTTTAGCTCACGTTTAGTAGATTGCCTCAAAAGTCATGACTAGAGATTCTAAACAAAAAATTTTTGGGATTTTTTTAAAAAATGAAGCAGGGTTACCATCGAAACCGACCAAGTAATAAGCACAAAAAATTATCGAAAATAAAAGGGGACTAAAACTTGCGATCAGTAGTTGCTTTGAAACTGCTTTTATTGAAAATGTTAAAGTAAGAACTAAATAAGATTCTTATTTAATGTTTAACTAAAGAACAACTTGAATGTAATTTTTTTTTAGGTTTTCGCTAATTGACGATATCAGTAAGATAAGGGCCCAGATGGTAGGTTCTTTCTCACAGCCTGGGCCGTGAGTAAGTCTGTTCATTGTTGTTTAAATGACGGAACGAAACCGAACCTACCAAAATGAAAGGGTATCCACCTATTCCGATATTTAGTGTGGGTCTGCTAGTTGGCAAACGTCCTTTTCAGGACGGGGCAATGCTAGGATAAAACTGCCCTTTTCAGGGCACATTGCCAACACGTTCCGAAGAGCCATTATTCTTCAGCTGAACATCGAAGGCCTCACTGCAAGCAAGATGAACGTTCTTCATCACCTCGCTATGCAGTCTGAGGCACTCGTCATCCTACTGCAGGAGACCCACTGCACTGATGCAGAGAAGTTGGTACTTCTGAACTACCAACTAGCTGGGTCTTCTTTAAGCAGGAAGCATGGCCTTGCCACGTTTGTCCACGAGCGACTGAGATACACGTTTTTGGACCAATCTCCACCGACATCGGAGATCGAGTGGCTCTGTGTGGACGTTGATGGTTATAAAATAGTCAACGTCTACAAGTCACCGCCAACGCGATTGCGAACCCTGGATCTCCCAGCGTTTCCTCACCCCTGTCTGTACGCTGGCGATTTTAACTGTCGTCATGCTGACTGGGGTTACGATGACAACAGTCCGGACGGTGAGTGCTTGGCTGGATGGGCAAGTATTAATTGTCTTGCCCTCCTATTTAATGCCAAGGATGCTGCCACTTTTTATTCCGGCCGCTGGAACACTGGCACCAATCCAGATCTAGCTTTCGCCAGTGTAGGTCCAAACAGTCGCTTACCGGATAGACGTGTCCTTGACAAGTTCCCCAGGTCACAACATCAACCTTCGCTTATTATACCACCAAGGTTTGCTATGGCAGTGCCAAGCATGCCTGTTAAGCGATGGAACTTCCTCAAGGCTAAATGGAGTCACTACATTGCTTTGACGAATAAATTCGCAAAGACTTCGTTGCCGCCTGATTCACTTGATGTGGATGCGGCTTACCAGAACTTCTGTAACAACATTAAGAAAGCAGCCAAAAAGACTATACCACGCGGGTATCGAAATAACTATATTCGGTGTTGGGATGCAGAGTGTGAATCTCTCTATAAAACCTTTCTGCAGTCTCCTCAGGGAGACGACTCAAGTTTGGCTGCTACAGCTCTGCTTGCCAAGCTTGACAGAAAGCGGAGGGATCGATGGTCCGAAGCAGTTCGGAGCATTGACTTCTCACATTCTAGTCGAAAAGCGTGGAGTATTTTGAACAACCTTACTGGTAGGTCACGACACTCTCTCGTCACTGTCCCGTTTCAGCCGATGCTATTGCATCTCAGCTGGTTAGAAATGGGAAATACGAAGCTGTTGATTGCAAGTAATCTCGACTTGTCTATCAAGAAGTGTCTGACCTTTGGAGGGCCACAACACAATACGCAGTAAATATCTCTGACAATTTCTCACAGAGAGAATTTGCTGCTGCCCTCCAACATTTAAAATCAAGTAAAGCTCCGGGACCTGATTCCATCTGCCCCGAGCTTATACTCCATGCCGGAGCTGCTTTGAAGTCCTGGTTACGTGACTTCCTTTCTTCCTGTTTGTGCCGACTCAAAATTCCCAAGATCTGGAGAAGAGCGCTTGTGGTCGCGATCCCAAAACCAGGAAAGCCCGTGGGGGACCCAAAGAGTTATCGACCGATATCTCTGCTCTGTGTCCCCTACAAGGTCCTCGAGAGGCTTATCTACGCACGCGTTGAACCATTAATTGATCCACTGCTCCCTAAAGAGCAGGCTGGGTTCCGACGCGGGAAGTCAACCGTAGATCAAGTTGTTCTGCTAACCCAGAACATCGAGGATTCTTTTGAGGCTAAAAAAAGGCCGGTGCCGTATTTGTCAATCTGACAGCTGCTTATGACATTGTCTGGCACCGTGGCCTTACCTGCAAGTTGCTGAGACTACTTCCGGATAAGCACATGGTCAAAATGATTATGGAGCTTGTCCGAAATCGAAGTTTTACCCTTACCACCGGTGACAGCAAGCAAAGCAGGCTACGCCGTCTTAAAAACGGCGTTCCTCAGGGATCGGTCTTGGCTCCCCTCCTATTTAATATCTATACGTACGATCTTCATTCCATGATTTCCAGAAAGTTTGCTTATGCTGATGATTTAGCATTGTTACATTCTTCTGGAAACTGGAAGGACTTGGAGGGGATTTTAAGCCAAGACATGTCTACACTTTCAGCGTATCTCCAGACTTGGAGGTTGAAGCCAGTCACACTAAGATGGTGACGGCAGCCTTTCACTTAAATAACCGAGAGACTAAACTTGAGCTAAAGGTCTACAACAACGGTGGACTTTTACCGTTCTGTCCAACCCCTACTTATCTTGGGGTAAAACTGGACAGATCGCTCACGTTTCGTCACCATTTAGTGGCATTGCGCAAAAAACTATCCTCGTGCGTCACACTGCTGAGGCGACTCGTGGGCTCGGGATGGGGTGCTGGTGCTAAAACACTACGCATAGCCACCTTATCTCTAGTCTACTCAACAGCTGGGTACTGTGCGCCAGTCTGGTGTCGTAGTGCTCACACTCGCCTCATTGACAGTGTCTTGAATAAAGCTTTGCACATAGTCACTGGATGCCTGCGTCCCACTCCAACGGACCACCTACCTATACTCTCAGGCATCCAGCCAGCTGATCTTTGCCGAATGGGAGCGACACTCTCCTTGGCTCACTGTGGATCTCTGGACCCCATGTATGGTCTCTTAAGGGGGTCCTCAGATACTGGCCAAGTGAGACTAAGATCCAGACGTCCGTTTGTGCCAGCTGCGCGGAATCTTTTGGACAACCTTGCCAGACTTGGCATCCGCGCTTCTGAATGGACAAATCACAAATTAAACGCGGAGTACTGTGAAAATGCTTCCAGGCTCCGTGCTTTTGTGCCCGAGACCGGTGCCAGGCCTGTTGGAATGGGCTTACCTCGAGCAGCTTGGGTTAAGCTCAACCGCCTGTGGACTGGTGTTGGGCGATTCCATTCGTCCATGCACAAATGGGGTCTCGCTCCTTCACCGAATTGCGAGTGTGGCGCCTCTGAGCAAACCGCAGACCATGTACTAACAGCGTGCCCTATACATCAAGCACCACATGGAGCACGAGGTCTGACGGTTTTGAATCACGAAACTCGATGCTGGCATAATAACACCACTGCCAGCATCTGATCCAGGCAGTGCAGCAGTCTGGGGTAGTAAAAGGATAAACCCTCGGCCCCAGTCTTGTGTGTGTCTGACCTGGAGTGGATGCCCTTCAAACAATGACGACGACGACGACGAGTAAGATAAGCACGTTTTTTAGAAATGCTGCTGAAAATATAGTTAACATTATTGATAAAAACTAAGCACATTACTCTGAAATGAACAGGTTTCTTAAAAATAAGCACATCAAATTTTTCTAAAACAATGCTCTAAAAATAATAACAAATCTTAAAATTAAGCACAAAATAATAGCCTAGGAAATAAAGATAATAATCATTTCGGAATTAAAAACCATTATTTATTTTGGTTTTGTGTCTCTCAAAGCTACGCCGCAATCCAGCCTTGTCTGAAAAAAAAGTCTGGAAAAAATAAGAAGCATTTTTTTATTTAACTGGCCAGGAAAGCAGTCAGTGAAGTACCGTAATTAAAAGAATCGTTATTTTAATTCTGTTGCTTTTGGCTTTTTGTTGGTTTCTAAGAAACTGTTGACGTGATTGACCGCTGAACGAGTTATTCTGTAATAAAATTAAATAAAAGTGAAACTGCTCGAATTACTTTAAGAGAGACCAGAATTAGAATTAATCGTTGGACTTTTGAGTACAACTTTTAACGTAAGCAAATGCTGTAGTTTGGAATAAATTGTTTCAGATCAGATTGCTCCAGGACAATGTTCCCTCTGAGAGCTTGCTTAGTGTGCGCGGAATAAAAGGCCGTGTGAGCAGTGGTGGATATTCAAATTTAGGGGCCGGAGGTAAAGATTTTTAAAAATTGATTTTTAGTAAAAAATAAAAAGTGTTTCAATCTCGTCTTGCACTTTTTTCTCCAAAAATTATAGTGTTCTCTAAAAAAAAAAAAGGGGGGGACTTCACCTAGAATCGATCTCGCATTTTCCTATTTTGCTCCGCCAGCCGCGCAGCTGAGAGGGAACTATGCTCCGGGGTTGTTTGGTTTGAATTTAAATTAAGTGATTACGACAACGATTACGACAACGATTACGCTGCACCAACGACAAGCCACCTCAACGTGGTGGTGCAGTCCCCTTCCCTGCACTGGGGAGGGTCGAAATGGCTTGTCAATTCCCCGAGGGTCTCATCCTCGGGCGATTCTCCCTTGGACAACTCTTCCCATTTTTTATCCCAGCTGTCCAATGCGCGGTCACATGTGGACAGCACTCTTAAACCCAATTGACCGCCCCCCTACCCCTTCTATTCTCTCTCGGAGATCTCTTCCTCGTCCCTCCTTCCACCCCAAACCTCTTCATTACTCATCCCACTCACTACTGCTTCTTATCTCTATTCTTCTTCTTATCAGCGGTGACATTCACCCCAACCCTGGCCCTATAGACCCCTGCTCTGTCTGCTCCCGTAGAGTCACCTGGGGAAACAGATCAATACAATGTACCGGCTGTTCTCTCTGGGTACACCTCTCCTGCTCTGGTCTTCCTCCCGCTGACTTCCGCAAAATCTCCCCAGGACACTCTTGGACTTGCCCAATGTGTCCATCCTCTTCTCAACCCCCCCCTCCCTCTCACATTCCAATCCCATATCCTCATTCTTTTCCGCATCTCCATCCTCTCACACTCCAAATCCCCCACCTTCACTCACAATCAACCACAAAACCATATCTTCAAAAACTAAACCCTCACCCAAAACAACCTCGAATAATCCCACCTATCTTCCTAATCACCCCCAACTAATTTATACTTACCCTCCCTCAGCTTTGACTACTCCTTCTCCTCAAACTCAACAAACCACCTCTCCTCTCACACAATCCTCATTTCATCCTTCCTCTCCCTCTCAAAACAACCTCCGAATCCTACAGTGGAATGCTAATGGGATTCGCCCGCGTCGTACTGAACTCCTACACTTTCTCTCTCATAATCAGTACGATCTCATCTTCATACAAGAGTCACACCTCTCCTCTGACTCCACCTTCCGCATACCAGGCTACAAAACCCTCCAAAAGAACCGTTTTATGATGAGGAGAGGAACCACCAATTCTACGGGAAACCTAGGAGGAGGTGTTCTGATACTTGTCAAAAATGGTCTATCTTACACTTCACTCTCCACACAATCCCTCTCCTCCCTCGACCCCAGCTCCGATTATTTAGCTATTGCAGTTAAAATAAAAGGAGCCGCTCCCATACATCTTTTCAACGTCTATGTCCCTCCTATCCGCTCCTCTTCCTCCGACTCCCGCCCAAAATCCTTCTCACCCTTTCTCCTACCATCATCTCCTACCACTTACATCTTTGGCGACTTTAATAGCCATCACTCATCCTGGGACTCCCACTCACCGGAAGACCATTCAGGCAAAGATTTGTTTGATTGGCTCCTCTCCTCTGATCTTTTACCTCTTAATAACCCCGAACACCACACCCTACTACACCGTGCCACTGGAAACCGCTCTTCCCCGGATCTCTCCCTAGTTCCTGCCCGATTAGCCTCTAAATGTACATGGCAGACCCTTCCGGACCTCGGCTCAGATCATCTTCCTATCTCTATCACTATTCCCACTTCCCCTATAATTAACTCTTTCCACCGCCCCCCCTCATTTAACTATAATAAAGCTTGCTGGGATGAATACCTTACTTATATTGATACCCACTGCCCCATTCCTTCTAACTTTACAACACTCTCTCTTTCTGAAGCCACCCACACCTTTACCAAACTCCTCAATGATGCTGCCACTTCTGCCATTCCTTTCGGCAGCATCAACCGTCCTGCTAAAGCCTGGTGGTCTCCTGAAGTCGCAGATGCCGTCGCAAAACGCCGAAAGGCATTTGCGAAGGCACACTGTTCCGAAGAAGACCGCCAGCACTATATCGCTACATCCAGATATACCTCCACTGTGATTAATAAGGCTAAAGCCAAGTCATGGCAGAATACTTGCTCTAGCCTTTCTCCTAAAACCCGTCCCAGCGAAGTCTTTTCTCTACTTCGCTCCATCTCTGGTTCCCCCTCCCCAACTACTTCTGACCTTCCCAATTTCTCAAATTGCCATACCCCTGTAGATTGTGCCAACCATCTCTCCTCACACCTACAGTCCCATTTCTCTACCCAAACCCCAAAACCTTTTCGAAGCACCGAGAAAGCCCAAATGAAGCAAATCAGAACTGCACACTGCAACACCCTGCATTCCACTTTCTGTACACCATTCTCCTCAATTGAACTCTCTACAGCTATCTCTCAACTCTCAACCTCAACCTCCTCCGGCCCTGATCAAATTACCTACCCTCTTCTATCCCACCTACCACAATCTGCGTTACATTTTCTTTTATACATCTTCAACCTTTCCTGGTCAACACACACCTTCCCGTCTGCTTGGAAACAATCAACAATCATCCCCATTCTCAAACCCGGAAAACCCTCTGACTCACCTTCTTCATATAGACCCATTTCTCTCACTTCATGTACCTCCAAACTCTTCGAAAGAATGGTATTAGGACGACTAACCTATTTTCTCGAACAACATGACATTCTCTCACCCGTGCAAGCTGGTTTTAGACCTGGTAGATCGACTGTAGACCAGGTTCTCCTTCTCTCACAGTCAATCGCAGATTCCTTCCACCAATCTAAGCCAGGCGCACGTACAGTCCTTGCCACTGTGGATTTTGCGAAAGCTTTTGACTCAGTATGGCACTCTGCCCTACTCTCTAAACTCCTCTCATTAGATCTTCCTCTTTGCTTTGTCGAATGGATACGATCCTACCTCTCAGATCGCCGTTCGAAAGTCCGTATCTGTAATTCATACAGTCGTCCTTTCCGTCTCCGAAGAGGAGTTCCCCAAGGTTCGGTTCTAGGACCAGTTCTCTTTTCTTTATATATCAATGACCTTCCCACTTTCCTTCCTGCATCTGTTAAGACCTCTCTCTATGCAGATGACCTAGCCATCTGGGCCTCCTCCCCGAAAGTTGAGTGTGCAACCGCTGTAGTACAAGCTGCCCTCAACAGACTGGTGGAATGGTCCTCAAAATGGCGCCTTCCTCTCAACCCCCTCAAATGTGAAACATCCTTCTTCAGCTTAGACCCCTACCAATCACGAATACAACCCTCTCTTCACATTCTTAACACCCCTCTCAAATTCAACCCTCATCCAACCTTTCTCGGTGTAACCTTCGACCGCACTCTCTCTTTCAGATATCACGTCTTATCCTTACGGAAAAAGTTTCACAACCGATTCCGTGCTTTTCGCTCCATTGCCTCTGCCTCCTGGGGCCCATCAAAAGAATCCTTATGTACCCTATACAAAGCCTTCATTCGCCCCATCCTCACCTATGCTTCCCCAGGCTGGTTTCCCTTCTCATCTCCTACTCACATCACCTCCGTGGAGAGGATGCATAGATCTTCCTGTCGAGTAATCACAGGTTGTCTATCGTCCACTCCCATTCCTCTACTTCATATAGAAGCACTTCTACCTCCACTACGAGTCACCCTCACTCACCAATCCCTTTCCTTCTTTGAACGAGCCCTCCGTCTACCTCCCACCTTTCCTATAGCCTGTCTTGCGAACTCTAACCCCCGTACACGTCTCAAAAAGTGCTCATGGAGATCCTTCTCCAGATCACATAACCTTACCCCTAACCTACATCTCACCCGTGAACCACTAATCCTCTGCCCTCCAAAACCCCCCTGGTCTGCCCCATCTAATTACACAATCTCACTCCACCTCTCATCCCCATGCTCTCGCAAAGACCCCCCCTCCCTTCGCAACACTGCAGCTACCTCCCATCTTTCCACTCTATCTCACAGCGATATCTCTGCCTGGACTGACGGTTCGGTACCTGGCGGGCTGGGACAGGGTGGTGCAGGGATACACATCAAGTGTACAAAGTGTGTCACTGCTACCTCGCTTTCCTTCTCGACTGGTCTCTGGGCTACCAGTTATAGCGCTGAAACCTTCGCTCTCCTACATGCTCTTGAGTGGTGTATCTCTCACTCCAAGACATGTAATTTTGACTCTATCACCTTCTTTTCCGACTCTTTATCTGTCCTTTCAACTCTCTCTACCCCCCTACCATATTTAACCCCAAAATCCCTATCCAATACCCAATCTCTTCTTAACTCTCTATCTCAATCCAAGGTTGTCCATCTTCAATGGATACCTGGTCACTCTTCCCTCCCAGGTAACGACTTAGCTGACTCTCTAGCTAAAGCCGGTGCCTCTCTCGATCCCTCCAGTATATCAGTATCCCTCACACCCCTTATCTCCTCCCAACGGCTATCCCTCTACACCAGTTGGAGACGCAGTGTCCAATCTGGTTTCTTCCAACACCAAATCCCTACAGTATCTCCCGAGGAGCTTACTCTCCCTCGCTCCGCTCGCTGTGCTCTCTCCCGTTTACGCTGCAACGGGCACAGCACTCTCCTCAACTCTTATCTCCACAGGGTTGGTCGATCCGAGACTCCTTCTTGCAGCAACTGTGGTTCTGAACCACAGGATCTCTCACATCTCGTGCTCGACTGCCCTGTACTAGACCCTCTGCGTCGGGCCATTTTCGGCCACACTCCTTCTCTTCTGGACCTCTGGTCCCGTCCGTGGGGAGTCGCCCGACTATTGGGATTCCGCGGAATTGATCCGCGCCCCCATCCCTAGGAATGGGTCGGGTAAAACCACCACCACCACCACAACGATTACGACAGCGATTACGACAGCGATTTTTGAAAGAAACAAGTCATTTCTCGGAGCAGGTAATAAACTTAAAATCAAAAGTTCTCGACCAGGGCTTACAGAAAACTTTAGGAAAAATATTCAATTGGTGGTCCATGGTACTAGAAATCGCATGTCAAATTCAATTGGAAACAAAAAAAAAACATCTTGACTTTCTTTCGTAGAATGACTGTTTCTGCCGTGAATAGTGTTTGAATTACCTTGGTAATCATTTTTTGGCGTCAAATAAATTTGAGGTACGATTTCTAGTAAGCAGAGAGGTAAATTCTGGGTGAAGACCCCTTCAAAAAAAAACATCTTCACTTTGGTTTTCACAAAACAACCGGATGATTTTTTTCAAAACAAGGTCAAGAAGGTATGAAGTTGTTCAAGGGGATAGGTTTTTGACCACGTTCTTCATTGTCATAAAGCTGTAGTTCTTGTATTTGTCGATTAATTGTGTTATATTTTTAAATTTTTCGTGTTTTCAAATACTTCTTATAACTTAAGCTTTATTTTTAATTCGAAATGAATTTGTGTTAGAGTGCGTTACATAAAATGCTTTTAATTGAAGCTGCTATGTTTGCTTGTTTTTAAATCGCAATGTGCTTGAAGAATCTTACGGCTTGCAGAGAAAAACTGACAACTTCTAATATTGCAGCCATTGTTCTTGTTTACGCCGTACTGCTCATTGATAATTTGCTGCTAACGGCTGTGGGTAAGTTTTATAAATTGATTTATTAAGACCTGAGTGTTTTTGCCCACTCCCCTAGTAAAAGCCGATTTAGACTGAAAGTGATCGCTAAATATACGTACAAGCGGAAAAAGGTTGCTTATTAGCAATTATTTGTGAAATAATATTTGGTGCGTGTTTTATTGGAACTAAATGCATTTTCTATTTGTTTTTAGTTCCGGTACTTCCGGAGTACCTAAAAGAAATTTACGAACCGTCTGAAGCTTCAAATGTGAAAACAATATCAACAGCGTCCGCCAATAAGAGTTTTATTAACAGTGCAACATCTTTTATTGGAGAAAACGAAAATAAATCTGTCAATTGTGGCTTGTCGAATGAAAATAAGTTTTTCATAAAAGAAACTCTTTACATTGGATTACTATTCGCTTCAAAACCGTTTGTACAATGCTTTGCCAACTTGGCTGTTGGTCCGATTGTGAATAGAATCGGATTTAATCTTCCAATGGTGTTTGGAAATGTGATTATGTGCCTTTCAGCATTTCGTAAGTTGACTATAACGAAGTGAAATTAATAGATTCGCATAGGGTAAATGATTAGAAAAGCTACTTTATTCCTCTAATAAAAACACTTTTCTCCTTATTTTATACTCAACTACTAAACCGAAGCATGTTGCGAGTTGCAACGAGATATTTGCTGAGCCGGATATCGAACATTGAAAAAATAAACGTTAATACTACCTTGGCTCTTTTATCTTCTTCTTCTCCTTTCGGCCTTTCCCTTTAGTCAGGGGGTGGCCACAGCGTATCATCATTCTCCACATCTTTCTGTCTTCAACGTCCGTCTCCTTCGCACCAACTTACCCCATATCTTCTTTTACTACATCTAAAAATCTCTTTGGTCTCCCTCTTTTCCTCTTTCCCGGTAACTCCATTTCCATCAACTTTCTTCCTACATACTCTTGTTATCTACATGGTCAAAATATCTGCACCAAACAAATTCAGTTTTGGGGGAATATTTACGTTATAGTTCACCTTTCAGTTTTGTCTGTATAGAGTAACCCTAACTCTATTCAGATTATTCTTTATGAAACGACTGCAATAACTTTTTGCGAATTGGGAGGAATGCAATACAAAAACAATTTATCTAAATTGCAACAATTATTACAATAAAAACGGCTCTGAGAAAATGCTTTCTTTAGTATTTGCATTTGGAAAATCGTATATTGTTCTATTACTTGCTCGAGCTATCCAAGGAATAGCATCCGCAAGTTCGTCCGTGGTAGGGATATCAATGCTTGCAAACCGATACAAGGATAACTCCGATGATGAAAGGGGAAAAGCGATTGGTATTGCTCTTGGGGGACTTGCTATGGGAGTGCTAAGTGAGCATTTTTTAAACTCTGTCGTTGCCAGTTCACAAAAAGAAATTTAGCTGTGTTAACAAAGTAGAAAAAATTGCTAATCCTAGTTTATTTGTATAATAGTTTTGATAATTTGATTTAAACCATTAGCCATCAAGATTCAATTACGTATATTTATTCAATATGATAGTTTTTCGCAACCAAATAACTTTCTCTAAACCAGTGTTTCTCAAAGTGAGCCACTTGGCTCCCCAAGAAGGAATTTGTAACCTGAAGGGAGGAAAAATTGTTAAGGAAGGAATTGGGGAGGAATGTGAATGAAATATTAAATTTATTCTTGTGAATAAAATATATTAAATTTATACCTGAGTCCGGAATGGGAGGGATGCGGCAAAAACTTTGAGAACCACTGCTCTAAACCTAAAAAAAACGCATTTTACAATTTAATTTAAACGTTCTTAATTTTAAGTTGATACTTTATACTTTTAAGAACTAGTCAGTGTTATCAATGGATTAGCCCTGACGCTATTACAAGCAGGGCTCCCATATTTATATTTTCCAACCAGATCTGGGTTTTTAGGTTTTATTTTTGAAAATCCCTTTGTGGAGTCAGAGTCTGAAGTCGAAGTGCCATGTTTTTGGTTGAAATCGGAAACAAGGTAGTTTTTTTTTAAATACGCTTAAGCCGGAGTCGCTTATTTAGATGTACTGGAGTTGATAAAGCATTCGTATTTGTCTTTGGCCACTCCGACTCCGATTTTTAGTGAATAGCTGAAAGCTCAATAGTCATATTTATCGAAATGATTCAAAAAGAAGTAAGCAAAAATACAGCGAGATGTTGGAAAGGTCACTTTTTGGGCTTTAATTTAAAGTGCAAGCTAAAAATAATTTTCACTATATATTGAAGGCCAAATTTGGCTTTTTATTTGCAAAATTAAACTTAAGTTTTGGTTTGGGGGTTGTTTTGAAAAATTCAACTAAAGATTAAAAAAAGTTTTTTCATTCGAATTTATCCCTTTTTAAAATGGCGGGATTCTTTAAGAATTGTGGGCACTTTCTAAAGCTACCGCTTGTCATTGCCAATACATTCTCATACTTATAACATGTACTAACTTAACAGAAAAAAAGTGCTTTGATCAGCAGTTGAGTGTAACAAGAGTAAGAATAAAAAATTTTCAATCTTAATCTACTCTTAATTGCAGACAAGAAAAAGCATTATGAAATGCTAACTCTGCAATATTAGTTACGATTGCTAAAAGCGATTTTTAATGTTAAATTTTTGAAAATTCTTAGGAAGGTCGCTCCTTATCTGCTGGATCCTCCCAGGTTGTTAAGCGTAACTTACAACCAGGCTTGTAAAGTCGGAAAATTTTTTCCGACTCTGACTCCAGCTTTTAAAAATTTACCATTCGAACTTTAACTCTTAAACATGTAAATAAACGACTAGACTTCATTCTAAAATGTGCAGCTCTAGCAATTCCTATTTTACAACTTTGAAGACCTAATTGTCGAGTGGTTAAAGCGCATTAAAGCGCCGTGTCTGTGATCAATATAGTCTCGGTTCAAAACCTACTGGCACAATTCTATTGTGTCCTTAGGAAATACACTTCTACGGCAATTTCCCCTGTATGGCGGTCTTAGCAAGCACTTCTAAATTTTAGTCATATCTCTATAAAACTAAAAAACCATAATAAAAAACTTCAACCGAACAGCAATATCTTGGCATTTCCGGAAGCAGGTCTGAGTAATTGCTTGCCCTATGTATAGCGCCTCCGACGCTTTTCTGCGAGTCAGAAGGATATATAGAGAGATAAATTGTAAAAATGTAAAATAATTTAGCCTAAATCAAAGTCTCAAAAAGCAATAAGGAATCCGATTCCCAATTTCACGAATCTATCTAATCGACTTCCACTCGCAACCTCGACTTTATCAAATCTAAAAAAACTACTGCGATTTCGGGGACTCCGACTTCACAACCCTGCTTATAACTATACTATTGAGTCAAAATTTCCATAGCGGCATATTTTAGGGTGAAGTTGTTACATATTCTGAAGTTGGAGTCGTATTATTAGATCTCGTGAAGTCGGAATCGGAAAACTTTGAATTGATGGAGTTGAAAAATATTTTCTCCGACTTTACATCTGTGGTTTAACCAATAAATACGTACAAGAAATACATGAATTCCTTTCCGAATCAAAAATCTTCAACATAATTCTCAAAAAAAGTTTTCCAAGTTAAAATATTGATCTTCACCTATTATACTTAGATTCCCAAGTTTTGCTTTGCCAGTGCTACGAATGTCAATTAAACAATGGAATTTTTGCTGTGTCAAGTGGAGTAATTACATTGCTTCAACGAGCAAATTCCAAAAAGACTGTTGCTGCTAAATTAACCTGATGTGGAAGCGACTTACCAAGACTTATTTAAGTCATGAGAAAGTAGTTCTATGCGCTATTAATGCTGGAGTTACTTTTATATTCTAGTTACGTGACTTTTTTTTGCTTGCGTCCATTCAAAATTTCCAAAATCTGAAGAAGAGCGCTTTAGTCGTGATTTTAAAACCGATAAAGCCTGAAAGAAACTCTAAGAGCTATCACCCAATATTTCAAATCTCTGTCCCCTGAACGATTGTCGAGAGACTTAACTAGGGAGGCGTCGATCAAAACCGATTATTCATCTGTTGCTCCTTAGGGAGTAAGCTGGATTTTGACCCGGAAAGTCAATCGTAAATCAATTCGTTCTGTTATTTAATGCAGCAGACACCGAGGATCCTTTTGAAGCTAAGAAGGACGGCGTCGTAAACTCGCTCTGACAGCTGCTTTTGAGTGCCTGGCATATGGCTTTACCTGCAAGCTGCTGAATTTCTTCTAGATAAGCATATGGTTAGAATGATCATGGAACCCAAAACTGTACAGTAGAACGCCGATTATCCGAACACTACTAAGTCGGTAGTACAAAACGCCATAGCATAGTGTGAACAACAGAGTGAGTTTTGAGCAACACAACTCTGTTTCTAAAAAGGATGAGAGACTCGCCAGCGACGAAAAGAGTGATAAACTTAAAACAAAAAAATGTGTGATCACTATACTGCTCATAAAGTACTATAAATGACCGCATGTGTAGGCTATGTGATACTTTTTATTGCAAGATTGTATTTTGTTCGATTATCCAAAAAATCAGTTTCCCGAACCACCCATGGTCTTAATTAGTTTGGATAATGGGCGTTCTACTGTATTTTACCTTTGCTACTGGTAACAAGCGAAGCAAGCTTCGATGTCCGAGAAACGGCGTTTTTTAAAGATCAATTTTGGCTCATTTCCTTTTTAACCTCTATACATATTATTTCGCTTCCACAATCTTCAAAAAGCTCGCCTATGCGGACTATCTTGCATTGTTACAGTTTTCTCCAAACTGGAAGGACTTTAAGTTTAGAAATATTTACTCTTTCACCCTTTCTCCAAACTTGAAGGATGAAACTCAGTCACTCAAGATGGTGACGGCAGCTTTTTATTTTAACAAAATGAGAAGCCAAACCTGAACTAAAAGTTTGTTAACAATGAAGATTTGCCTTTCTGTTTGATCCCTACAAATCTTGGAATAAAACTGGAAAAATCGCTCACCTTTTGTCACCACCTAATGGCAAATTGCCCAAAAAATATTTTTCCGCGTCACGCCGTTGCCTTATATTCGGTCTACTTGACAGCTGAGTATTTTGCGGCGCACATTTTCGCCTAATGAATAGTGTCTTGAATGACCCTTTAAACATTTGGATGCCTGCAACTGTCACACTTTATTCCTAATAATTTTAATCATGACGATGTAGTTTATTCCCGTTAAAAAGTTTTATTATAAGATAATAGTCGCGTCGCTTTGGAGCGCTGCTCTCGTATAATGTCATATAACGTCCGATTCGCTTTCTATTGCGTGTTGCATGTATCTTTTTTCTCTTTTCGCCCGACAGTAATGGCGTAATATGTTTTGTTCAAGCTTTGCTATAGCTCGCTAATTGTAGAATGTTTTGGCGCATTCAAGCGTAGCGCCCTCTCCAGGGGATTCGAGTTAAGTCCCGCATGCATATACGAAAAAATTCGTCGACACGTGACTTTTATCTATATATACATAGCTTGCTCGATCGCATTGACACAGACGAAAAAGAGAAACCGAACAACGAAGTCGAAAAGAGAGACAAATAAAGCGAAAGTGCCGCTTCGAGAGAAAGTAGAATTTGGGGAGTGTTGAATTTATTTTGCGCCAGTGTTTTGAAGTTGTGTTCTACGGAGGTAGAATTATTTTGTGTTGATTGAATCAAGTTGTAGCGTTGATTTTGCTTTGCAGTTTGGCAAAGCGTGGAATAGAATTTTCGTTTGGCAAAGCGTGGAATAGAATTTTCGTCGGTTGTGAATTTTGTAATACATTCGTTCTTATTAGAGACGGTGGTCTCTGTTTGTCTGTGAAGAAGAGTCTTCAACGAAATCAATCAGAGCTTTCGTTTAAACCAACTGTATAAAAGCTTCAGGCTCATAGCAGGCTACTTCTTGAGCCGGAATAAAATAAAATTTAGACACAGCTTTGTTTCAGCGTAGGTATTCGGGTTACCTAACTCAACTGGTCCTTTAGGATTCTCGAACAAAGTCTGTGACAGCGACCCACTCCAACAGACCGCTTGTCAATTCTTTTAGGAATCAAGTAAGCTGAACTTTGCCAACTAAAAATAGAATTCTTGTTGTCGAACAATGAAACTCCGGATCCCATCTGCAGCAAGCAATTTACCTGTCTTGATTTCGGAGATACCACAATTTTGCTGTCCGATTGAAATGTTTTATTATTTTTTTAAGACTTGTGGGCTTTAACCTGATGCATTACTGCACTGATAAAACGGCAGTGTGCATCACTCACTTCCATGACCAGATGCTAGAAATATATCGAGTTGTGGACAGACAGTACTAAGAGTGCCACCTGTGGCATTGTGTATTCCGCACGCCGAAATCGAGCTCACTGCCGGACTATGGCTTTAAGTTTTAAACTCTTATCAGGGAAGTCTGCTTATCCAGGTTTAGTTGCAGAGCTAGTCATATATAAAGAAAAAAATCTAAGATTTGTAAGCTTCTACCAAATGAATTGTTGCACTGATAAAAGCGGTAAAATCTTGGCCAGCAGACTGTACCTGATGAAAGTTTAAAATGCGAAACCATGGTTGGGTAGTGAGCTCGGTTTCGGCGTGCGGAACACACAATGCTCCAGGTGGCACTTCTAGTGCTCTCTGTCCACAACTCAATATATTTCTAACATCAGGTTATAGAAGTGAGTGATGCGCGATGTCGTTCTATCAGTGCAGCAATGCATCAGGTTGAAGCCCACAAGTCTTAGAATTTTCTTTATATATGCAGTGGCGGCCAAAAGTTTAAATACACCTACGCCATTTTTAGTTTTTTGTTCATAACTTTGTTTAAATTAAGTTTCATGACTTCCAACCGACAGTTTTGAAATCCTCGTAAAAAGTTTTATCAGAAAGACCTATAAGAAAACCAACAGCAAGGTTCAAAGTAATTGCAAAATTTAATATATTCAAAAAATTAAATTTTTATGAGGCCATAAGTTTAAATAGATTTGAATAATTTTATAATTTTATTTTAAAAAAATGATATCAATATCCTGTGTGATAACCTTTTTTCTTGACGACTTCAACGCATCTCTGACGCATGCTACCGATACACTTTTTACATTTTTTCAATGGAAATTCATACCAAAATTTTTGTAAATTTGTACATAGTTCACCCAGATTTTTAGACGTTTGATTGTTTAAGCTCGTCCCATTCCACCCCAGACATGTTCCCGTGGATTGAGGTCTGGGGACTGAGCAGGCCAGTCCAGAATCTGACCTTGTTCTTCTACCAACAACTTTTGAATTAACTTAGCCATATACTGTACTTGGGATCACAATCTTGCATAAAAATCCAAGTCACCGGCAAAAAATCTTTCGTATAAGGCAGCAATACATTCTTGATAATATCCTTGTACACATATTGGTCCATTATGCCATGGATTCTATGCAATGGCCCCATGCCATGCATTGAAAAACCACTCCACACTTGAATAGCACCTCCACCTCCTTTAACCGTGGGCACAATGCAGTTCAGATTCAATTCTTTACCAATTTTTCGCCTAATACATAACTTTCCTTCTGAACCAAGTCTACACAATATTTCGATTAGTCACTCCAGAAAACCCTGGACCAGTCTTCAATGGTCCAATCCATGTGTTGCTTGGTGAATTGCAATCTTTTTCTATTTTTGACTGAGATGAATGGCTTTTTTCCTAGGAACTCTGCCGTTCAAACCATATTGTCTCGGTCTTCGTTTAACAGTAGTTAAAGATAACTTAGTCTTGTGATATTTTTCCAGCATTTTTTAATGTTTACAGCCGTACGTTTACGGTCAGCAGATGAAATTCGATGCATGATCCTGTCTTGTTTGGGGGTAGATTTTTTGGGTCTACTAACCCTATCTTGATCTTTAAAACTTCCAAAATGCTCGTAATTATGCACAGCATGTTGACAAGAAGATATGGATCATTGGAGCTCTTTTGCAAGCTCCCGATAACTCCATCCATCAAAATGAAGACGTACAATTTGAGAACATCATATTGGTGAAATACTGCGGCGTTTTCCCATCTAATATTCAAAAGAATAGCTTCAAATTTCTTAATCTTACTTCTGCTCGCAAAGTTATAGTTTTACCAGTCTTAATCTTACACCTGCTCGCAAAGTTTTGAGAAATACACAAAAAAAACACAAATTTTGAAGGTGTATGTTAGTTACTACAACTGGGTGGCCTTGAACACCCAAGTAAAGAACAGTGGAAGTACGATGTAGTTGATAAATCGTTAAATTTCTTTTCGACAACGCGCGAATTAAACACTACACCTTTCTTTCGCTTTGAATAGATGTATTTCGGGTGTAAACGCGGTTTATCTGCAACAAATTACGTGCATTCATGTACAAATAAGAGCCAAATAACATAAGCTTATTCAAAATTTTGTAACTAAAATCAGACCAATTAACCAATAAAAACACTAATTATTTACTGCCAGTAGAAAACGCATTCGATGAAAACATTCTACACACCGAAATATTTTTCAAGGCCGCTTTCTTCAAGTTATCGATTTTTCTAATCACCACTGTACAAATTACGAAATTAACTTCTCATTCAAGAACAAACAGCTTACAAAACCTTAATCTATCAACTGCCGTTCTCGTATTAGCTTAAACTTAATTTTAACAAGACGAGTAGTATGATGTTACAAGTCACATAAAAAATCAGTCTAGTTAACTAAGCGCTTGCTTATAGCGAAAATCTACAACAGTGTGTTTAAACTTATGACCTCGTGTTTGCACATTGGATTGTAAATAAATATATAAAGAGTTGTAAATTTGTCATTTCGTCATTGTATAATTTTTTTATTAGATAGATTTTTTCACGAGGATTTCAAAACTGTCGATTAAAAGTCATGAAACTCAATTTGAACAAAGTTATGAACAAAAAACTAAAAATGGCGTACGTGTATTTAAACTTTTGGCCGCCACTGTATAACCAGCTCTGCAACAAAACTTGGGAAAGTAGACTGTCTCCAAAGAGAGTGTAAAACTTGAAATCATGGTTGTCGTGTAATCGAACCCGCACTTTACGCGCGTGTACTGTACTAATCACACGTCATCTCCCTGCATAATTTGTGGTGTGCTTACGGCTGCCTTGGCAGTACGCGCATGGTAAAATTCCTATGTTTTAGTTGTTGTTATCACAGTTAGTAGATGCAGCGTCTTTCAGTTAAATAAAGCTAATGTTTATTTGCTTGGATTTGTCTACAACAATTTATTTAACTGAAAAGAAATGGATAGCAAGTTTATTTAACCAAGCGGTTTTGATGCCGATCCTAATTCCAAGCAAGCTAGTAAAGAGTGGAGGCATTGGTATTTTACGTTTTTGAATTTTGTAGATTCTTTTCCTGCTGAGCCTGCAATACCTAATGAAGATAAATTGAAATGATTAATTGCTCATATCAGCAAAGATGTATACGATTATGTGAGTGAATGTCTTACCTACCCAGAAGCGATACAAACCTTGGAAATACTTTACGCTAAACCTAGCAACATCATTTTTGCAAGACATTTGCTAATGACATGCAAGCAGCAGCAAGCGCAGTCTTTAGACGACTATTTGCAGAAATTGAAGAAATTGGCAAAAGATTGTAATTACCGATCAGTAAGCGTTGATGTTTGCCGAAGTGAAGCAATTCGTGATGCTTTCATATCTGGTCTACTATCTACATCGATTAGATCTAGACTGCTAGATACAAGAGACGAATCGAAGACATTAGAAGCCATATTCAATCAAGCCCGATGTTTTGACACGGCTCAGAAAAGTACGAAGAGTTATACTGCGACTGATGGCAAAGCTATTGAAGTTAGTCCGGTTTCTACAATCGAAAGTTTTGAAATGAGACTTGCACAGGTTGAGCCGTTTTGTTCCGAAAAGCCTTTTAATGCTTGTTTAATTTGACTGCACATAAAGAAATTCGAACGCTGCGGTATAAATCAACTCCAAGAAATTTCAATGTCCCGCCCAAAGAAGTAAGTGCTTTAAATGCGGTAGCTATGGACATTTTGCGAGATAATGTCGCTCCCGCATTAAAAGGTCTAATTGTTCAATTGTTTCTAATGATAATGATGTAGCAGTTACAAACGATACCGCTGGCGTCCCTGATATTGTAAATGTACATATATTGGTAAACAATGTTGCCGCGAACGCCTTAATTGACACCGGTTCAACGTTGAGTTATGTCAATTAAAAATTTGCTATTGCAAATAGATTTCAACTTAGTAATGAGAGTAACGGGATTGGTTTAGCGGTAACCGGAAACTGTTTTCAAAGTAAAGAAGTTTGTTTGTCTACAATTCGTGTGCAAAATCGAACCTACTGCGATGTAAAACTGCATGTTCTTAAGGATTTACTCACCGATTTTATTGTTGGGCAAGATATTTTAAGGTTACATGATCAGGTTCAATTTATTTTTGGTGGTCCAACACCTTAGTTGTGTATTAATGCGCTGAAATGTATTAAGAGGAATGTTGTGCCACGATTGTTCGAACATTTAGCAAGTGACTGTAAACCTTTAATCAAGAAATCGTCTAAGCATTCTATGGTAAACGAAAAGTTTATTGCTGAAACAATAAATAGATAAACAATGACTTGAAAGAAGGAATTATAGAACCAAGCTCTTCCCCTTGGCGCGCACAAGATCTTGTCACTGGAAACAATCATAAAAAAAGAATGTTGATTGATCGTACTGACACCATTAAAAAATATACGTTATTAGATGTCTATCCACTGCCTAACATCCAAAGTTTCATAAATAAATCGGCGCAATACTCCCACTTCAGCACTTTAGATTTTAAAAGTGCTTACCACCAGGTGGAAATTCCAATAGAAGACGGACCGTATACAGCTTTTGAGGTTAATAAAAAGCTTTATCAGAGTGAAAGAATTTTGTTTGGTCTGACTAATGCGGTTTCATGTTTACAACGGATAATTGATGATATAATTGAACGCAATAATTGTAAAAAAACATTTGCATACCTCGATAACATCACTATTTGTGGCAAGACCAAAGAAGAGCGCGATGTAAATCTTTAGCAATTTCTTGAAGCAGCAGCGAAACATAATCTTACCTTTATTAAGAACAAATGTACTGATACGTCCGATTGTATTTCGTTATTGGGTTATCAAATCCGTGATCGTACACTGCGCCCACACCATGAGCGTGTAAAAAGTTTGTTGAAGATACCGGTGCCAAAATCAAAAAAAGAGTTGAGCAGGGCAATCGGCCTCTTCGCATATTATGCAAAATGGTTGCCTCGCTTCTCTTGTAAAGTAAAAACCCTGGTAGAATCGCGAACGTTTCCTTTAAACAAAAATGGTATACGCTGTTTTATCAGTTGAAAAGTGAATTAGCTGATGCGACACTAGCAAGTGTAGATGAAAATGCGCCGTTTACATTGGAAACCGATGCTTCCGATGTTGCTGTATCTGCAGTTCTTCAGCAAAATGGTCGACCCATCGCCTTTAGATCAAGAACGCTTAATTCAAACGAGAAACGTTATGTAAGCGTTGAAAAGGAAGCTGCAGCTATTGTTGAAGCGGTCCGGCGATGGTCGCACTATTTATTGCCTTGCGCAAATTTACCATAACAGATAAAATTCTGTGGCTTTTATGTTCGGTAATTCTCGGCGTAACAAAATTAAAAAATGATAAAATTATGCCGTGGAGAATAAAATTGAGTCAATATTGTTATGATATCGTTTATCGTCCAGGAAAATTTAATGTTGTTTCTGAGGTATTGTCGCGGGCATATTGTGCTGCTGCAACTGTAAATGCGCTTCATAGAATTCATGCGAGTTTATGTCACCCGGGAATAACTAGAATATATCACTACATCCAACGAAGAAATTTCCCATATTCGCTTGACGACATAAAAACGATGACTAGTGCCTGTGCAATTTGCTGTGAAATTAATTAAGCCAAAGTTTTTTAAACCGCCTCTTGCGAATTTAATTAAAAGTTCGCAACTTTTCGAAAGAGTAAGTACGAATTTTAAAGGTCCTTTGCCTTAAAAAAACAAAAATCATTACATTTTTACTGTTGTCGATGAGTTTTCACGATTTCCCTTTGTTTTCGCTAGTAACGATACCAGTTCTCGCACAGCTATGTCGTGTTTAAGATCACTGTTTAGTTGGTTTTCCTGCTATTGTGCACAGTGATAATGCAAAGTGTTTGCATCGAAAGAGATTTAAGGAATTTTTTAAACGAACGGGGAATCGCGAGTACGTTTTCCTCCGTGTATAACCCTCGTTGTAATTCTCAGTGCGAACGTTTTAATGGCATAATTTGGAACACTATAAAATGGCACTCCGCACAAGCGGGCTTAGAAATCGCTAATTGGGAGATAGTTATCCCAGAAGTTCTTTACTCTTGAGATCATTACTTTCCACAGCTATGAATGAAGTTCCCCATGATCGTTTTTTAAAATTCACCGTCGTTCAATGTTTTATACAAACGCTCCAATCTGGATGACGGAACCTGGACCTGTGTATGTGCGTAAACATGTACGAGATAAGTATGATCCTGTTGTACAGTAGAAGAAATGGATTTGCTCCACGCTAATCCGAATTACGCCGTCGTACAATCACCCAAAGGCTGCGAGGTTACTGATTCCGCCAGAGATATTGTACCTATTCCAGCCGCTCCAGGAGAAGCAAATGAGTCCAGAGTCTTTCGCAAAGTAACGAAATTCCGTTTCTACATTAGAAAGAACGGACAGCGGTTTGCCTGATCTTCCAGGAACAATTAATGATTCGGATAATCAACCTGATCTGCAAACTTCATTAAATTGGCGCTCCAGTTACCAAAGACGACCCCCCGATAGATTAGAGTACGATTAGTTGACTGTTTTGCTTAGTATTTATTTTCTTAGCCCTACCTATTTTCGTGTATGCTTTTCTCTAACGTAATCTTTACTTTCTTGCAAGCGAGGGTGAATGTCGCGTAATCGAACCCGCATTGTGCGCGCGTGTACTGTACTAATTACACGTCATCTCCCTGCATAATTCGTGGTGTGCTTACGGCTGCCTTGGCAGTTACGCGCATGATAAAATTCCTATGTTTTAGTTGTTATCACAGTTAGTAAATGCAGCGTCTTTCAGTTGAATAAAGCTAATTTTTATTTGCTTGCATTAGTCTACAACAGGGCAGTGAGCTCGGGTTCGGCATGCGTGCTGCACAATGTCACAGATGGTACTCCTTAGTGACATCTGTTCAATAACTCGCTGTATTTTTTAAATTTTTATTTTGAAAATGACTGAAATTTAAAGCCAAAGCAGTGCCGCAAAGTATCTTTGAACAAGGACACAACAGAACCAAGCGAGCAGGCTTTGAACCGCAATTGTCTCAATTGCTTAATGCTCACAAATGCAACTTATTAAAATGTTATAGAACCGCATAGACTACAATTAAAAGCATTGTGATACCGCATTTTATGATACCAATGAAATACAAGACGCTTAAATGTTTTAAAACAGGCTTACAATTTATACGGTGTCCAGGCTTTTGGATTGCCATGTATAAAGATTGCCATGGTTTCTATCAAGTCCAAATGGCTAAAAAACGTACAAACAACCTATTTTCACCAAAAATCATGACATATTTACAACACCTGTGAAATTTGGTCGCATCGCTGCAATGTCTCGAGTTGGATTTGAGACGCAGTGGTTCGAGACGAGACTTTTGGAATCACGAGACCGAAACAAGACCGAGATTTTCAAAACGTGTTTCGAGACATATCTCAAGGTATCCACCTCTGATCAGCAATCGATTATTTTCAAGGTTTTTGATTTAATTTTAGTTGGGCCTTCCTTTGCCGGCGCAGTGTTTCAAGTCGCAGGAAAAAAAGCAGTTTTTCTCATTTTGGCCATCGCTGCTATTGTTATTGCTGGATTTGTTGTTTTTATTAATGGAATTAAAATTCAAAAAAGAACAGAAGTAAGTGTCTGAATGCATTTTTTACCGTACATCAATTTTACGTAGTTTTTTAAACTTAAAAGTAGGTTACTACTAAATAATAACAAACTATATTGTTTGAAAATTTTTTCAATTATATTTCAAAGGAAGTAAAAACTGAGAAATTCCTAACTCTGAATTTAGGAAAACGTTCCAATTCCTTTATCATCTTTGCTCACTGATCCGTATATCATGTTAACGGCCATTACTTTGATGTTCGGAAAGCTGGGAATAGGAATTTTGGGGGCAATTCAACCTTTGTGGATGTTGGAGACAATGTGTTCACAAAAGTGGGAGTTGGGTAACTAGATATAAGGACAGTAAAACTTATCATAAAAGTGGCATCATAAGCTTCATGATTGTGATGTATTAACCATACGTTGATATAATAAAATAAATAAAGTTAGAAAGTTACTGTGAATCCTTGCAGTGATAACTATTTTAATGGAAGAATATTTAATAGGAGTAGCGTTTCTACCGCTCAATGTGGCATATTTGGCTATAATTAACATCACTGCAGTGTTTTGTCAAAAAATTCCAAGATGGCTGGTTGTTTTCATAGGTTTAATCCTTGTAGGAGCTGGATGTTTTAGTACGCCTTTTG
Organism: Diplosoma virens; assembly: GCA_963680785.1. Taxonomy (NCBI): domain Eukaryota; kingdom Metazoa; phylum Chordata; class Ascidiacea; order Aplousobranchia; family Didemnidae; genus Diplosoma; species Diplosoma virens. Next base: position 17,180,226 of record OY796882.1, read on the forward strand.
CACAAAAGTGAGTTTAGTTTATTATACGACTAAGAGGTTGTACAAATATTTTTTATTACTATTAAAAATCGAACAAGTTTGTTATCCATATTAGCGAATTTAATGATGTAAAAATTTAGCCTGGCCGAGATGATTCCGCCAGGAGTTATTCATGGGTTTGGAATAGCACTGGTTGATTCCAGTATCTTTCCTATGATGGCTGTGTTGGTAGATACACGTCACAATTCCATCTACGGAAGCGTTTATGCAATTGCAGATTTGTCTTTTTGCCTTGCGTATATAATTGGTGGGTGAAAAGTTAATTTACTGTAGATTTAAATTTTGCTCATTAGCTTGTATAAGTCTACGTTCCAGAAGCAGTATTTTGTTATCATTTTATCTATGATTAAATACTGTGACTCTCAGAAAAACGAAGGCGACGACTTTCTCAGTGTAACAATGAAGTAATTAAATCAAGCTGTTTTCGGAGCTTAATATTTTTAAAATATTTTATAAGGATCGCTCGAGAATCAAGATTCTTCACCAATATTTGCGTTGATATTGTTGTGGTTAAGTTTGTTTAAATGAACTAATCGTCAAAGCTCTGTTGTCTCCAGCACAGGTGATTCCAGACCAGGAATCGGGCGTACACAAGCTGTCCCAACTAACAAAACGAAACTTCTCTAAATTTTTTTATGGTGGCTAAAAACATCAGCTGTTACGAATATCAAAAATGCGTTTAAAATACCTTAAACACATTTTACTTGCGACAACGGGTTTCTGCGCAAATGTTTTTTTTTTGGCGCGTCAACTAATTGCATGTTTCTTTAAATATTCTCAGATATCAGTTTAAATCAGGAGCATGGTCGAGTGGTTGAGAACACCGTGGTTGATGGCGAAAGTGATCGAGACGGTCGCGGTTCATAACCTAATTGTGTTATTCTGTTATGCTCTTGGGAAAGTTATTGAAGTGCAAAGGGCACTTTTTGTTACTTGGCGGTTTTAGCAAGCAGTTCTAAAGTTCATTCATATCTGTAAATAGAAAATTAGAAAACGGCCATCTTCAAAGGGAAATTTTTGGAATAACTATTAGATGCATAAGCACTGTTGCTACCTTGCAGGGTTTGTTGACAGAAGTCAACAAATGCTTTCGCCATTGCGATTGCGTAATTAGATGGGGGCACTGACAGCATTACCTTTTTGTACTTACAGCTCTCAAAATTTACAACATGAAGTTCATTTTTATTATTTTTTAAGATTTGTGGCTTCTACCAAATGCAAAACTGCACTGGTAGAAACGAAACAGCAGACTGTCCCTGATAAGAGTTTAAAACTGGTGGTGGTGGTGGTTTTACCCGACCCATTCTTAGGGATGGGGGCGCGGATCAATTCCGCGGAATCCCAATAGTCGGGCGACTCCCCACGGACGGGACCATAGGTCCAGAAGAGAAGGGGTGTGGCCGAAAATGGCCCGACGCAGAGGGTCTAGTACAGGGCAGTCGAGCACGAGATGTGAGAGATCCTGTGGTTCAGAACCACAGTTGCTGCAAAAAGGAGTCTCGGCTCGACCAACCCTGTGGAGATAAGAGTTGAGGAGAGTGCTGTGCCCGTTGCAGCGTAAACGGGAGAGAGCACAGCGAGCGGAGCGAGGGAGAGTAAGCTCCTCGGGAGATACTGTAGGGATTTGGTGTTGGAAGAAACCAGATTGGACACTACGTCTCCAACTGGTGTAGAGGGATAGCCGTTGGGAGGAGATAAGGGGTGTGAGGGATACTGATATACTGAGAGTTTAAAACTCGAAACCATGGTCGGGCAGTGAGCTCAGGTTCGGCGTGCGCGATGCACAATGCCATAGATGGCACTCTATAGTGCCATCTGTTTTATAACCAAATATCTATTTTTTAGCGCTAATTTTAGTAAAATAGACTACACGTAAATTAAATTGTTTAAAGCGAATTCCATAATTTCTTGCTGCCTATTAACAATTGTTATTATAATCGTGCGTTTCAAGATTAATTTGTCAGCCAAATTGTCGAGATAAAAAATTGCTGATTTTTAACTCACTAATTAAAAAATGTTTTTAACTTTGTCCAGGTCCACTTTACGCGGGATTCCTCACTAAAGTGTTGGGATTTCGATGGCTAATGTGGATTTTTGCAATCATCGTTATTGCGTATTCGCCATTAATTTTGTTTCTTCGAAAACCAACTTCGCTCAACGAAGAGACAATGGTGAGTATTACAGTACAATGCACCAACTCTCTGATGTAAAGCTTAAAACTTTTAAGTAATTTTTTTTTGATAAATGCAAAATAACGTTTGTTTAGTTTGATAAAAAAATCTTTTCATGATCATATGACGTATCAAGGTATACGAATTTGCTCTGCAAGAAAGAAAAGAAATTAATGATTTAAATTTTTTTTGAATAAAAGATTGCCATGAAAAAAGTACATAGTAATAGATTATTATTTAACATCATTTATATAAGTTTCTCATGTTGTTTTTCTTTTGGTGTTGTAGAAAAAGAGAAATCTTGTTGTGGATATAGTATGTGGCCTGCCGCTTTGATTCTGATGCGAGTAGCATACCGCTGATTTGCGCTACTCGTATAGTGTGGCCTAGTAGAATTTGATGTGTCTAGCCTACTAAGAAAGCCTTTCCATTTCCAACTCCATATCATTCTATCCTGCCCACGAGATTTGTTGTTTGCTAGTCTGATGGGATCCTCATGCTTCTCACATAAATCTTGATCCTGTAGAACACCCTTGTCTTGTAAAAATGATGTGACACTTTCGTCACTGGCAGCAACTGTCTGATAAATTCTCGCAGCAACGTCTTCGAAGTGGTTAAGATTAATGAACAAAGTTAGATTTAACACTAAAAAAAGAAAGATAAAAAATAGAAATATCCACTTACTAAACATCCTTTATTGTTAACAGTATTTTTATTACTGCCGGATTGGTGAATAACAGGTGGGCCACCTAATATACAGGCACCGAATATATTTTATTTGGCCTGATTTGAAACGACATAAAGTAGTTTATCAAAAGCTTGTCAAAAATCGAAGAGTTGTTTGTTCGAATAAGTTTGTTTATATCAAACTAGATGAGTTTTACTAAATTTACTTTGGATGTTAATTCAATTAATTAATTTGTTATGTTAACAGCCAATTTTGCACCATTCTGAAAGCAAAAATGATGATTATGTTTCTTCTTCAAACGGGGCTATGGTAGATGCAACATCTGAAGATGGAAAAGACTAATAAAAAAAACTTCATTTAATTTTTCATTCATTCAATGCTGGTCAATGATAAGTTTATTACACCAAAGAATGATTTTTAACTTTGAATTTTAACTTATTGAATCAAATTGACTATGACGTTGATATTGCTGTTTTTGGCAGCAAGTTATTAATTAAAATACCGTGCGATTCATAAGTCTCCGTCTCTAAAACTAAAATAAAACAACAGTAAGGACAAACTAAGTATTGAGTTACGTTATTCCACAACAAAACACAATAACAGTAAGAACAAATAACGGTAAATAACAAGCAATTTCAAAGCAACTTTTCAAAATGTTCACCATCTTGCTCCAAACAGAGATTGCACCATTACCTGAAGCTTGAATAACATTTACAGAAGACTTCTTGATTGATGTTTGTTAATTCATGTGAAATTGCTTCAAGCTCGTTGAGCGTTGTATAATTGTTTTGGATTGCATAAAATCGATCTTTGATATAGCTCCATAGCCACAAGTCCAATATCGTGAGGTCTGAAGATCTTGGTGGCCATTTCTTGGGCCCTCTACGACCAATCCACCGCTATGGAAAATGTTGATCAAGTCATTGCCGCACTAGAATACTGAAATGGGACGGGGCACCATCGTGTTGATACCAATGTTGATTGTCATTTCCAATGAAAGACAACAGCTTTTGATTTAAAACAGTGGCATACCGCTCTTTAATTGTTCATTGTTTCACAACTGATACTGAAAGTTACACCAAGATCGTATGTATTTACTAGACACGGAGACTTATGAATCGCGCAGTATATAAAAGTAGCTGAAAATTACTTATTCTATAGCTTTCAAAGAAGCATTAACGCAGTTATTTTTAAAGCATAATTTTCAAGCGATTGATAAAATGCATAAACGAAAGTAATTGAGGGCAAATGACATATTTCTATGTGGAAGCACTTTTCACACATTTTTAACCGCTTGCAAAGGCATTGCGCTAATTTTCAATAGCCAGAACAATAATATGCGGATATTAACTTGGTAAAACAGTAAAAAAATAACTCGTTTTTATTTGTAAAAAATATTCGTAAAAATTAGAATAAAATGATGTTTGCATTGCGTCGTAGAGTGAAAATAGGTTAATTAAAATTACAAAATTTTTCGAAAACTGGTCATTTATTTTGTGGACTCAAAATAAAAATTTCGCTTCATTTTTATTATAACTATCGTTTCACAAAAAACTTTGCAGTTTTTTTATTTGGTTTTATTTCACAAGAACCTGAGACACATTTCAAATTAGTAAGCAAGAAAACACAAACTTGATACTGATTGATGATAAAAACGCAGCATAACATTACAACACAAGGTTTTAAGGAGGACTACATAACTGCGCTTGTGTTAATGCACAAACGTGAAATCAATTATTGAGCGGTGTTGCCATTTCAGTATAATTGTTAAGACATTTTTTATTTTGTCACGTGCAAACTAAATTTAAGTCCGGTTCCACAAAATTTCGAAAAATGAATGTAAATGTCAAAAACTTGTTTTCTTTTAAGTTAATTTTTGCTTTTTGAAAATTCTGTGAAAATTTTATTTTGCTTCTGCAAAATATTGCCTTGGCATACTTTCGGGAATCACCCACAGAAATTTAACTTCTAGCAAGTTTCTAATCATTCTAGAGCAGAGTTTCTAAACTGTGGTCCACTGAACTCCCAGAGGATCCAACCGTTTTTTTTTTTTTATAAAAACAATGAACCATCTACATTTCATTGCTCCAAAAGCATTCTTAAGAACTTAAAATCAGTTGTTTGGGAACCAAGTAATTCCATTCAACAATGAGGTAAAGACCTTTTTTTTTTATTAAACTCCGCTTTAAAATATCTCACTTTTAGGAACACCACGTATAATTTTTTCTAGTCAAAAATTCAGTGAAGACCAAAAACAAAAAAATGTCACCAAATAAAGTCCCGGTACGTTTCCTTTTTTGACCGTAAAGTGAAGACCTTTTTTTATCTTCACTGGACTTTCGTATAATATTTATACTGTAATTCCATAGGCCTCACAAAATTATCCAAGGGGTCCGCTTCTTCCAATGAGTTAGAAACGCTGTTGCAGAAAAACTTTTTTTAGTATTGCGGATGCTCACTTTTAATTGGTTTTTATCAAAGGAAGAATTTAAGTAGATTAAAAACTATATGGTTTTGTAGCAAATCATCTATTTTTTCAAAAAGTGCATAATGACGTGTTGAAAAAATACAACAATACAACTTCAAAGCGCATCTATCTAGAAGAATTTTTTTATTTTGCGATTTCGTCGAGCCATATTGCCTCATTTTGTTTCATGATATGTTGATATGTTTGAGATTTCGTTTCTTATTTAAATTTTTTTATTTGAGCTTTTAGTGTTTTTTATAGCGATATGGCTATAAGTTTGTGATACTTGCAAAGACCGCTAAGAAGAGAAAAGCGTTTTTCGATTATTGCGTATTGCTTGATTGTTGCTAAATGCCTCAAAATAGCGTTGATTGATTGATAAGGAAACAATGAACCGTGACGTCACCGATTGCGATCTTGATAAAAATCGTGCTTTTACCTACTCACGCTGTAGAAAATTTGAACATATTTTTGTCACAATTAAAACGTTTAAAAATGTCAAAGATTCAAGAAAGTTTTGGGGAATTTTAAAGCATAAATTATATGCGTGTCGACAGCGAGGTCGAGTGGTTAAGAGCACCGAGATTATGATCGACATGTTCTTGGTTCAAAACCTATTCACGCCATTTTGTTGTGTTTTTGGGAAAGACACTTTACGGCAATTTTTCTGCTCAGAGGTCGTAGAAAGCGATTCTAAATTTTAGTCATAGGATCTTTATAACACTAAAAAACAATAAAAAAATTCAACCAAACAGCTATATTTTGGTATCTCCGGAAGCAAGTGGGGGTAACTGCTTGCCCTATGTATAGCGCTTCCGTCGCTTTCCTGCGAATCGGGAGGATAAATATAAAAATAAAATGAAAAATAAAATGAATGAAATTCTAATTAAATTTATTGCTATTCATCTTATCCTTTTTGGTACAGCAAAACTCTGTAGTCTCCCAATCATCACTTTTTTACGTGAAAGGTTTCTGTTCTTAAAATGCGGGTCATTTTTGTTGCTTTTTCTCGTGCGACGTTGCCAAATTAGTTGATCGAAATTCACGCGGAAAACTTCAGATTTTTGTCGTTCGGTTACTGATCTTTTTTATGCCGAATCGTTGGAAAACGTGGGCAAAAATTTACTAACTTCGGCCGTTTATTTTTGGAGTTATATCATATTTCTCTTTGAATAAATCATAGGTATTGTTTTAATCTGAAGTGATTAATAGCCAACACTTAAGATTTCCCCCAGGTTACTTTGAATGTTGCAGTTGTGTAAAAAATTTTTCTAACACAATCTTCTGTCTAATGCTTTTTAAAATTAGGATAAAATTTTTTTAATTCGCAAAACAGCATCAGTGAAAAGTTAAATTACTCAGATTTCAAACAGCAAAAAACTCTTCATAGTTAAATGGCTACGGCAATAGGTAAAGTTTTATCTTTCCGTAACGTTCAGTCGCGTGAGCTCAAGATAGCACGTGATCAGAGTAGCACATCTAACTTATTCATCGCGTGAGATCGCAGGTTAGAGCAGCAACTAAAAATTTTAAAAATTTCGAAAAATTTTTTTGCACGTTATGAAATTGGTTATTTAAAAAAATTTGCTTTTCAAGCGCAAACTATTTCTCCTGCATTAAATGAGGTCATAAGACTGAAAATGTTTCAAAGAAACGTATGATTTTAACTCTATTGGAAGTGTTAGTTCTCATTGCCAATGTAGAGTATTATGACATCATAATACTGGTATGTTATAACCTTGCCTTGTGCATTGCTACAGTTCAGTCGTTGTTCCTTACATTAATAAAAAGGCAGTTGTTTTGAGCTTGTAGTTTTAAGCAATTATACATCATCTTATGCTCAAAAAAGTATTTGACGACGAAAATGCGTACAATAAATTAATTTTTTGCTTAAAATGTGTTAAATCAGTCTTAACCATAGACAGTCCATTAAAAAAGCGATGTGCTTTTCAGTTAAAGACGAAAAAATTTTTTCCTTTCGATTCGCTTTCCAAGGCAAACTTCTTAATTTTCAAACTCCTTGCTTTTTGGCTAATTTACAGTTAAATCACTTTTAAAAACCCTTTTGATAGATAGCGACAAATCCCTTTGGTAGGCTACTCTGGGTTTTCTGTGGTTTATTTTGCGTTAAGTTACTGTAGAATCCTGGTAATCGCACCATTCACAGGAGATTAACTGGGCCATCGAATCAGTGAGGTTCAGCAATAACCTAATTGTATCTAAGGTTATTAAATGGAAAGGCACGAAGTCCTAGATTCTAGGGTCCCGAAACAGACGCATGAAGATTTCTCCTCAGGAAGATATGAGTAAAGATTGGCAAAACAAATTTCCGAAAATTGTTCAAAAACGATATAAATACCTTGCGATACTTTAATAAATAAAAATTTCTTTTTAAGACTTATTGCTTTTAAAATGCCTCAGGTGTCTTAATTTGACCTTAACGTAGGCACAGCGAGGTCAGAAATATGATAAAAAATTTTGTTTAGGGTTTTCAGTATTTTTAAAAAGTTTACTCAGACTTCAATTTCAATCAAAATTTCCAAAGCCAACTCCTCAACCTTGATTCTGTATTAGGTTCATTGATCAATCAAAGTTGTTGCGCACAATGACTGTCACAATTTTACTAGAGAATCCGAAAAGACCAGTTAAACTAGGTAACCCAAATACCTGCGCTAAAGTGAAGCTGTGTTTATGCATGCCAATTCTAGAAATAGTTTGTTGCGAGACTGAAGTTCTTTATACGGTAAGTTTTGGCTAAGTACGATGAATTCGCTAGAAAAACTTTATACAAAAAATAGAAAGAACCACAGCTTTTAACTATAAAGAATATATTCGCAAACAATCAAAGAAACTTGAACAACATTCGTAAAACTTGGATCTCAAGTTTCACCCAACTTTAAAGTAATTTACAGCACTAACAATCACTCAATAACTTTGTACTGAATAATTATGAAAGTAAATTAACACTCCGGTGGCTAATATTAAACTGAATAGTTTGTCCGCCAAACAGGCTACAACAATTATTTTATTTTTTTTTTTATTTCTATATTTATCCTCCTGACTCGCAGGAAGCGACGGAGGCGCTAATACATAAGGTAGGCAATTACCCCGACCTGCTTCCGGAAATGCCAAGATATTGCTGTCCGCTTGTAATTTAATAGAGATATGACTGTAATTTAGAACTGCTTGCCAAGACCACCAAGCAGGGTAGAGTGCCGCAAAGTGTCTTTCCCAAGGACATAAGAAAATGGCACGAGTGGGTTTTGAACCGAGACCATGTTGGTCACGAGCCCGGCGCTTTAACCACTCGACCACATTGCTAAAACAATTCTATCTCACTATAGAATTAATTTCCAAGGCGTCAACACTGGCCTTTCAACAACTTTACCACGATCACGCAGGAACAGTACGACCAAATGATTTTAAATACTTTACTGGAATGAATAAATAACAAACTGCGAGCTACATATCGTACATCGACCAATTTTACCCGATAAAAATTAAAGATATTAAAACGGACGAGAATTTTTAGATTAATCATTATACTGCACTAATTTTACAATCGTACAAAGCATTTATAACGTCATAAATACAATCATATGACAATCGTATGATAGAAAATACGTTATGTGACTTATATAAAATCGAACTTGCTTAATTGCATTAGATACTACCCTACTTTGAATGCTGTAGGCAAAATTACGTCTTGGAAAGTTGCGATATTTTCTAATGTAAAAGATTACGGAGGTGGTAAGTTCTTTTTCCGTAAAATCAAAGCAGAAGATTTGTGTGCTGGGCGATACTGAGCAACGCTACTCGTAATGACGCACGTAAAGCCCTGATGCATTGCGGCTACAGCCGGCAGAAAGCTAGGTTCCTAGAAATTATAAAAAACAATGAGTGTAACTTAAGGCTTCTGTACATGACAAGCTGTAAAATTTAAAACTTTCTCTTCAAAACATTGTTAATCGAGTTTTGGACAAAGTTTTTCATCTGCTACGTCTTTGTCTAAAGTAGGCTGCATTGAGGCCCACTTAATGTTTTTATGCGGCCCTCCCCTTACTCAAATTTTTTAGTTATATTTTCATGACTGTATAGAATTCCATGTTACTGCTGTTATAATGACGAGAGAGACAATGTAAATACATCAGTTGATTGCTGCGTTGAATGACGTCCAATGAACTGATCTATGAATTCTTTTGTGGGCAAAGCTTGTCATAAAAACGCTTGCCCCAAGCATCATTTTCAGTGCTCACATTGTTTTGCAATTATATTGATATTAATTGTGCTATTTCCAAACATTTTTTACAATATCAGGTGATAGTTTGTTAATGACTTTAGTGGTAGTAAAGATAGTCACATTGAACCAATGCGGAGTGATTTGGAATAAGATTACAGTAGTAGCAGCGATGCTGTTAAGTGATAAAAATGGGAAATGGGTTAATTTATTAGGAGGTGGAAAGAGGATTAGACATTATTTGAGATTCTAGGTCCAGTTGTTCCTAGTTGGCGAAGCTCAGCTGACTGGATGCCTGAAAGTATGAGTATGTGGTCCGTTGGAGAGGGATGCAGGCATCCAGTGACAATGTGCAAGGCGTCATTCAGGACATTGTCTATGAGGTGAGTGTTAGTGCCAAAATGGCCCTGCCTAGTTGCGAGCTCAATTTAATTTAAAACACGGACTAATTTATTTTCTCGCATCACGTCATTTTTAAAATCGGCGCTTTTTTGTTAGTTTCTGCGAGACAATTTCTTTTAATAGTTAGCATCTAGGTCTTTTTCTTTCTTTTCTTTCGCTGATTTTGAATTAATGTAACGTTCTTGTTTGGAAAACTTAGAAGTGGATTTAGTTAGTAAGTCATTTTTTGTGTAATTGTTTTATTCGTTGTATTAATTAATTTTATGTTTAATAGAAAACCGTATCCATACAAGGAACGCGTGGTTAACTTCTACTATATTACGCTAAAAATCTGGCCGTAATAGTGAGTATAAATGCTGCAACACCAGACTGGTACACAATACTCCGCTACTGAGTAGACCAGGGATAGGGCAGCTGTCTGCAGTGTTTTGGTACTAGCACCCTATCCTGAGCCTACAAGTTGCCTCAGCAACATGACGCGCGAAAATAGTTTTTGCGCAATGCCACTAGATGGTGACGGAACGTGAGTGATCTGTCGAATTTTACCACAAATCAAGTTAGAATTGGACAAAATGGTAAAAGTATATCGCTGTTGCAAGAATTTAGCTAACGTTTGGCCTCTCGGTTGTTTAAAGGAAAGGCTGCCATTTCCTTCGTAGTGTGACTGAGCTTTAGCTCCCAAGACTGGAGATACACCAAATTGTATCATATCTCAACTTCCAATTTCCAGAAGAGTAGTCCCCTCAAAAAGCCTTTTAATTTCCAAAGCAGTTCAAAGTCATATCTTGACTTCCAATTTCCAGAGAAAAAGTCCATTCAAAACCCTTCCAATTTCCAGAGGAGTGCAACAATGCTAGATTGTTTGCGTAGATAAACTTTCTGGAAATTATGGAGGACAGATCCTACATATAGAAGTTGAAAAAGAGGAGTATCAGTAATAAAAGTAAGCTTCAGTAATAAAAATAAAAAATGTTTCGTTATGTTGGGAGATTTGTTGTTTTACAGAATATTGCAAAAGGTACGCGCATTTGTGTGTTTAATAACAATGATACGTGTACAGTTGAGAAATCTTATTCTTATAACAAATTTTATGAAATCGGAAAAATATGAAAATTAGTCATTGTGTGAAGTGTAATGAAGAAAAAAATTGTAATGGGGGGCGTGGTTAAACTTAATAATAACTATTTGAAAAAAAAATATGGATTGAGCGGAACATGGTAGAAGAGAAAAAGTACGAGTAAAATAGTCAGGAGGCTGTGGCTAGGCTTGATGAGGCTTGATGAGGATGAATATATTGATTAGGAAGATGCATATATTGATGAGGAGAATGCGTATATTGATGAAGAGGAATCACACATTGATGAGAAGAAAGCATATATTGATCAAAAGGATGAATATATTGATGGGTAAGATGCATATCTTGATGAGGAGGATGAATATATTACAAAGAATATATATATCCGCTATCTCAATACATTCATTGCCGTACTTTCCCGTGGGCTGGGGGCAATTTCTCACCCCCATATATCAAAATTTTGGGCAAAACCAAAATTTTTCGGGTAGCGCTGGAAAAAATTTGGCAAAATCAGGGATTTTAGGGCAGTGACAAAGAATTGTTGGGAAAAAAACTTTTTGTGCGTTGAAAGTGAACACTAATTGCAGGAAAAAGTATACGAATTTAGGTAATAATCTTTTTCTTGCTCTTCAACCTAATTTTAAACAATTTTTTTTCTTATCCGTAAAGTTCTAAAAAATCAAGATTCAGGAAAACGTCTCAAAATTTGGGAAAAACTTTACTGCCCCAATTTTCTTGGCTGATACACCTATGAACACATTGACAATAAATTAAACCTTTTGTACGAGAAATAGAAGTAAGCAACACTACCATTGATAAATTGCAACCGTTATCAATTAAATCGTGACGCGCCTTGATGTCTAAGATAGCAGTTTTTGTGAATACCAATAACATGTGAAACCGCAAAGAAACGCAAACAGATAAGCAATAAAAAATTCGTTTTAAATGCGTTTTTAAATAAATTCGATGAGTTTGGATTCAGAATATAACTAAAATACTTTCATAGGTAAACTACCAAATAATAACTTAGGCTAATTGTCCGAATGTGTTAAAATGTTAACATTATTAAAATCAATCCGATGGTTCGGGTTTCCAATTAAATGTTTGGTTTTTGGAAAGTCCGAGATTGCGTTCTTTTATTCTGAATTCGAAGTTTCTTTTTGTTTTGTAATGTAACTATCGCCACAACTACAAGTAATTTTGTACACAATATTTGATCGACGAAGCACTGATTGTTTATTTTTAAGTAAACTATTTTTCAATGTTAAAAATGTCAATGAAACAGGTCTGTCGGCACTTGCTTGTTGATTGGCTTGACCATTCTTACTATATGTTAAAAATCTTTTTCACAAGAATGAATTTAAAATTAGGATTTATTTTTCTTAAAAAGAAAGTAATTTCTTTTTTAATTTATTGCGAAATGTTTTCAAAAAAAGGTAATTTAATGAAAAAAGTTTTGATGGATCCTTTTGATTAGGTTGGCTAATAGTTCTTATGTGGCTTGAAACTTTTTGTTGAGATAATTTGAAATTTGTTTGTCGAGAAAATAATTTGGAAAACCGTTTTTTAAAGTGCAGCGGAAATATTTTTGAAATTTTTTATGAATTAATTTCTATAGTTACTGCAGATTTTAAATGCTTTATGAAGTATAGTGTTAAAACTAAGTTTTGTTTGTATTTATATGAAACATAGCTGACCCATTTCGTGTGTGATCCTGCGTGAGTTTGTTTCTTAATTCAATATTATTTTGAGTTTTCGTAATATTATAATCGAGTAAAGGAGGATGGTTGTTTTTTTCTAATTCTTTAGTAAAATATTTTTATGAAATGAGATGAATAAATTAAAAATGATATCAATTTCTATTTGATTATTGAAAGCCAAAAATAGGTTATCTACGTATGGATAAATGGTGAAAAAATATTTTTTTTCTTTTGAACCTTATTAATGATTCAGTTCATAAAGATGTCTGCCAGAGCTGAAGCCAAAAAGAGCCCATAGCTACACTGTTTATTTGTTTGTATATTTTTTTGTTGAATTAGTTGTGACTCATAAGAGTAGTTTTCGAAATCGTGTTTTATCTAATCCATAAATTGTTGTTAATTTGTTTGTAAACAGCTTTTCCAAAATTAAGTTCAATATAAAATTAAGGAGAATATTAGTAAATAAGCTTTTTACATCAAATCTTTTAGAGATAGATCATCCACTCCGGTTTGCCAACCTAGAAAATTATGAGCCAGGAGAGAAATTTCCTAGATGGCTGAAATGCTGTTGGATTTATAAGAGGATGTGAAGCTAAGACCAAGAGTTAACAAGGAAGGGGCATTTGCATATATCATGACAAAGAATTTACACCCGAATGTTTTTCAACAATTAGAAGCCACTAATATAACTGCTACTCGCATTGACAATAATGTGTTTATTTATTCATTTTTTTTTTATATATCAATAAATAGCATTCCAAATCATTAAAACTTTAACTCAATTTTTTAGATTTCATTTGTCATCAGAAAAATATAGGCCCTACGTTTATTTTAATAACAATTTTTTTTTAATTGTGCATTTTAATTAATTCAAAAATTTAATTTGAAAAACGTTTATTTTTTCGTTTTTTTTTGCGTCCGACACTTAAAAGACTGATCGCCATACCCGATTCGAAAAGGTTCAGGACGATATTTCAAGTATTGAGTTCTCAGCTAGGATTGTCTTTTAAGCGGCAGCAATAACAAAAGATCAATAAAATTAACTAAAAGTATTGTTTTTAATGTTAAAACAAACAGATATTAAGCGACGTGCTGAGCTCTACAACACCGATACACCAACACATATGAACTTTTTTAAAACAGTTAAAACATGTTGTAAAAGTATTTTGGCACTTCGATGATTTTAAATGCACAGTAAACTAAAAACTTTTTCTTAAACCATTTGGTTTACCTCGCTCCAGTTTTTCGTAATGCCTTCATCCGGAAAAATAAACATTAATATAACCAATGGAATGGACAAAACCATAACTCTTTTAAATTTTCGGTAGTCTTTAAAAAGACTTTTTACGTGAGAATTCTTTCGGCCAACTCTTGTCAGAAGAATTCGTTTGATAAATGACAAACGGCAAAACCGTGCTTTATATATGCTTTATATAGTTTCTGCGCACTCCATTTCATTATCACGATAATACATAAACGGAGAGAATTCAATTTTTTCAAAAACTTAATTTTCTACACTCATCTTCGGTTTCACTCACGAAAAAGAAATTAGCAACTCGCTATCGTTTCTTGATGTGTTAGTTGAAAAGTCTAACAAAAATTTTATTACTTCAGTTTATAGAAAACCCACATTCACCGGACAATAAACTCGCTGGGATTCATTTCGACCAATGAAGAGGAAACTAATCTTATTGGTAACTCTTGTTACTCTGATTAACCTGAAAAGCGCCCGGTATATCTAAAATTAGCTTGGATTGGAAATGTTTTTCTTGAAAACAAAACAAAATCTACAGTCAACAATTGCTTTGGATCAGTGTCGGCAAGAATGGTTTTCTCTTCAAAAAAGATGTTGCCTTCTTTTTTAAAGGATGTTTTGCCACTCATCAGTGAAGTAATGTTGTATACAAATACTTGTGCCACTGTGATACTGTATACGTAGGTAGAACGTCCCAACGATTGGAAGAACAAATTGGAAAACATGTTCCAAAATTTATTAGAAATAAAATTAAACCTCAAAAAGATCTCCCGAGACGTCAATGTAAATCCACTCAAAACGCACCTATTTCTGATTCGGCTATTGGTCAACATTTGTTAGACAACAAAATTTGTGTGGAAAAATTTGAAATCTAACTGGTTCTTCATTTTAGCTACAGGACAATCATCTTTTCATCTGGAAACGCTCGAAGCCACCTTCATAGAGTTTCATGAACTCTTTCTTTGCCGCCAGGAAAAGTTCATCAATGGATTGAAGCTTTCTCGCTTGCGGCGCAAGTGAGTGCGTAACCAATCGCGTGCTTTCTTTCTCAAACCAATTAGAGGCGTCGTTGCTTTCAAAGTCTTCTCATACCATATAAAGCACGGTTTTCTTGCCGTTCGTCATTTGTCAACGAATTCTTCTGACGAGAGCTGGTCGAAAGAATTCAAGTAAACAGTCTTTTTAAAGAATACCAAAAATTTAGGAGTTATATGGTTCCGTCTATTCCATTCGTTATTTTAAAGTTTTGCGTAACCAAGAATTTATTCAAAAATAAACATGAATAATTTCAAATAGATAAAAAGCGACAAAAAGTCCGTGAATTACTACTTAACGTTTTTAAAAAATATGCAAACAGGCCTACACACAACTAATTATATACTAAATACCGGTTTGTGAAATCGATCGTTACAACAGGCAGATAATATGCTTATACTATTATTCTCCGTGATGATTTCATTCGTATTACACAACAAAAAAGATTTAGAGCATTCAAAACAAATAAATATGATTAACAAAAAAGTAAAAGAAGAAATCATATAATAGTACGTACAATAAGAATTAATGTGAAAATGTACAACACCTTCACTATTGGCATAACAAACAGGCAGTGTAATCTATGTAAAATTAGCTATAAAATAACTTTCTCGGACCAATGTGGTTAGACAATGTATGCAAAAAATAATCAAAGCATTACTTCGAGCAAGGCTGGTGGGGGCACACATTATTGTCACAACGTAGCAAGTACAACAGGAATATTAATGACGAAAACAGTGTCACTTGAGCTTGTGTGTAAACAACGATAGATTTCATATACATTAAACTGCATTTGAAGCTATCAGGGTTGCAGAGTCGGGGCCAGATCTTAAATCTTCCGACTCTATTCATCCTTTATAAACGGCAAAAATGTTTTCCGTTTCATGAACTTTCACCTTGTGTAGCGAACATTTTTCTTTTTCTATTAGCGGTTTAAGCAATTGCCACACATAAATTGTAATATTTTCCACGGTAGACGGTCTGGTGGCAAAGTAATCAATGTCTTCATCAATGAACTTATGATCCATGTTTTTCATAACCGTATCCTTAAAAACAAAATTTTCTGTCAAAAAGACACCATTAGCCCTATTATTTTTTTTTAAACTCATTAACAAGATAATATTTTTTTTATTTTTAAAATAGAGAAAAAGTTATTTGGAAAATAAGATATAAACAAAATTAGATTTCTCTACGCTATCCAAAGAGAAAATTTCAAAAAGTAGTTGCTTGCGCCTTGTATAACGCCTCCGACCTAAGTCAAAAGAATAAATACAGTGATGAAACTTAAAAAATTTAAATCGTCTGCTTCTACAATAAGTAGAAATATTATTGATGTAAACATGGTTGTGGAGATGGAGTTGCCAAAATTGAATGTTTCTGAACGTGTCATAATAAATTAATCTACCTTTACAACCCTGGCGAAAACTGTAATTTGGGAACATTTTTTATGAGCAATGAGAAATGATCGCTTTTATATGGTAACTATAACTTTGACAAGCATGAATGTTGTTCAAATGCTCATGGTTTTTGCAGAGTTTCCAGTGAAAACATTGCAAGCTGCTTACAACAAAATGCTGGTAACTTAAAACGTACATTTTGTAGAATCCTATTGTAGTTAAATAAAAAGTATAGTTGCAGTGGTGGCCAATTAACATGGTTTTTGATCAACTATTGTCTTCATTTTGTTCTTCCCTTAAAAAAGATGCTTTACAACAAATTTTTCTGTTTGACAGCCTTGACTAACACTAAAAACAATAGAAAAACTTGAAAAGCAAACATATCTTAGAATATCAAAAAACAGTTTGCAGTATGTTACTGCAAATAGTAGATATGATGGTCGCAAGAAATCTTCAAGCATTTCACTTAAAATTGTTTTATATAGCTCAAGCAAAAGTTTATCAAAAACTTTATAAAAAGTGTACTTTTGCATCTTTAAATGCTGGAACATTTTTTTTAACAGCTTGCCAGTATACAAAAACACTTTGACAACAAAACCTTGAATTTCAAAAAAATATTTGGGGAAATTAGTAGATAAGATGTTACATACTTTAATCAACTTACAAAAATGTATTTTTTTAAAATCGATGCATCCATTACCATTCCAGTGGAATCAACTGTACCACGAACAGTTACTTTTATTCTATAAAAAATACCAAGTAAGGTTGTAAATTGTAATTTAGGTATCTCAAGAAAAAAACAAAAATACATCAACATTTACAATTTAGAATCTATACTTAAAAATTATTATTATACACAAGTCTGAATCATTTTACTGTGGTTTGTTATAGAGATATTGAAAATTTAAACAAGTGATTAGTAATAGTACAGAATTTGAAAATAGCTAACAAAAAACTCATCTCTAAGCTTCTCGTCCGACACTCGTCAGGAGATAAACCTAGAAATAAAAAAAAGAAAAATTCAATTGATTTTGTAATAAAGCTGAACGAAGATGATTGGTTGTTTGAGAAAAGCGTAACAACGCGTTTTTAGCGCAAGAGTTTCAAGTTGTAAACGAACTCTTTTGGAGGTATAAATTTGGCTTGCATGATTTGATTTATATGGTTTCTAAAGCAGATAAAAAAAAGACGAACGCCAAATGAAACAGTAAATTTTTATCGCTGTAATTTTTGGCGCACATAGGGTTATCTAAAAGGTGTTGACCAATCGCAGATTCACTAAACATAACTGGGGTTGAAGAACGAGTAGAAATATTGCTAGAGTTTAGAATTTGGCCAGTTGTAATAAATTTTGGCACGTGCTGTCGACTTCTGTCCTGTAATCGTTGAGATGTGTGGCCTACGTACCGACTATCACAGCGGCACAAAAAATTATAAACTACATTGCTGAAAAAACAAAGCAGGCAGCACATCCTTTTTAATTGCAGGACGAAGTGGGCGAGATGTAAAAATAACACGTTGTTCTACTGCAAAGAAGTATTTTCTACACTAACTTTGATTTTTTTTCAAGTCCAACCGAAGGAGTTCCCAACCAGGGCAGTTGAAGATAGACATGGCATTTCTTCACACCGTGTGTGAAGCAGGTGATGCAAAATCTTTTAATTTGTGGGCAATTGTTTTTTGAATGACGTGCTGCCTTCTCAACGATTACAGAACGAAATTCGTCAACACTTGCCAAAATTTATTAGAACCGGCCAAATTCCAAACTCTCGCACCAACATTTTAGATAATCCTATATGCGCCAAAAATTACAGTGATGAAAAATTTACTATTTCATTTGGCCGTTCGTCTTTTCATTCATCTGCTTTAGAAGCCGTTCACATCAAATCATGCAAACCAAATTTATGCTGCCAAAAAGAGTTCGTTTACACTTGAAACTCTTGCGTTAATCACGTGTTGTGACGCTTCTCTCAAATAATAACTCATCTTTGTTCAGCTCTATTACAAAACCAATTAAATTTTTCTTTCTTTTTTCCGACGTTTATCTCCCGACGAGTGTCGGACAAAAAGCTTAGAGGAGTTTTTTGTTAGCTATATTAAAGATTATAAATAAATTTTAAGCATATTATTTAGTACAGCATATGGTTTCCTGAAAAGAATAAAATTTAATTTAAACAATATTGCAACCTAACTACACCTAAGAACAAACACCAAACACTTTAACTTCGTTTGTTGAAGATTTACATGTAGTTATGTCCATGAATATGAGTGCATTTTCCATAAGTTTGCATATTTTGTTCTTTAGAGAGGCTTGGACAGTTAAGACGATGTGCAGCACATAATGCGATACGTCTAAAGCAAAAGTAGTGAATAATACTATATAATATTTTTGCACAAAAATTTAAATTGACAAAAATTATAAAAACTAACAGTTATTTATAATCATATAATGTATAATAACAATATATTTTAAAATGGTGATATAATTTGCTATCCATTCTTTATAATTACAAACTCATTTCATTTTACCTCTATATTTACCCTTCTGACACACAGAAAAGTGTTGCAGGCATAAGGTGTATTTCTTCAAATATAATGTGTGCATTCTTTTTTTTTTATTGTGAATTTACTCAACATCTGAGTACTGCACACCAGTTAGGTGTCACAGTGCTCATACTTGCCTCACAGACAGTGTCCTGAATGACGTCTTTTGCAATGTGATTGAGTGGTTAAAAGTGTCATGATCAACATGTTTTATTGTGTTCTTGGGAAAAACACTTTTTGGCATTTTCTCCTGTTTGGTGATCTTGGCAAGCAGTTCTAAATTTCAGTCATATCTTTAAAACTTAAAAACCAAAAAGAAACTTTTTATAACTGAACAGCAATATATTGACATCTCCAGAAGCAGGTCTAAGTTGCTCAATGTTTATTGCCTCTGATGCTTTACAGCAGTCAGAAGGGTAAAATTTAAAAAAAATATGTGCATTAGATATTGTAATGGAAAGGGATCAATCATATATTTTAATTTTAATAAAGTTTTAAATTAATGTAATCAGGGATACAGTAGTACTTAATTTAAAATTCATTCAAGTCTAACTTGCCTCTGATTGTACAAGAAGAACTGATGAATTTAAAATTAAAGTTTTGAATTTTAATGAATAAGCATTTTTTGTGAAAATATACTAATTACTATAAATATATACTAATTATATTTCAAATGCTTACAAGAAAAGCTGTTACAATAATCTGTGAGGGTCAAGACAGGTATGCCTTTGGAAGTTGTGATTCCTTTTTAAAAGATGTTTTTCCAACAACAAAAAGGCTACTTTAGAAGAAAAATCAGAAAACAAGATCAACAGCTATCATTGCTGCAACTGAGCTTCCAGAACATTGAATCAGTTCAAACCTCTATTGTATAAGCATAGATATGACATTGTTTCTAGAATCCAAAAGCGAGTCAAGGACTTTCATAATATTGAGTCTCACCAAAAAAAAGAAAAAGGGTGCTATCACCAGTGAAACACTTGAAAACAAAATGAAAGAGTTTTTGAAGCAATGTGGAATAGAGACCAGTAGCAATAAAAGTTTTAACAAAGATGAAAACAGGCTTTTTGGGAAAACCTATTGATACTGGAGTATCCTTGCCATAAACAAGGAGTCAAAAAGCACATTAAGCTATACACCAAAATTTCAGCAGCTGTTGCTGGATTTGGAAAAAGAGACGAGGTAATAAGGCAAAAATTACGATACATAAAACTTAAATGAAAACATTGAGTACAAAGAAAATTTAATGTCTAAAAAAATAGTGATTTGGCTAACAAAATTTTTTATTTGATTCTAATTCTCATTGTGGATTCCAACAGCAAAATCATTTGATATAGTTATGAAACAAACTGGCTTTCCTATTTTATGGTCCGGAAGGTATTAAATGTTGTATATATACATACTAATCTTTGAACATGACTTAGCAATAACTTGTAACATGGGATTCACACTGGTATTGTTATGGAATGCAGGATTCACATTGCTGTGGTTCCCAAGTTATGCAATTTTTGTTGATTTTGGAGCTCACATGACTTTTTGGGAGATTTAGCCACCTGAGTACAGGTGGCAGATATGCAAAACCACGTATCAAGTTGTTCTTAGACTTAATAACCTAGTTTTCTAATTTGAAAAAAATTTTTTTTGACTCCATCTTATTGTTTATGTGCATGTTCTATTATTTTTTTTAATCATTAATACGTGAGCACTCTAACCAAAGACACATTTTAATTTAAAAAATATGGTACTTAGAGTAACCATCAAGTAATACCACACTCCAACTTGCTTTTAAAGATACCAAGATAATGCTGTATGGTTGAACTATTTTTAGTTTTTATTCAGAGATATGAGAGAAATTTATAAATAAAAGTTGCTTGTCAAGACCACCAAGCAGAAAAAAGTACAGTAGGGTGTTTCTTCTAAGGACACAACAAAATTGTACCTATAATTTTTGAACCATGACCATGTCAATCATGCTTGAAATCAATCTTAATGACTTGACCATGCTGCAAAGTACAATAAAAATCAAAAGAATTCTTGTTGCTTAGCAACTTTTACTTTTTTTAAAGAATCAACTAATACTGTTTTGCAAATAATGCATTTGTCCACATTTATTTTAATATAAATTAGTTAATTATTTACAATATAAAAACTTTGTTGATTTGTTTAAAGTCTACTTATCAACTTTATTTTCGAAAAAGCACTGGTTATTTTTTTATGCTGCTATACCTATTTCTTTATTGAAAATTTTTATGAGATTAAAATTTTTTAAGTAGTTATTATTTGATGATCTAAAGGTTTGATTCCCATCGAAAGTTGTTTTTCTTTAGATTCTAAACCTAGTGTTATTTTATATTAATTAAAATTACAAGAAATTTTATAGTATAAAAGCAATAGATAAGACCACCAAGAAGGTAAAGGTCTTTTCAAGAAATCACCATAAGCAATTTTTTGTGAAACTAACCCAGAATCTCCCCTGTGATTACTATTGCATCTTGAAAAAATGCTTTTGCTCATAGTTTCTTTTTCATTCCTTCATGCTGCTGTAGGGGGATTCTTGGTTAGTTTCATCAATGAAAACATTTGTAGTGAGTTCTTGGAGACCCAAAGTAAACAACTCTTAAAATTTTAATAAAAAATATAAGCATTTTTTTAACCTGGTTAAATAAATTTCGCTTGATTCAGTCATAGTTAAAACTCACTTTTATTGATTAGATTATAGTCTATACAAAAAGCCTAAAACAAAAAACATAATAACACTTATGAAACATTGCAAAGTATTATAGAGTTGCATCAGTGATTCTCAACCTTTTATGATTTGTGGTCCCTTTCCAAAGACCCTCAATATCCGTGGCCCCATACTTAAAAATATGGTCCCAAAAGATTAGTGAAGACTAAAAAAAGATCTTCACTTTGAATCTGTTTTGGATCTATAAATCAGTGAAACCACTATCAAGTCACAACAAAACTGATTTAATTTTTACACAACGACAGTCGTCAGCAACCCACTTTTGGGTCATGATCCAGGTGTTGAGAAGTTCTGAGGTATGATAAGTGAACCAGCTCATGAAAATGCACTTGTTCACAATTAAACTGATTGGTAGATATATAAAAATATCTACCAATCAGTTTAATTGTGAACAAGTGCATTTTCGTTTTGTATTTTTCCACCCAAATTGGTTGGTGATGTCTAAATCTCCATGCCCCACCAAAATTTTGCCAGGGCTTACGCCCCACGTTGAGAACCAGTGATCGATATCGAATGGGTTCACGTTCAATACTCGCCGGGTTTAGTTGGTTACTTGTGTTTCTTCAAATCACCACAAGCAATTTTCGATCGTGAAACTAACTCCGAATCCCCTGTGGTTTCTATTGTTTCTTGAGAGATTCATTTTCTTTTGCTTTCTTTTTATTCCCTGCTGTTAGAAGGATTCCGGGCTAGTTTTACCAACAAAAATCGCTTACGGTGACTTCTTGAAAAGACCCGGTTACTTTTTAAATTTCAGGAAATCCCAAAAGCCTGGCAAGTCAGTTACGGCAAACACTGGAACAAATGAAATGTTGCTTTTGAGCATTTTTATTCAAAATATAACAGAGATGCCAGGTAGTCGGAAAATTTTCGGACCGTTTTTGTCTGAAATTCGGACATTTGGGACAAATTTTAAAATATTTATTTATGGTGCAATTCACAAAACCTTTTTATATGGCGTAATTTATATGTTTTATGAAAAATAACTATTAGGAAAAAACGGTCTCCCATATTCAGTATCAATTAGATCAACTAGGAAAAACAAACAAACGAACAAGAAAAACACATACCAAGCAAAAAACAATTAACAGCGGTCAGCATAACGGCTGCAATTTAGTTTTTATTGCAAAATTTTGATGTATGTCATTAATTATTTGGTTCTCTCGTGACTGGAGTACATTTCTTGCGTGCAAAACCTTGCAAACATTTTAATAAAAAAAATCGAGAAAGCATTTTTTCAGCAAAATGAAGTTCGCTTCTGATGCGCAGTATTGACTCCAGCAAGACGGGTTTTATTCGGTTTTTGGTTTTTATCTTTGTAAATGACACTATGGAAAAAAGCCATTCGACGTTTGCATTAAACACAGGGACAGACAAGCATGCCAATGCATGACCCACCAAATCTTTAAATTCTCGAGTTCACACAGCATCTGTGTATTGTAAGACTTTGAGCCAATATCATGGGGAGCTTCACCATCAATCCACTAAAAATAGCTTGGGTAACCTTGATTTAGCCAATTTTTTGTTGAAGATACAGCGGGTAGCAGGAAAGACAAACTACGAATATAAAGGCTGAACTGTTGATTCTCTTCTATATTCAAGCAATGTTTATTGTCTATGTCAAAAGCTATATACTAGCGGTCACGTAGCAATTGTTAATCAGGCACTGGATACAAAACTGCTAAGGGCTAACAATGCCCCGCTAGAAATACTGATAAAATTAATATCTAAAAGAGGTTAATAAAAATTGGCCATTTTTGGACAAAAAATCAATTGTTCGAATGAATTGCCAAATGTCGGACATTAGCTAAAGTTAGGTCAATTTATCGTTTTTTGTTCGGATTTTAGGTCACCTGGCAACCTTAAAATCTAATGCCATACAATAATGAAAAACCAATGGCTACAAATTGGAATTAATTTTCTAGGAAGTAAAAAATACTGTGATAGTTGCATCACTATTTCCGCCTCAAAATTTGATTGAATGGAGTTTTAATATCGTAAACTCGTAAAGCATTGTGTAGTAGATTTAAGTTCCCGCTTTGGAAAAAATAATTTTTAGTTCCGTACCAGAAATGAACGGACTACCAACTTTTTTTGTAGAATCCGATCCTATATTTCCCAATTTAAGCCAATTCCAAATTACTTTTACTGTATTACGTTTCTTTTTCTATACTTGTCCTCCTGACTCGCAGCAACCGTCAACCAATTATCCTAACCTACATCTGGAGATGCCAAAATATTGCTGTCCCGTTGAAATTTTTTATTTTATTTATAATTTTTATTTGGAGATTATATTTAGATTACCGGTATATTACGATCTTCGACCAGATACGACTGTCAATTTACCCGATCCAAAACATGGGCTATTTTTAAAACCTTATGCCTAGAAATAAATGCAAATACTTGCAACAAGATCAATTTTCAAAAGACTGCGAGGTTCAAACCTTGCATTCATCACAAAATAAAACAAAAATAATTATAAAAGTAATGAACTAATATGAAACACCATAAACGTTTTCGGCGTACATTAGCCCTCTTCAGATAAATAAAACGTAAAAATTTTTCTATCAAATTTGAAGATTGAAATCACTGACCTGATTACTTGGTGTATACATACGAAAAATAACAATCACAAAGCCGTAACAACATGCAAGTAGTTATAAATGGTTTTTCTGATGGTCGTTTGATGCCAGAAACGCCTACGCTCCTGTGATGACGTTAGTGCGCGAACATGCAAACACTAAACAATCTAAATTACTGATACTAAAATGTTAAAGAATATAGTTAAGTCTAACCCTAAAGAAAACTATGGTTGCTAACCCTAAATAAGACACTGGTCTTGAGTTCCCAAGTTGCTATCGAACCTAAATAATCTATAGACTGTATTTCAGGTATAAAAATGTTTCTTAGGCAAGCTTGATGTTAAATCTTTAAACGGTTTATACTAAAAAAATTAAACGTTTTATTATAAAAAGTTTGAATTTTTCCTGTAAAGTAAACCACACAAACTCAACTGTTAATTATATTTTATGATGTGTGAATTCGCTTTCAAACATTGTGATTTTAAACATTCTAACTATAATCGGTTTCAAATCGATCTCGGTCTCGAGGTCATATGGTCTCAATCTCGGTCCCGAGTTCATGTGGTCTCTGTCTCGTTTTTTAAATTGGCCTCGAGACCGGACATTTTTTGATAATTTGGTTACTTAATGTTATTGTGATGAGTTTTGCAATTTGCTTAATAACAACAATCAATTGACCAATTTGAAGTGGTAAAAAGCTTTGAGTCAAACTTCTATAATCTATAGTTTTGCAACTTTCTTACGTTTGTTCCAATACAGATTTTTATTGTGATCAAGGCCATCTGTTACAGGCTAATCCCATAATGAAAAATTTTATTTAAATTTTTTTCTTTCGGCAACAAACAAGCCTGTTCTTATCTCGTATGTCGTTGTTTGTAGTCGTTTTTAGGGTTAATGTTGTCGTTTGATGTCGTCATTTGTAGTCGTTTGACGGCAGGAGCCCAGGAGCGCAGGCGCTACGCAAACAGCCACCAAAAAAAACATTTATAACTACTTGCACAGAATCCAAATAACAGAAATAACATCTAAAATATTATTTCTGTTATTTGGATACATTCTACAAAAATGATAAGCCATTTGCAAATAATAGTCGATGAAGTTCAGGTTATGTTTTTTGATTTGGCCTAATATTACAGCTTCGTGAATTTTGGTTTCAAAAACTAGACTTACATTTTTTAATTATTTAAAAAAAAATTTACGTTGTATTTGGTATTAGCACAAATATCGCAAGACATAACACGAACTTAAACAGAGGTTTCAGTTTTTAAATGAAAGCCCAAGTGTTCGCCCAGTGCCCACCCTACCCTCACGCTCATAAGAAATACTCCTCAAGAGATGGTAGTAGGATGGACAGTGGTGAATATTGGGTGAGGCGAATGAGGCAGTTGCCTCGGGCCCCCTTGAAAATACCGCATGTAGTTCATTTTGCTCTATATGCTTTTTAGAAATTATTATGAAGTTGGGACGAAAAGTGGGAAATGAGAGATTGATTCGAAGTGAAGACCTTTTTTTTAGAGATCACCATGATTTTTGGTAGAAAAACAGCAAAAAGAGAGATTAAATCGAAGTGAAGACCTTTTTTTAGAGATCACTATGATTTTGGGAGAAAAAAGGAAAATACGAGATCAAAGCCCCCCTTTTTTTAGAGCATCAAGTTTTGGAAATCCTTGCCTCGGGCCCCTAACTTTGAATATCCACTACTGAGGATAGATAAACACTTGGGGTTTCATTTGAAAACTGAAGCAAGGTTTTAAACGTAGCCTATTGACTGGGCCTAGGTCTTGGGGTATTTTTTTATAATAGCCAACAGTTTAAATGGTACTGTAACGTATTTTAATAAAATTATTCAATATATAGCTTAATTTGTGTTTTCATTATTATTCGATTTTAAACAACAGATCTGATGAGAGTTTACATCTTTATTACCTCCGAAGCAAATGAACTATAACTAATTAAACTTATTACCTTCGACGCAAATCAATTCTGATTGGTTAAATTTATTGTTCCCGACGCAAATAAACTATGATTGGTTAAACTTATTGTCTCCGATCCAGATAAATTGTGATTGGTTAAACTCATCGCCTTCAACGCAAATGAATTGTGATTGGTTAAACGTACTGCTTCGGACGCAAAAGAATTCTGACTGGTTGAGCTTATTGCTTCTGACGCAAATGAATTGTGATTGGTCAAACCTATTGCCTTCAACGCTGATAAATTGTGATTGGTTAAACTTATTACCTATGACGCAAATGAATGGTGATTATAGTTATGGCTTTAATAGGGTGCAAACGAAGCGGCCGGACCGCTCCCCCCTAAAAAACATCAAAAGGTAGCCTCCCCTAAAACGAAGACCTTTTTTTTAGAGATCACACTGTTTTGGAAAACTAAACAATGGCCCCCTGTTATAAAGATCTTTTCTTTAAAGATCATTTTGTTTTGATACACTAAAAAGTGGCTCTCTCTAAAACAATGACCCTTTTTTAGAGATCGCTTTGCTTCGGAACATTAAAAAGTGGCCTGCTCTACTTTTTTGCACTGGGCCCCCCTTTTTGCAAGGCCATCACTGAGTGATTAGTCAAACTTATCGACTCCGACGCAAATGAATTGGGATTTATTAAACTTATTGCTTTCGATGCAAATGAACTAGGATCAGTTATAATCAAAGGGCAGTTTTTCAAGAGTGTATTTTGAATTAAACAAACCGTAATCAGTAAGCGTCAACTCTTGAAATAAATACACTCACAAAAAAATATCATATACTTGTACTGTATACATAGAATAAACAAAAAGAAAATACAAAAAAAATAATAAAAAAGGAAAATAGCACAATGCAGCCTAAAAAAAGGTCACACAGCCGCGTTACTAGGTTGATACAAGGTTAGTGATGCGATGTAGTTGTTGTTCATAATCTACAAAAAACAATTTTGTATTTTTGGTGCATACAAGGAGTTATTTTAGCAGAGCAAGAGCCATATTTTATTTCAAATATTCATAGAACTATTTCACTAGTAACTTAAGGTAGCAATTAACTATTCACGACTAGCTTTTGATGCAATCGATTTGCCTGTAATTGCATGACTTTACAAATTCAAAACATAACATTAGTGTAATAACAAAATATTTAATTTTTTTTTCGGTAAATCGACTTAACAATGAGTTATAAACATACGACAAAGTACAAACCTCAAAGATCATGTTACTTATTCCGAAGCAATAAGTCGCGCCAAATGGGTTTGTGTTGTTGGTGGAAGAAGCCCGATTTAAAACCACCGGTTTGCCCACTGCTTGGGGCCCTCCTAGCTTTTCTATTACTGAGTCCCATTGAGAGGTCGGAGTAATGGTAAACGGTACTCTTTCTAAGTTTCAAAAAAATTGAACGTGTTTGACTAAATGCCACTTAAAAATATTTCGACAGTATCCTACTTAAAATATTAACGCAACAAAAGGTATTACAATTCTCAGCCACAAAATGAGTAAAAAATACTCAATTGAGCAATTATGAAGGAACAAGCAAACCTTTGACACGCAAGTCAACTCTGAGTCAATATGAAACAAAATTAACTACTTATTCGTCGTCGTCGTCGTCGTTTGAAGGGTATCCACTCCAGGTCAGACACAAACAGGACTGGGGCCGAGGGTTTATCCTTTTACTACCCCAGACTGCTGCACTGCCTGGATCAGATGCTGGCAGTGATGTCATTAAGCCAGCATCGAGTTTCGTCATCCAAAACCGTTAGACCTCGTGCTCCATGTGGTGCCCGATGTATAGGGCACGCTGTTAGTACATGGTCTGCGGTTTGCTCAGAGGCGCCACACTCGCAATTCGGTGAAGGAGTGAGACCCCATTTGTGCATGGACGAATGGAATCGCCCAACACCAGTCCGCAGGCGGTTGAGCTTAACTCAAGCTGCTCGGGGTAAGCCCATCCCAACAGGCCTGGCACTGGTCTCGGGCACAAAAGCACGGAGCCTGGAAGCATTTTCACAGTACTCCGCGTTCCATTTGTGATTTGTCCATTCAGAAGCGCGGATGCCAAGTCTGGCAAGATTGTCCAAAAGATTCCGCGCATCTGGCACAAACGGACGTCTGGATCTTAGTCTCACTTGGCGAGTATCTGAGGACCCACTTAAAAGACCATACAAGATATGATCAGGGTCCAGAGATCCACGGTAAGCCAAGGAGAGTGTCGCTCCCAGTCGGCGAAGCTCAGCTGGCTGGATGCCTGAGAGTACAGGTAGGTGGTCCGTTGGAGTGGGACGCAGGCATCCAGTAACTATGCGCAAGGCGTCATGCAAGACACTGTCAATGAGGCGAGTATGAGCACTGCGACACCAGACTGGCGCACAGTACTCAGCTGTTGAGTAGACTAGAGACAAGGTGGCTATGCGTAGTGTTTTAGCACCAACACCCCATCCCGAGCCCACGAGTCGCCTCAGTAGTGTGACGCGCGAAGATAGTTTTTTGCGCAATGCCACTAAATGGTGACGAAACGTGAGCGATCTGTCCAGTTTTACCCCAAGATAAGTAGGGGTTGGACAGAACGGTAAAAGTCTACCGTTGTTGTAGACCTTTAGCTCACGTTTAGCCTCTCGGTTGTTTAAGTGAAAGGCTGCCGTCACCGTCTTAGTGTGACTGAGCTTCAACCTCCAAGTCTGGAGATACGCTGAAAGTGTGGACATGTCTTAGCTTAAGGTCCCCTCCATGTCCTTCCAGTTTCCAGAAGAATGCAACAATGCTAGATCATCAGCATAAGCAAACTTTCTGGAAATCATGGAAGGAAGATCGTACGTATAGATGTTAAATAGGAGGGGAGCCAAGACCGATCCCTGAGGGACGCCGTTTTTAAGACGGCGTAGCCTGCTTTGCTTGCTGTCACCGGTGGTAAGGGTAAAACTTCGATTTCGGACAAGCTCCATAATCATTTTGACCATGTGCTTATCCGGAAGTAGTCTCAGCAGCTTGCAGGTAAGGCCACGGTGCCAGACAGTGTCATAAGCAGCTGTCAGATCGATAAATACGGCACCGGCCTTCTTTTTTGCCTCGAAAGAATCCTCGCTGTTCTGGGTTAGCAGAACAACTTGATCTACGGTTGACTTCTCGCGTCGGAACCCAGCCTGCTCTTTAGGGAGCAGTGGATCGATTAACGGTTCAACGCGGGCGTAGATAAGCCTCTCGAGGACCTTGTAGGGGACACAGAGCAGAGATATCGGTCGATAACTCTTTGGGTCCCCCACGGGCTTTCCTGGTTTTGGGATCGCGACCATAAGCGCTCTTCTCCAGATCTTGGGAATTTTGAGTCGGCGCAAACAGGAAGAAATGAAGTTACGTAACCAGGACTTCAAAGCAGCTCCGGCATGGAGTATAAGCTCGGGGCAGATGGAATCAGGTCCCGGAGCTTTACCTGGTTTTAAGTGTTGAAGGGCAGCAGTAAATTCTCTCTGTGAAAAATTGTCAGAGATATTTACTGCGTATTGTGTTGTGGCCCTCCAAAGGTCAGACACTTCTTGAAAGACAAGTCGAGATGATTTGCGGTCAACAGCCTCGTATTTCCCATTTTTAACCAGCTGAGATGCAATAGCATCGGCTGAAATGGGACAGTGACAAGGAGAGTGTCGTGACCTACCAGTAAGGTTGTTCAAAATACTCCACGCTTTTCGACTAGAGTGTGAGAAGTCAATGCTCCGAACTGCTTCGGACCATCGATCCCTCAGAAGTCAAAGCAACTACTTATTGCGAGAAGCAAAATCATAACATACCTCCAGATAATTCGACTTTGAATTCGCAGCGATAGTATCTGAAAAATTTATTAAAGCTTCAAAAATCAAGGGTCAACTGCTGGTTGATAAAAGTGGCGAAAAGTTTGATAAACTTAAAAAGTGCAAGTTTGGAAAAGATGAATGATGTAAAATTATTTAACAAAAACATATAACTCAAATCGTTAAACATTGTAGGCTACTAAATTATATATTGTATATCTGGTCAACTATATATATACATACACATTGAAGTTGTAGTGTCCAGGATGGTTAGAATGTAAAACAAACTTCTTCACTCGGTGTGTAAGGCCATCAAACAATATGTCCTACGATACCAAGTTAAATTAAATACTGTTATTTTTTTAAATTAATTTTGTGATGAATATAAAAACAATATATAAAAAATAACCAAATATCGATGTAGCAATGTCTACTTCTTTATCTGTCAATCATATTTGATAAAGTAACGTTAGTGCTTTATCAACTGGAGTTTACAAATCTTTAGCAAATACCATAAACGTACAAGGCCGAAAGTAAAGTAGTTGAAGAAGTAATCGGAGTGCTGGCAGGTAGAAAGCTTGCGCGGCCCGGCTGAATGAATGCGCATCTTGTCTTCTAGTTTATAAAAAGATTGACAAGGGGAACCGAGCGCAGAGAGAACATCCTGAAAACAAGAGGAAACTTATTTCATCGTTTCTTTTTCTCTTTTTGACTCGCAGAGCATTGTCCGTGGTTAAACTTGGTGGCAGCGTGGTCGAGCGGCAAAGAGCGCCTTGATTGTGATCGGTATAGCGTCGGTTCAAAACCTATTCACGCCATTCTTTTGTGTCTTTGGGAAAGACACTTAACGGTACTTTTTCTGCTTAGTGGTCTTGGCAAGGAGTACTAAATTTCAGTCATATTTTCATAAAACTAAAACTACAAAATAAAAAATTTCGACCGGACAGCAATATCTTGGCATCTGCAAAACCCTTATAATTATCCTCCTGACTTGCAGGAAAGCAACGGAGGCGCTATACGTAGGGCAAGTAATTACCCCGGCTTCCGGGGATGCCAAGTTATTGCTGTCTGCTTGAAATTTTTATTTTGTTTTTTTATTTTTATAAGGATATAACTGAAATTTAGAACTACTTGCCGAAACCACCAGAAGGGAAATTGCCGTAAAGTGTCTTTCCCAAGAACACAACAAAATGGCGTGAGTCGATTTTGAACCAAGACCATGTCGATTACAATCACGGCGCTCTAACCGCTCGACCACGCTGCCGACCACACAACTTTCGAAGCACTTTAAGAAAATCCTTATATAACTTCATTAACCGCTGCAACAGCTCACCAAATTTTCTTATCTCTAACATGATGAACACAGACTGTTTTCTGGACAGTCAGTTTTTTGCTCATTATGAATATGTGCTTTACTGTTAGTCTTAATTCTTTTTTCTTTTAATTCAATAACTTTAGTTTTTTTAATATGGATTCTGCAATCTAAAATAAATTATTATTATAAAAGTATCGTTGGTCGATCTTAGTACTCATTAAAATAACGCTCCTATCTATTCAGTACGCTGCCAATTCTTTTGACTTAAGTGAACAAAATTGTTGGAATTTATAAATATTTTAGAATATATTCGGTTTATCATCGCTTTTACGTTGCTCATGACAGGAATTGCTGATATAAACGATGAAAAGCATGAAAAAGAATTGGCCAATTACATGTTTTAAATTTAAATAAAATTAAATTGTGCTAAAAGCACCGAATCACAACTTCTTTAAACACTCGTACGTATAACTATTACCCAACCTTACATATAGTTATTTCCTATGCCGAAGCGCGTCATGAGTTTCTAATATGGTGGTGGTGGGTTTAACCGACCCATTCCTGGAAATGAGGGCGCAGATCAACTCCTCAGAGTGCGAATAATCGGGCAACTCCCCAGGGACGGGACCATGCTTCTAATATCGATCCCGCAACATTGCGAAGATTCTACAAAGTCAAAAAAAGGAGGCCATTAATTTGTTGAAGCAGTAATTAATGGCCTCCCCTTTTTTTCACTAAGCTAAGGATACTTTTTTTCACTGAGGATACTTCTGTAGGATCTAGCTCTGTACTCTTTGCAGGTTCTATACGCAGAGTGTTGAGTAGAATAAACAAAGTACTTTTCTTTCAAGAAACAATTTCTGGCAGAAAGTCTTTCAAGAAACAATTTCTGGCAGAAAGTACAAAGAATTTTCAAAAGTAAAATTAATAGTTTCTTGAAACCGCGTATTACCTGGGTTGAGTCGCCGAATTGAACTTGACGGATCATTGTTTGCAATTTAATTTCACCGCCCCCAGCAAATCCTAAATATTGATAAAAATTTATCACAACTATTTTGTTGAAGTATTAAATACAAAGCAAGTTTAAAGGTTTGATTAGAAAAGTCAAAATAGACTTTTTATGAAGAAAAATATTGGATTGGAACTTGCCTACAATTAACTTAAGTTTGTGTAACTAGACTGGCGTTTTCACATGTAAAACCTCTTTGTACCAAAAGTCCTAATTAAAACAACAGAAGATTTATTTACCTCCAGTAACAAGTTTCAATTGAATTGCATCACAATTTCCAGCAATTGATAAAACGTTTGTGGTTTCAGAATATACATCTCCTTGGTAACAAGTCAAAGGCATTGGTGGTGCACTAAAACAAAAGAATAGTTGAGCAAAATACAGGTTTGGGGCTTATTAGTCTTGAGTCAAATATTGAATAGTTTTCTTTGCTAAAAATACATTAATTTTGGCCTTAGCTCAGTTGCCAAAAGATTATGTAAAGAGTTTTCACTTGTCCGTGAACAAATTGACTTCAATTCTTCATTAAATTGCAAATAGGGCGCCGCTATTGAACAAGCTTCGGAACTGCTTTTTCGATATTGGTGCGTCTATGCTAAAGATAGTGAAGGAAATTTGTGCAAGGTTTGATGATTTACAACGATAACAGACATTCCAAGCACAGCAATTTCAAAACTAGCATCTGATCTTGCTTACGCAGCAGTGTTGAACTTTATCCACAGTGCTGTTTTGCAGTTACCAAAATCAAATGCCCCAGCAAGCAACAAAATTTAAAAAAAAAGTCAGAAAACAACATGCGGTACTCGACTTTACGAATACTCGAGAGTATAATCAACGTTATAAAAGGATACCTTGTAATTTTTGTTTTATTTATTAACAATTAAATTTGGATAAAAAAACAATTAGCAAACACTAAAGAAAAACAATTATTGTTACCTTGTATCACTCAAGTTTTTTCCAGAGTAAATAAAAATTTTTACAACTGTCAAATTTTGTTTACTTGGTCTATTGTGCAAGACTGAAGCAGCTGAAACCTGTAAAAATAAATTTACAATTGTTCATATTGTTATTGTTCCCTCCTCCAAGGATATCTTGGAATAACTATTTCTTAATCCCTCAAAGAAGCCAATTTAGATGACCACTCTTGGATTAGCTTTGCTGCATCCAAAGACTTTTACAGCAGACTATGTCCAGCTGTTCATTAAAAACATTATCAATTGTAATTAATAATAGTGAGAATGTGTCATGCTATTATCAAGAATAATAATAAAGAAAACAAATTTCAATTTTTCATACATCAGATTGTTGATCAAGTGGAAAAAGAAAAGTTATTCCAAGAAATGACAAGTCAAACATTTGATGCTTTTCATCAAAACGAGCTGGATGAGTGGCTCCAAATGATTGGTCAATTTTATCACATGTTGGCTGAACTTCAGGAGAATTAAAATAGGCTCCACAATACTTTAACTTCATTTTGGATAAATCATACATCTAAAAGTAAATTTTAATCATTACACTAATTTTACTGAAAATAACATTAATAATTTTTGGTAAAATTAGATTTATAATTAAAATAGATGTTGAGTGGAACAGAACTTGACAGAAACTTTAACTACAGATGAATTCATAACTCTTGTTGATTTATAATATGGTAATCCTTAAAAAAGGTTCTTAAAGCACTTTCAATCAACACTTAAGAACAGTCTTTTCAAGACTATCCTACAAAAGAGTTATAAATCTGTCTAGAGTTAAAGCTTTTCTCAATATTTTTAATTTTAAAACTAAATAGTATTTCCAGTTTAATAGCATAGCATGTAGATTATTCAGCATAGTAATAAACTGTTTAATAAATAAAATTGATCATTTAACAGACTCCTATACAATGTATTTAAATTAGGGTTGTGAAACTTAAAGATTAATTAATCGATTAATTGTTAATTTATTTTACAGATTAAATTTTTGTTTAACTATTAATCGAATTCAAATTTTATTTTTAACCCATCTGGATAAATGTATTAACATCCAGAAAAATAATAGTGATAACAGTAAAATGGCAACAGAGAAGAAGTGATTTATTAAATATAAACCTGTATCATGTAAATTACAAGAACATTTTGGATTTAAATTGTTGGCTGACCATAATATCAAAAATGCTGACCAAGTTTATTGCATTCTTAGTGACAAATCGTTTGCATACCATGAATCTAACAGGTCGCAAACTTACCACCTTAAATAAAACACTTGCTACAATATTCAAAATTTCAGCTTGCACAATCAGCTTCATTTAGTCAGTTAATAAATGCACTGCAGAAATTTTGATTTAATTGAAATTAAATATTAATTAATCATTACCAGCCCTAATTTAAATTAATTGAATAATTTAATTAGTGTTTAAAGATAAGTATTTTTTAATGAATTAACTACATCTATGTAAAAACTATTAAAATGAACAAAGTTTTGAAAGAAAAATATGCTAGTGTTAAAACATAAACATATTAGGAAGTAAATTAGCTGTTTACATAAACTAGCAATTTTAACCAAAACTTTCATAAAGCTGTTTAAACTGTTTCCATTTAAAGGAAAACATGGTAAATTTTCAAAAACAACCTCAACTTGCTAATTTTTAAAAAATTGTATATTTTAAATCTACAATGTAGTAACTGCTTAACAAGCTCATATAGAAAAATCAGGTTTCTTTAAAAAGTGACCATGAGCAATTTTTGTTTGTGAAACTAACTTGGAATCTCTCCTGCAACTATAATTGCTACTTGAAGAGATACTTTTCCTCTCGGTTTCTTTTTTTTATTCCTTCTTGGTGCTGTAAGTTTCACCAACAAAAACAGCTAGGTTCTCTTCTTCAAGCGATCCAAAAAATCAAATGGCAATCAATAAGAAATGTAGGCTATAAGAGTTTCTTTGCAGCTAAAAAACTAACCAGAAAAGTAAAAAAAGCACATGTATTTTTTGTTTAACAAAATGCAAATTTAACACTAATTGAGTATCCTCCAAATTTTGACTATCATACTTTGATCTTTAGTCATTAATTACAAAGCTTTGTTTATTGTTCAGATTTATGAGAGTTAGACAATAATGCCAAACATAAAGATTTAAATATGCCATACACCAGTGCTACACTTAAAACTTTTTAATAATGTACTGGCAGTGCACTTTCCATCATTCAGTGTACTAGTAACATATTTCAAACTGAAAAATGGATCAATTTAAATTTTACAATAGAATATGGCATCAGGGATGTGGAGCCCAAGATTTTCTCATGGCTCTGGCTCCAGAGTATAATTTTTTGGCCTTAAGGCCCGTTTCCACTACGAGCGTGGAAAAAAGCATTCTTTGTTTGTTTTATTGCTTTTTTTTGCGCTCGCTTCAATTTTAACCGCTCGCTTCAATCGAAGATCAATAAAAGAGAAAAAGAATGCTCTTTTCCACGCTCGTAGTGGAAATGGGCCTTTAGATTTGGTTCCAGCTTCTTTTAACCATAAGTCAAGACCAAGAAAGAAACACAAAAAAAAATATACACAGAGCAAAAATGATCAGCCTTTGAGAACAAAGTAGTTTACATTCAGTGTATGCTAAACCACAGACTAGAATACAGTATAACTTAACCTGATAGAGAAATACATTAATTGATTATTAAGGAAAATTAAAAGCAAAACAGTATTTTTTAGATGTTTTACTATTCAATGATAAATGACAAACTTTTTCAGATAAAAACAAAATCACCTCTTTCTTGGCAAGAAAATAAAATAACCTTGAAATTTTTTTACATATGTAATGAATAAATTTCATGAAGCCTAAAAAAATAAAATTAATATGGACTGTCAATGGCCAGGTAAATTTAAAATGAAAGTTTTTTAGGTTTTTCAGCTAATTTAAAGACTTAAATTCATAACCGTACCTGCCAGGGTGAAGGGGGGAAAATGCCTGCCAAGTCTCAAAAGTTTGGCCAAAATTAAAATGTTTTGGGCAGCGACAAGAAAATATTTGGAAAAACCAGAATTTTTTGGGCAGCAATAGGAAAAATTAGGCAAAATCAGGAATTTTACAGCAGCAATAAGGAATTATTTGGGCAAAAAAAATTTTTTTGCATCAAAAATGAACAATAAATGCAGAAAAAAGTTTAAGATTAAAAATCTTTTTTTAGAGTGATCACCATGTTTTTGTAACAAAAATCTAAATTAAAAACAAATTTAATGTGAAGAATTTTTTTTGGTTTTTATTCCAAATTTTAGACAAACTTTCTTCTCATATTCATAAAGTACTTGAAAATCATGATTCAGCAAATGCCACAAAATTTGAGCAAAACTGTATTGCCACTAAAAATTTTTTGGCTGGTGCACTTGTGCCTATGTTTATCTAGCAATTTCCAGATAAACTTCATACTCTTACATCCAGTAAACATAAACATCCAGTAATCATACAATACTACCCTCACATCATGTACACCTGGGTCTCACAGACCCAAACACTATTTTTTCTTTGATATTTAGAATTTGAGGGAGACTTGAAAAACTACACACCCATACTTAGGACCAGCATCTAAAGCTAAAACACTAT
The DNA here is from genome assembly GCA_963680785.1 of Diplosoma virens. Lineage (NCBI taxonomy): Eukaryota > Metazoa > Chordata > Ascidiacea > Aplousobranchia > Didemnidae > Diplosoma > Diplosoma virens. The sequence continues at coordinate 17,217,216 of OY796882.1, forward strand.
TGAAGAGGAGAGGGTACCTGTCATTTATGTCCACATAATCACTATGTAACAATGGAAAACATCAGCAGTGTAGTCGAGTGGTTAGAGTGCCAGGACTATGATCAACATGGTCTTAGTTCAAAACCCACTTGCAGTATTTATCATATCACATTATTGCACATTCTGCTTTTATCATACTTATCATATTGCATTATTGCATATATATCGCACATTCTGTTGTGTCCTGGGGAAAGAGACTTTATGGCACTTTCCCCTGCTTGGTGGTCTTGGCAAGCAGTTCTAAATTACCGTGGACAGCAATATCTTGGTATCTCCGAAAGCAGGTTGGGGTAACTGCTTACCCTATGTATCAGTGCCTCCGTCACTTTCCTGCAAGTCAGGAGGATAAATATAGAGATAAAATAAAAAATAAAAAAAAAATAAAAACATGATGTCACAATCAAAAGCTTAAAATTTAATGTAAAAGACCAAAAATTAATGACAGGTTTAAAAGGTTAAGATTTGAATCATAAACAAAGTGTGACACTACCTAACTAGCTACCACTCACCTTAAACGTTAATTCTTCTTTAAACTAATAATTGGACAGTATGCACAAAAAAAATTTACCAAATGTCTAGTTAATTTTCCTTACCCTTTTCAATATTGCATGACTGAATTTTATTGCCAATCATCTATCTGTTAGAAATCAAACCTTCCAGAATTACCCAATTAAACATTTTGTTTTTAAAACTTAAGTTTACCCTCCCTAATTCTACATACTGATTTTAGTACTAAAAGTGCATTTTTGGATATCAATAAAATTTGACTCCGGAGTTGACTGTATGGAGCCACAATTTTAAAGCTATGGCTCTGGTGCCAACTCTAGCTCAAGCTTCAGCTCTAGCTTAGACTCTGGCTTTGGGCAACTGAAATATGATGGCTCCATCAGCTGCAGCTCCACAGCCCTGCATAGCATAAAAATGGCTTATAAGTAGTTATGCAGTGATTTGTTTGACAAAGTCATTTGTTACAGTTGCACAGGTATACCTCATGCAGTGCACAACAGTGGGACCAATTTCTACATGCACTGTAACATGCATGTGCGCTGTAACCTGTTTTGGTTACAAATCTAATATGATAGAGAAGTTTAAATGATTTTTGCTTTCTCATCCAGGATCATAAAACTACCTTCCCCATTTGGAGAATTGCAGATAGGGCAGCTGTTAATCATATAGTTTGCAGTCTGCTCTTTGCCACACTCTCGGACTGCAGGAACAAAACCCTATTTGTGCATATTTGAGTAGGACCATCTGACGCCAGCTTGCAGGCAGTTAAGCCTGATTCAAGTTGATCCTGGTAGCTTGATTCCCAGTAGTGTAGGGGAGACATCTGTAATATGAAAGTATGGAGTTTGAAGAATAATCTTTTCAACCCTGTTCCCTGCATCATCCAACCAGTGCATTGCACTGATATTAAAATTATTGCTAGTTTTTAGCAGATCTTGTGCAGCAGGCATAAATGAGTGTCTAGATTTAAGTAGCCATTGAATGCAAATGGAAGAGCATGTCAGTTTGGGATAAAGCAGTTGTCTGGGCTCCAAAGCACAATGGGCTTTTTTGTCCATTGGAATTGGATGAAGACATCCAGCAATAATGTGCAAAGAATTGTTTATGGTGGAATCAATCAGGTGGGTATAAGCACTGCAACACCAGACAGGCGTGCAGTGGTCAGTGGTAAAGTGAACCAGGGCCAGGGTAGTTATACAAAACATGTTAACATCAACTTCCCAGCCTGAACCTGCCAGTTGTTTCAAGAGTGCAATGCAAGATGTTAGCTTTTTGCACACTGATTCTATGTTTCAGCAGTAGGTGAGAGCTCTATACAGAGTTATGCTGAAGTAAGTAGGCTTGGCACAGAAGAGCAAGCATTTACCATTGATTTAGACATGAAGCTCACAACATGCCTCCCAGTTGTTGAGGTGGAAAGCTGCTGACAATGTTTTGTTTGTGCTAAGCTTCTACTTCCATTTCTGGAGGTAATTTGATATAGTAGCTACTAGCTAGGTCATGATTTAATGTCTCCTCTAATGAAAACCAATCTCTAGCTGAGTGCCTAATCAGCAGGCCATCTGCATAAATATACTTTCTGGAGATTGTGTCAGGTAGGTCATAGGTATAGATGTTGAATAAAAGAAAGCAAGAACAGATCATTGGGCCACATCATTTTTAAGATGTCATAAACTGTTTTTTGGACTATTACTGGTCGTAATGGGAAAGCTGTGATTGTGAACAAGTTCTACATTTTTATTAACCATTTGCCTGTCCACCAGCACGTGCAATAGTTTGCAGTTGAGGCCACGGGGCCAAACAGTATCATAGGCTATTGTGAGATTAACAAATACAGCTTCAGCCTTCTTTTGGCCAAGAAGCTCTCCTTAATGTCCTGTTGTCTTGGGTCAAAAGTGTGACCTGGTCCACAGTGTTGAAAACCAGCTTGCACCTGAAGATGTAAGAGATCTATGATGAGCTCTACACAGGTGTAAATTAGTTTTATGAGGAGCTTGAAGGGGACAAAGAGAAAGGTGGGGTAATAACATTTGGGATTTCCAGGTGACTTATTGGGTTTAGGGATAGCAACTACTAGTGCTCTTCTCCAAATTTTAGAGATTTTGAGCTATTGTAAGCAGGAGGAGAGGAAGCCATGCAACCAGGATTTTAGAGCATTTTTGGCATGAATGATTAGCTTGGGGCAGATAGCATCAGGGTCGGGAGCTTTACCTGGCTTGAAATATTGGAGGGCAGCAAGAAATTCCTCATCATAGAAACTGCCAGAGATGTTATCAGCGTCAGGTGTTGGAACCCTCCAAAGTTCACAAACTTCCATGGCCACAAGCCTAGTGAACTTGCAATCTCTCGTCCATTGTGTTCTATTCATCACAAGTTGCAATAGCATTGGTGACATGGGCCAGTTTCAACAAAAGTGACTTGATCTGCTAGTGAGTTTATTGATGCTATTCCATGCCAGGAGACCAGAGTGCATAAAGTCAATGGAATTACAGTCTCAAGCATTCTTAGTTTCTGCTATATTAAAAAAATTCAAAAGGACTGCAATATCTTGGTATCTCCAAAACCAGGTCAAGGTAATCAATTACTTGATCGTTTCTAGTTCTACACCTCCAATGCTTTCCTGCAAGTGACAATAAAAATGACAAATTTTCTATTTGTAAGCCTTGCATTTAGAGATCAACCCATCAGTATCATCCAATATGAGTTGGCTGCAGTTGTTAGCTTTTGGCATATCAATGCACCTTTTCTCATCTATAAATTTTGGTCAAATATCTTGATCTGCCACATAACAAGCTTATTGCTAATTAATAACACTTTTGTTTGTTAGATATAGCTTGATTTGTTGCAAGCCAAATTTTTTATCTAAAATTAAAATTTGAAATATAAAAAAAATAGTACAGTAAAATACTGATTATTTGAATTAATGGGACCAGGGGTGGTTCAGATAACTAATTTTTTTTGGATAATCGAACAAAATACAATTTTGCAATAAAAAGCATTATATACACATATGATCATTTATCGTACATTATGAGTAGAATAGTGATCACTCATTTTTTGATTAAGTTTGTTACTCTTTTCGTCGCTGCCAAGTCTCTCATCCTTTTTAGAAGCAGAGCTGTGTTGAACACTCAGTCTGTTGTTTACATCATGCTATGGCATTATACAACAATCTTAGTAGTGTTTGAATAATCAGCGTCTTATGTTGGTCATTTAAGATGCTGATTATCCAAACACTACTGATTTTAATAACTTGTTTATGTTGGTCATTTAAGACTCTTCAAAATATCTAAACAATAACTGCCACTAATTATATATATACTAAATTTAATTACAAAAACCACATAGAGAATTTTATTAAAACCTCAACAGTTTTTTTTGCCTTTTCAGCTCATCAGAAGGTGATTCTTATTCAAATAGAATCAATACAATCTATTTGAATAAGAATCACCTCCTGATGACGCAAAAAGGCCAAACAGACAGTAAAGGTTTTAATAAAATTCTTTACATGGCTTTTGCAATTTAATTTAATTTGCTGCTCTGAGTTTTTATTGAGCTCTTTATTGACAGTCTTGCACTTTTACTATTATAATTATATATATGTATAAAAATGTTCTTACAAAATTAAGATTTAGTTTTTAACTCAATAAAAAATCCCAAACCAAATAGGGGTTGCAAAATAATATAAAACTTGTTTTAATTTATTTATTTATTGTAAAAATTGACCAAACAAGATTTTTTTTTTTTTTGAAAGTGTGCTGTAACCTTCCCATTACCAAAGCATAATAATTATGGTCCTTGATATATAATTCAATTTAATACAGCTTTTTCAACAGCAAATTATTAAAGCTATTCCAAAAAGTTTTTTTTATGTTTAATAATTATATGTATAATGTCAGGTATAATTATACATATATATATATATATATATATCATAAAAATACCTCAATAATTTTCAAGCGTTGATTTTTTGAATCAAAAATTAATCGGATACCATCATTAATTAGGTTCAAAACAAGATCACTTTCAAATGGTTTACTTTCATTATAAACAACATCAACATCTTTGATAACTCGACAATGGCGTTGCAAAATATGAACAGCTTGAAATAAAGGCATTCCTATACAAAACAATAAAATCAAACAAGACTACCACACTTAAATAACTTGTTAAATTAATCATTATTAAATTTTTTTGACAAAAAATAAATCTTTATCATAAAAATTATTCATATTCGTTAAAAACACTAAATTCTAAAACTTTTTAAAGTAACATTGTGCAATGCTTTGTTTTGAAATAAACTTTAAACTACTAACCCAATGAAAATTCCCATAATTCATTCCCTAATGAACGTTCAGGAACAACTTGAAGATCTAACATTTCAAAACGTAAAAAGAACAGAAAATTACACAATCTTATTATATGAAACAATGCAAAAAATATTGAATCTTATAAAAATATTTTTAATTAAAAAAAGGCTTTTTAACTATGAATCTAATTAGCTACATAAATTAAAACTCCAAAATCAAAGTGCATGGCACAGCTATTAATGAATTTACAATGATTTGCTACTCACTTAAGATGTTGATGCTCATTATAATAATTTAATGTTTATTTTGCATTAAAACTAGCTGTATTGACAAATGTCATTGACTAAAGCACTTTTGATCTAATTCACTGTGGGAAAAGGTGCTGGGGGTGGATTTTTTTTGGTCTTTTCAAGAAGTGACTGTAAGCAACTTTTTTCAATGAAACTAATCCAGAATCCCCCTACAACACTAGGATGGAATAAAAAAAAAAAAAAAAAAAGAAATCTTCAAAAAGTGATAGTAACAACTAGGGGATCCAGGCTAATTTCATGAATAAAAATCACTTATGGTGACCTCTTGACGAGGCCCTTTTTTTCAATTATAAAATTTTATTTTATTTATCATTATATTTATCCTCCTGACTTGCAGGAAAGTGTCAGAGGTGCTATACATAGGGTAAACAATTACCCTGACCTGCTTCCCAAGATGGGAAGATATTGCTGTCCACTTGAAATTTTTTATTTTGTTTTTTTAATTCATAAAAATATGACTGTAATTTAAAACTGCTTGCCAAGACCACCAAGCAAGAAAAAGTGCCATAAAGCTTCTTTCCCAAGGACACAAAAGAATGGTATAAGTAAATTTCAAAGTGAGACCATCACAACCACAGCATTTTAACCACCTGACCATGCTAAAACCTTAAAAAAATTATTTACACTAAAATGAAAAAATTTTATTTTATTTGAAAAAATTTTATAAGTTTTTATTTTATCTAAAAAATTATTCAAACTGCATACCACAGACTATTAAAAAACACTTGTAACTTGATGCAATGGTAGTGTCTTTAAAGTTATTATATCTTTAAAAAATTAAATAATGCTTTTTAACAATAATTTAGTGACACTAATTAACTTTAGTCTTTAGCTTGTGGTCACAGTATAATAACAGTCATAATATTATAAATAGTTCACATACAATCATTTCAGACTTCAAAAAACGATGGCAACAAAACATATAAAATATGATAAAAATAAAGAAATATGCCAAAAACAATAAGGCAACCTAAAAATCCAATCAATGTAAACTGATTTTTTTAGTTATATGCAAGGTACAACTCCAAAAAACTACAATTGAAGTATAAATATTGCTTGCTACAAGTAAAATAAATTTAAATTGAATTACCTAATTGTAAACAAGATAATGTAAAGCAACTTGATCATTGATTCAACAGTAGTTTCTTTATAAATAAGATATTGTTGATGTTTTTTTTTATTCATAAAATAACTTCTAATTAATTAATTCTAATTTTATTAGAAAACGACAAAAATTTTTTACAATAGGTTTTGTTTAAGAGGTATTGCTGTATTTTATATTGGCCAACCAAAAAATCAGCAATATTAATTCAACAAAAACAGAAAACAAAATATCAAGCAATTCGACAACAATATAAATACTTGATGCAAATGCACAAAATTAAATATCAATTCAAATTGCTGCTGTAGTGGTTATGGGTAGATATAACTTTAGTACTTCAATCATCACTCAATCAAAAATAAATAAATATAACATCTTGATTGATAGATAATTTTATTGTGTTTTTGTTTGTAAAATTGATCAACCGTAAAGTCACGTGATTATATTAACAAAGATTTGTTTTCTTTTTTCAACTCTGCTGCAATCATGCGGCTTTGCTTCTGCGAATAAACGTAATAAAATATGCATAAGACTTTTTCACTACCAGTAACTCTGCAGTCTAATTAGTTAAAAAAAAACGAGTGTTGAAACTGAAAACAACTTGAATCGTGTTTTGACCAAAGACAAAGCTTGAAGCCAAGAACTATATGCTTGGAACATTCGTTATTGTAAACAAGAAACAATTATTATCAAACAGATGTATATTTTTGCGTTTAAAAATATTGCTTTTTTCAGCATCATCATTTGAGCATTTTTTTAGAGAAAAAAAATTTGTCGCTAAAAAGTAATGATGTCTGAAAAAAAGGCCTTTATTTAAAATTGAAAATACTTGGACATAATGGCTAACCGGCGGGACGTCGGGACAAGGCCTAAAAATCGAGACTGTTTCGGCCAACGACATTCATACAGTAAAGTAGGTTGCTGGTCGTATGGTAAGCCGGCTAAATCGGGACGTATGGTAAGCCTATCTATACTAATCTAAACATTTTTCAGGTAGTCGGCAGCGTGGTCGAGTGGTTAACGCACCGGACTGATGATCAACATGATCTCGGTTCAAAACCCACTTGCACCATTCTGTTGTGTTCTTGGGAAAGACACTTTACGGCACTTTCCCCTGCTTGGTGGTCTTGACAAGCAGTTCTAAATTACAGTAATATTTCTAATAAATTACTAGCGGACAGCAATATCTTGGCATCTCCGGAAGCAGGTCGGGGTAATTGCTTACCCTATGTATAGCGCCTCCGTCGCTTTCCTGCGAGTCAGGAGGATAAATATAGAGATAAAAATTTAAAAAATAATTATTATTCTTAATTGCATTTTTTGTCGTTCAATTCTTTTTTCTTTACTTTACCAAAATATTAAATTCAATGGTCCTAAAATTTAAAATAGCTCAGCTACTGTTCCTAATAATCTCAAGTGCCCTAAACTTAAATTATGTTTTCAAAATTTTTTTAAATTTTAGTATTTAAAAACCCGCAATTTGACTCAAAAATCTACGTGGTTCCTTTGCGATCTTCTCAAAGCATGTTTGCAAATCAAACTTTAAATTGTAGATAAAAACACCAACTTTCTGATAACAAACTTTTTTCAACAGTAGGCTATTTATTTTTCTGTGTTGCATGCAATTTAATATGCTTGGCAAATGCTAGAAAATAAATTTGTTCATTCATTCAACCGATAGCCTAAACCTTTGTACGATTAACTATATGTGGATCTTTTCTCAAAGTTGCAAAAATTTTTGATCGAATAGCAGCCTATCGGCAGCTGTTCCATGAATTTTAGAAAATCTTTTGCAATGCAGTTAACATTTTATATCTGAATTTATGCTCCTAACTCGCTTTTCTGCGAGTTAGGAGCATAAATTTTTAAAACGACTCGAGTCGCACTCGAGTCCAATTTTTGAGGACTCGGACTCGTACTCGGACTCGTGCATCAAGAAATCGGGCTCGAACTCGGAGTCGTAGATTTTTTTTGTTGGAACTCAGACTCGGACTCGCAAAAAAAACAGCATTTACCGAGTAGAAAAAATAATTCTAATAAAAGAAGCTCGATGATTTTACTCAGAAATTACGAAAAGAAAAGCAGCCAGCCACTGGCAGCCAGACATTTAATTGCCAGTTGCCGAATTGTTAATCTTCTTGGCAAACATAAGGCAGACGGATTACCGCTGCAACAACCAGATTTGTCTGTGAGAAACAGCTGTCTGCAAAACTTCGTTGCGATCATCAAACGAAATCTTAGTTGATTAGAATAGATTTCGTGGACAAATCTGTAGTTTGCAAATGAAAAAGCTTTTAGGGTGAAACTTAATCATCTATAAAAAAAAAGTCTTCACTTAAAATTTGTCTTCAGGCGGTTCGTTGCTGGGTTTTTAAAAGCTTTTTAGCTGACAATTAAAATTCTGACTTCGCATCAAAGCGCAGCCGTATATATAAATGGACTTGCGCATTTGCATGCGTACTGTGACGTCACAGAAGGTTTTTTGGAAATTTTAGTAAATAAAATCAAGCCGTGTACATTATTGGTTGGCATTCCAGAATGCCAGCGGACGCTTAAGGATTAAATCCATAAAAACAAAGATACAGTAGAAACTGGATATTACGACACCGGCTATAACGACAATTTGCTTTTAACAACACATTTTTGTTGGTCCCGGCAGAATTCCTATCTTTTATGTACATTTGACTTCGGCTTTAGCGACACCCCCTTTTACGACAATTCGCTTTTCACGACGCCTCTTCTTCATCCCCGCGAGCAAAATTATCTTATTTTGCGACAGATATTGCCTTTTGTTTAAATGCGTGATGGGAATTAGCAGCTCCAATCTCCTTTTAGGTGCCAAGCGTCTGCATCTAAAACAAAAGCGATGGTGTGACAGCGCGTATACAAGACCATTGTTGACCTAATAAAAAGTCTGACTTTGCTCTACTGTGTAACAAAAAAGTACAGTACCGAATATACAGTAGCAGCAAGATGTCTAACAAAAAAACATCATTACCGTTATGGAAAAAATATGACATCGTTAATGAGGTGAACAGGAGAAATGATACGCCAGTGTCAATGCTTGCTAAGGAACTTGAAATTTCAAGAACATTCTTAATTGCAATTTTGAAGAATAAAGAAAAGATAATCGAAGACTTTGAGGCAGGTTACAGCAGCAAAGCGAAACGGAAGCGTAAGCATAATTTCGAAGCGGTGAATGAGCCTTTGATGAAATGGTTTCGTCAAGCAAGAGACGAAAAAATTCTATTCAGTGGGGAAATGTTGCTGTTGAAAGCTCAAAGGGTATACTAAAAGCTTTTACAACATAGGTCTAAGCTATAAACTACTAAGATCGCGAATTGTTGATTTCACTTTCAGATTTTTTTAAAAATGCAAATTTTATGACTTGCGGACTCGTAGATTTTTTTTTCTGAACTCAGACTCGTACTCGGATTCGTGCATCAAGAACTCGGACTCGAACTCGGACTCGTAGAAATATTTTTTGCTAAATTCGGACTCGTACTCGGACTCGTAAGTTAGGGGCTCGCACTCGGACTCGGACTCGTAATAAAGGCAAAGTTTACAACACTGGCCCGATCTGCTTTCAAAGATGCCAAGGTATTGCTGTCCGGTTAAAATCTTTCATTTTGGCTTTTTAGTTTTATAGAGATATCACTGAAATTCAAAACTGCTTGCCGAAACTATCAAGCGAACTTGCCACGACTGCCAACAACTCTTTCCCAAGAACATAACAGAATGGCGCGAGTAGAGTTTAAACCTATACGGCGTTCTTAAACAAGCTGAATTGTCGGCAGCGTGGTCGTGTGATTAACTAATGAAATTCTGGAAAGTAGGCTACCAAATGACCCTTGATCTCTCTCACACCTCAGGTTCCTACAATTAAAATTAACAATAGCCTATAGGCAGTGATGGCCTCAAAAAAAGGGGGCCCAGTGCAAGAAAAGTAAGGGGGAGCCACTTTTTAGTGTATCAAAACAAAATGATCTCTACAAAAAAAGGTCTTTAATTTAGACATGCTACCATCCTAGTGCTACTATAAAGAAATAGAGCAATATCTTGCGTAGGTAGGGCTATTTTTTGATGTATTTTAGGGGGCCCGGTGCGGCCGCTCCGTTCGCACCCTATTAAAGCCATCCCTGCCTATAGGCTTGAAACAAAATTTCTTGTAATCTGGTTAGGCTACAGATGAAGCTTTTCGTCAATTCAATCCGGATAAACCCAAGATATTTGTACTTATTTTTTTCAAATCTAGGAAAACATCCAAGCTCTCGCATTACACGCAGCTCTCAGTCCTCATTCTGCCGACATTACTTCTAGTAGCTTTTTTAATCGCCAAAATAATGCTGTGGTGCGGATTAAACTTTTTATTTGGCCAATAGTTTGAAAAACCAGTTACCGGTAACTGTTACAGAGAATAAAACTTTTTTAGTTGACAAAATGCAATGGTCTTGGCCTTAATTTTCTTGGAGAACGACTACTTGACAAGGTTAAAAGTTAAACTGTTAAACAGAGGCAAAATCGTTTTCAAATATAGTTAGTTTTTTACTCACAATTAAAATATTGCAAGGTTATTATATATAGAAAGTTAGTTTTGACTTTTGACTTTTACTGTGCTGTAAATAGATATAACTATTATTAAGTTTATATTATTCTATTGAATAGATATGTTTTCGGTAGAAACGCTAGGTATGCTTCCTGAATGGTTTTCAGATGATGAAATTCGCAACATCAATTCTATGATTCGTGTTTCATCCTCAAGAAGCATGGGATTGTCAATCATGAATAAAGTTTTAATGCAATCTGATGCTGATCTTATTATAAATCATGGAATATCTTGGCTTAAAGTTACATTTGAGATTGTAGCTATGCCCTATGAAAGTGAATCGATTCGACTTCTTGCTGCAAAAAATTTTTGTCAAATCTTAAAAGTGTCTTCAAAAATATCACAAGTAGCTCGAAGTATATCTCTTGATCATATTAATATAATTTTTCGAAAACTGCTTGATTATGATCTTGCTAATGTTATTCCATGTTTGAAGTGTTTCAAGTCAATTTTAAAGTATTATCCTGGTCCTCTCGGTGAATTTAAAGGAAAACTGGTGAAATTTTTAGCACCATTAATGTCAGGAGATAATCCAGCTGTTCAAAATAAAGCTATCAAATGTTGGTGCTTTGTTCCAATTATTGGTGGTGGAGGAAAAGATAGAAAAGAGCATGCTAGGCAGTGGGAAAAACAATTTCAAGAAGCTCTTGAATCATTGATTTATGTCTGTAACAGAATTTTTGAAAATAATTGTTCATCTCAAGATAATACTAGCAACGAAATTGATCCGTCATTGCAGAGCTTGTCGCTTTCTTTTCAAGAAATACCAATTACAGAACCTCAGCTTTTTTATTCTTTGCATAACAGATATGTGATTTTGTGTAAATGCATTTGTAGTATGTTGCAGTCAAGACATTTCTCCTCAATTTTGCTACTTCCTTTAGATAAGTTGATGTCTTGTTTAATTTTATGTTGCTCAACTTCCTTTCAGACCTTTGGTTATACTAGTGAGATGAGATTACGAGCTAGATACCTTGCTAATTTTCACAAACACAGTTTAGAAATTTTGAAAGTGCTGATCCAAAATTTTTCCCAAGATATTAGTCAATCAGCTAATGTTATCAATCATTTGGTTCTCAGTCTTTTTAGTTTATGGAATCAATCTTCTACTAAAGACGAATATTTAGGAGATTGTTCAATTATTCGTGGCAATTTGTATGATGTTCTGATTTTATGGGTTCAGTCTTGTGGATGGAAAAGCAAATTTATGTGCGATGAAAATATGTGTAAACTGTTTTTAAGAAACCTTGTGGATGATATGACATTTCAAACACATGCAATAGACTCTAAATGGGAGCTTGAACAAATGAAAAAAAAAAGTAGAAAAACAACCGAATCAACCAAAATAATAAAAACAACAATTAAACTTCATTTAAATTCAAGTCTTCGAATTAATGCTCTTAAAGTTGCAAAAACATCAATTTATTCTCATGGTACTCGTATACCAGCATTTGTGCATAAAACGCTACAAGAAACTGTTATTAATTTATTACTTCAGATGTTGCATTTACCAGAACATGTATATAACCAGTGTGATGATTCACGCATAGAATTATATCGCTTACTTCTAGCTCTTTGTGTTGGTTCCCACCATACTTGGCCTCCTCCAATACATTTTGCTGTAAACTTATTTAAACAAGCATCATCATATGAAAAATGCTTGTCTGCACGTGTTTTTTTAATTGAAGCATCTACAACACTATCTCACATAGTGCGTCCTCGAGCACCTAGTTTACATAGACCAAATGTTAATTTTATTGAAGAGTATACAAAAAAATACTCTAATATAACTGAGCCACACCATAATATATCTTTTTCACTTGAAAGGCAACATATAAAATGTGTTGATGCACAAACATCAACAGATGATTTGGTTTTACCAGAATTTAGTCAAGGCTCTAAATTTAAAAAGCAGAAAACTGAATCACAAAAGGATATATCTATTTTATTTGACAGGCAAGACATCAAATGTGTTGATGCACAAACATCAACAGATGATTTGATTTTACCAGAATTTAGTCCTTGCTCTCAATTTGAAAAGCAAAATTCTGAAGATTTGTCCTTTTTGAATGCCAATGATGTCATTGAGTCAAATAGTGACTCTGAAGAAACTTTTTCTGGTAATAATCTATTGGAAAAAAGTGTTTTAATAAAAGAAGAGCAAACTATGGAAGTTGATGAACAAAATTATAATACATTAATGTCTGAAAATGTTACACTATCCAATGATGAAATTTCTGTATCTGATATGATGGCTGATTTTGTAAATGTTAAGCCAGATGATCATTCATTATCTGGTAGTGATTAGTAAAATATTTCTTTTAAAAAACAAGCTTTAACCTTTACTGGTTTTTGTGCTTTTAGGATTTTATTTGTTCAGTCAAATCTATTCAGCTTAGTAAAATTAATTTTGTTACATTATTTTCAATTTCTAATTAAGCCTTGTTTTTTCTTGTTGGGAATCCAAGTATGTGCAATTGTCAATGTACAATCATAATGTTGAAAATTTTTTGAACATTGACTTTTTTATAAATAATATTTGGTTGAAAATTAACCAAAAATTGTTATTAAAAAAGCCTCTTATTTGAATAAAGACAAATTTTTTTGTAATTTCTGTAATAGTTGATTTGTCTTTGACTTTTATTATAAACTTGTATTGTTAAAAGCATTCTTCAAAAATATTGCTTGACTAAATTACATTCAATCCTTGAATCAAGCAAACTTAATTTAAGGTTATTGTGGAAAATATGAGCTTTTTGAATTCAATCTTCAATTGCTAAAATTGGGAAAGATTTTAAAAAGGTTTTATTTGGCATACATTAAACAAGGTTTTCAGAACAAAAAGAAAAGCAAGCAAAACTGGCCTAATTTTTTCTTTTCTCTCACTATAATATTGGATTTGCTTTCGCTTTTATTCTGATTAATAATATCTAATAATTGTCACATAAAATGCTTTTCAAAATTTCTTTTCTTCACTCTTTACAGCAGTCTTTAAATTGGTACCTTCATTCAGTTTTTCAAACTTTATATTGTTAAAAAAGAATAGCATATGAAATTTTATGAAAATTTACCTTTGAATTAAAATTGTTCTGGAGCATTAATTTCGGTTTGTAAAATCTTTGTAACTTAGTTTGCATTTATTTTTAAAGGAAAACTGTCATCAATGGTTTAAAGTGTTTCTCAATCTTTTTTTATTATGGCTCATTTAGTTATAAAAAATTATAGACCCACTTGAAGAAAACTAAAGATTCTATCAATTAAAAATTCATGTGTTTATATAACATATAATAGTCAGCCCAGCTTTTTTAGATTAATTTCTGGCCAATTTTAAAAAGCCTATAGACTTATTTTGAGAATTGATTGTGTAACATAGGTTTTTTAAATTATTCCTGTTAAACTTCCTGATAATCTGATCAACTATTTTAAATGACTTTCTGCTTTATGCTATAATAATATATTAAATTTGTTTGTTCATTAAAATAGTATTGGTATTTGATGATGCTAACTCAATGTGACTATACTCAAAAAGATATTCAAATTTTTGGTAGAATAATCTTGTTTTGGTTCATGGTATGTATAATTTTAGGTTGGTGCTCTGTTTGCAGGCTAACTTTTTATTCTTTGTTTACTAGTCATTGTTATGTTTGATCATGACCAGTGTAAATCCATTTCTGGATGATGGTGAAGATGCTACCAATTTAAGCACTACTCACTCAGCAAAAATTGAGCCTACAGATTGTACGATTGATAAAATTGCAGAAGGATTGCTTAAGAACAAATATATTTTAACTGCCCTTGAATTATACACTGAAATTCAAGAAAGAGGAAAAGATTTGAAGCTACTTAGAAATTATTTTTCAAACCCTTCTAATTTTGACCTACCTGTTGGCTTTAAAGATGCACTAGGAGGAGGAAACTTATGTGAGTTCTAAATTAAGTGTTTTAATTAATTTGTTGCAGAGTGTTTCTGAATGTTGCTTCTGGTAAAGAATTATACAGGGTGATCAATATTTAGCGTTACAACTTCAAATAACTGTATTTGGGAAATGATATGTACAGTTGGAGTAACACAGGTGAAATATTGTTACAGAATGAATATAAATTCAGTACAAATACAATTTATTCAATATGCTTTCCATTTGAATCAATTACAAGCTGAAGAAGCTGAAGTCTCGAAAATGATTTGCAAGAGTAACAAATCACATCCTGAGGCATTTTTGACCATTCCTTCCGTAGTTTCGATTTCAGTGCCTCCAAACTTTTATGTTGTGTAGCTGAGACCTTGCTCTCGAGGTACCCCCAGATACCAAAATCGAGAGGATTCAAACCGGGTGATGAAGGGGGCTATTCCTCTTTGGAAATGAAGTTGGGAACATTGGCTAATAGCCACTCCTGCGCTTCTTTTTGGCTCCGTGTGACGGTGCCGAATCTTGTTGAAACGTCCAAGGACGTTTTTTTGAAGTGTTCTTTTGCCCAGGGTATCAATGAACCAACAAGGATGTCATTTTGGTAATTCTCTTGGTTCAGTTTGACGCCTTGTTCTACGAAAACCAAAGGACTTCTTACAGATTCGGTAACGGCTGCCCAGACCATCACTGACGCCGCCCCTTGGGCCCGAGTGACTCTTCGAGGTCCTACCTCTTCATCACATGCCCAAACACGATCACTCTGGGAATTCACATGGTGTTGAACGTCGAATTTCTTTTCGTTGCTGAAAGCGAAGTTGGGAAGCGTGCCTGCCTCAAGGCGGGAGAGAAGAATTCTGGCTCTGGCAAGGCGTGATTCGTGATTCTTGCAAATCGTTTTCGAGGCGTCTTCAGCTTGTAATTGATTTAAATGGAAAGCATATTGAATAAATTGTATTTGTACTGAATTTATATTCATTCTGTCACAATATTTCACCTGTGTTACTCCAACTGTATTATTTCCCAAATACAGTTATTTGAAGTTGTAACGCTAAATATTGATCACCCTCTATACAAGCTGTTGGTGTTGAATAGCTAATTCAGCAACCAAGTAATTACGTATACTTTTGCGCAAGATTATCTTTTCATTGTGTTTTGCCCATAGCGTTGCCAAGTGTTATTGAATGCTTTTTTAATGCTATTGTAATCAACCTAGGCTTAGTTCAATTCCTGCACTTGTCTTATTAATCTGCTTTTAAAAAAGGCTATTTTGTCACTTCTGTCTTTGTCTTATTAACAAGAATCGTCTAAAACTAAAAATATTGTTGGAACTGCGCAAAAGCCGGTAGGAGTAATGGGTTGACCGTTGGTCTATGAATGATATTACATGGTTGCTCTTTAAATTAGATTAGGCTGGTGCTCTGTTAACTTCGTGATGTTGTTGTAATGGTGGTTAAATTGATAGCTTGTCATTTCTTATGTAGGACTTTGTAGAAATGTACGGTATTGATTTGTAGTGATGTACAATTAATATAAAAATACGTTTTAAGTTTTCAATTGCACATTTTTCAGCTCGGACCACCAGCTGTAGTACGTTTGACTCCCTTGACATGGCTCGGTTATCAGACGAAGGAGGTCAAGTTGACGAGAAAATAGCAGGTATAAAACTTTTACATTGTTATCTTTGTTTTTTTTTACATTATTATCGATTAGATACTTTTTAATGTCATTTATTCGGAGATGAAGTTAAATCTTTTTCTATTCTTTCTAACACTGCCTAATATTTTTTTTTTAGTTTTAGAGTTTGAACTGCGAAAAGCAAAAGATACCATTAAGTCGCTTCGGGCTAATTTAACCGAGACAGCAGGTACTTTTCATTTTGTTATTCATTTTTTGAATTGCGGGTAATTGCAGAAAATTTATGCTTAGTCTTACCAGTAGTCCCGTTGCCGCCAGAGATTACTCCAATGTATTTTATATTTTGGTAAATTAAGATACCGAAATTACGTGTTGGTTCTTTCAAATAATAAAGTATTCTCTGTAAATGCAGAGCCGCGAGCTCTTAATATTTCTTTGTTACCGAAGCAGGTTGAAAGCACTATAACGTCGTGCTGCCACAGATTCAACTTTCAAAACTTGAGTTTCTAATTCTAATAATTTTTCGTTTTCCGAACAGAATCTCAGTCTCAGTGCTTGCAAGAGAGTTTACCAAACGGCAGAGGTTATACCGACTCAACGGACAACCCTTCTGACGCGCCAATCAAGCCTCTGGAGCTCCGTGCTCTCAACCATCTTGTCAACGAACATCTTTTAAACCACGGATACAAACTTTCGTCGATAACTTTTGCTGATGAGAACGAGGAGCAGGTATTTGTTGATAATTCTTTTGGTTTGGATGGCTTCTTGAAATTTTTTTTACACAAGGAGGGAGAACTTTTATCATCAAACGTCAGCTTTCTACGTAAACGCACGACGACGTCATTTCTAAAAGCATATCGAGTCTTTGCATTTATACTTGGCTTTTGTTTTTGTATATGGCCTTATAGGGTGACAAACAGATGTCGATTAGAAGTAAAAACATCGGGTATCCTTCCAATAATATAGCTTTTTTTGATATATTATTGGAATGCGAAAAATTCTTGTATTATGATGTTTCCTTGCGCATTCTGATATTTTGATGACGTCTTAACAAAGGCAGTGTTAAAAATGTCGACTCTGCTACAGTTGTGGTCTGTGTAAACCAGTCTTACGTAGCCTATATATCAGTGGTGGCCAAACGACGACCCGCCAAGCATTCTATATGAATAGTGTAAGAAATCAAAATGAAAATTCTTTTTTTGGTCTTCACCTTCAAGAATGGTGTAACAAATCAAAACGAAGACTTTTTTTCCTTTGAGTACGTTTGAGGCATTAATTCACGTAGTAAATACTAGTGTTGCTCTTAATCAAAATCTTTTGAATCCGGCTTTCGAGCTAAAAAGTTTGCATACCCCTGCTATATATACTACGTGTAAATTCGTATACAAAATAGTTGACCGATGGTTTTGATGGAACCATTAACTCTTTCAATTTTTGGTAGTCTTTAAAAATACTGTTTTCTTTAGAATTCTTTCATCCAACTCTCGTCAGGAGAAATCGCTGGCAATAACGAACTGCAGAAAAATTTTTTTGAAAGTTTCTTGCAGTTTGTCAACAATTTCTTCTGACAAAAGTTGGCCGAAAGAATTTCAAAGAAAGCAGTATTTTTAAAGGACTGCCAAAAGTTGAAAGAGTTAATTGTTCCGTCAATATCATTGCTTAATTTAAAGTCTGTACAACCAAGAATTTATTCAAATAGTTGATTCCAATTCATACTATTACTTTACGATTTGAGAAAGCAAAGATACCATATCTATGTGTTTCAATTAAAGCTGCTGGAACAGCTCAACGGATATTCAGCTCCCGTACTATGCTTTCGATCTAAAATTTAATTTTTGGTGACGTACATTCACGCGTTGCCGGTCGCAGATTTTTGTTATTGTGCAGGATTGATGTGCTATATTATCTGTTTTGCCTTTTCCTGTTGCTTTTCCTCTCCAATTTAGCATGTACAGATCGCTAATTGAGTTATAATTTTATGATCTGGCAGATGTCACAGTCAGTAATTGCCTGTTATTACGCCTAAATTTTTTACCTAACAACGATGAAATAAACAAACACAAATGAAATAAATAAACTATGATGAATTAAACAAACACAAAGCCGCGTTCTTTTTTTTTTGATTGATTATACGAGGAAAACCTGAAATAGTTGCAAATGAATTTATATTTAGTTTGATTTTGGCGAAATGAAATGCACTTGAAGGGTCACCCGACAGCTAAAGCGTAAATATTTAAGTTTAAGTGCACTTAAAGCTCTGCTTTGCTTCTTCGTAAAATTCGTATCAGCCTAGTTACTACTTTCTGTTTTAAGCAGAGTGATTATTGTATGCAAGCAACGTGATCGTATTGAAGAGATTTATCGTAAAGTGCTTTTTTTTAGGGCCTGAGATATTATCTGCACAGTCTGAGCATTGAAATCGTGTTTTGCGTCAAAGCCAGGGTGTTAACAGGTTGCTATACTGCCGACTAAGCTTTTCCAATTTCAACTGTTGCAATTGAATTGTTATTCAGGACTTCGAAGATTGGCACGATGTCGGGATCAACACGGCCAAACCCCCGGACTTGTTGAGACTGTATCGAGACTACAACAATCACGTGGTTCCCTGCCATCAGACCAGCGACGCCTCGACGATGACTTCGCTCATGGAGGTTTTTATACATTGACTATCAACTAATTGGTTTTTAATTCGTATTTTACGGCCTTTGTTTTGATGCAACCAGCTGTCTAAATATTTTCAATGTCAACTATTTCCTGCAAAAATAATGCCGCTATTTTCGCATACCTAGCCTTTTCCGTTTTGACGTCATCGTGTGTGTCTTTATATATTCTTATCTTTTCTACGGTTGGTTGTGTGATTTAAAAGATTTTGAAATACTTTCATTAACCTTTTTTTATCAATTGAGCGTAAAAACGGCGTTAGATAACATTGATGTGTGCCTATGTTCATTATGACGTGCTTCTTTGTTTTCTAGTGGATAGATTAATGTGATGTAGCATTTTTATTGCTTGTTGATTAACACCCATTTTTCTGCTTTTTAATACTGGTGATATATAATTTGTGTTAGTCTAAAAGTTTTATATTCTGTAGTTTTGGTTGTAGAGTTTAGTATTTGAGTTTTGCCGTTTTTTTCTGGTTGAATTTTTATTTTTTTTGCTGCTCAAAAGAAGTTTCTGTACAGGCTTCTTAAATCCCCCCCCTAATACACGTGAACCAATAATCAAGCATTCGACAAGCGCTTTGACCAGTACCCTTTTAAATCTTTTTGTTCTTTTAGGCTTGTTATAAAAGTTGCCTCACCAGTAGTGTAAAGTTATAAAATATTGAAATGCATCTCTTTGAAAATTTTAGGAACCTCATGTTGAAGATCCGGAGGAGTTAGGGCAGTATCAGGATCAAGCCATTAAGTTGGAAGAAGAAAACTTGACTTTAAGAGCGGAGATTGATTCATTGCAACGGTGCGTTTGCATGACGAGTAATTAAGTTATATCTTCTTTGTTGTTTTTGTTTTTTAGACAATTAGACAAGAGGAAAAAAGAAATTAATGAAGATCAATCTTCCAAACCAGATGTTTTTGTGGAGTCAAGCACTCAAACGGCAATCGAGGTTCCGTCTGATCCCAATCCTGATTGTAATCTTAATCGTGATTCTATTCCTAAAGAAACAAAAAACCTTAAAATTTCTCCCGATATTTCGTCCAATTGTGAGCCATGGTTGGT
Organism: Diplosoma virens; assembly: GCA_963680785.1. NCBI lineage: Eukaryota > Metazoa > Chordata > Ascidiacea > Aplousobranchia > Didemnidae > Diplosoma > Diplosoma virens. The sequence continues at coordinate 17,237,354 of OY796882.1, forward strand.
ATTTTGTTACATTTTAAATAAATTATTAATGAGCGAATAGTTTACTTGCGCGCGAAAAATTGACTTTTCTTTTATTGAAAAGTCGCTTTGCCATGTCGTTACTTGTGACTTCAGCTGCTGACGTAACAATAGTTTTTCCATGCTTCGGAATCGGAATGCAAAACATTCGCTCCTACTTTTCTTTTTTGGACCCTGACTTATAGTCTTAATGTTAATATAAAAGAGATACGTCATAATCAGTTAAAGCAGAGTTATTACACTATTGCACCACTAGCACGTTGGGATATTTTTTTCGACGATTGTAATATTTGAAATCATTTTTTCAACTCTTATAGTATTGTCTATGATTCTGCTGTCCTATTTCTCTATTTTTTAGGGCAGCAATTTGCATATAGAAATGAAATCACCGCTAAGCAAAACTCCACAATAGTTTTACTGTATGATAAAAGAAAAACAAACCTAAACATTGCGTGCAGTATGTAACTTCTTTAAAAACCCCTTTTCGTTCTTTTTTGTTCAAAACAAAAGAGTTTAGAAAAAGCGAGGTTTGCTTTTTTGATTATTTTTATTTGTCTATAAATCGCAAATGAAATGATAAACAAGAACATTCTCGATCATCACCGACGTCGGATCGAGTTTAAATGAGATGCAGCAAAAAGATAAGCTTCATCGTTGTTGTTCTTTTATTTCCAATGTTTTTGAGTAGCCATCTCTCAATCCTCTGATAAAGTTAATTTTGACTCCCACTCTTGGATAACCGACACTGCTTCTAAGGGTCCTCTACTGAGCAATAGCCTGACATTGTATTGGTACTTTATTGTAATTAGTTAGCGATTTATGTGTCAGCACAACCGCATTGTGGCGTCTAAGTGACAGGGTTTTTATTGTGTTAGGTAACTTCTGATGAATGTAGTCACGAATATGGTATTTGTAACATTGTTATTTTGTCAAAGCCAAAATATTCTTACGTCATAGTAGTGTGCATATGTTGGAGGCTTGTTTTACGTTTATTTACGTCCTCTCATTGTGAAGAAAAATTGTCGCGTTTGTATTTCTGCGAAGATCTGAATATATATAGAAGGAAATTGGAAATGTACTTGTGTTTGTGTTAGTTACTTGAGTGGAGCGGCATGAAAACAAATTTCGTCATCAAATAAACCATTTATTGGCCTCACTTGCTGGACCGCCGTCAAACGGTAGCCTCGTCCTGTTCTCACACTCAGATATTGCGCTCCACTAAAGTTTTTGTTTTGTGTTTCTTAGCTATTTTTTAGGACTAGTTAGTGTAAACGTTTTTTACCTCAAACTTTTTTCGATTATATACTGCAAAAACTAAGTTAAATTTCTGGTTCAGTCAGCAACGTTGTTGTGTTATTCTTGTTTTACAAACTACAGTAGTTTCAGTTTTTGTTGTTTGTTGGCTTTTTTTAGCATACGCCTCAACAGAAAATCTTGAATGTTCATTGTTTGCCTTTTTTGCAGTTAAACTATTAAAGTATCTTAGTTATATTCCAAATCCAAACCCATGGAATCTTTAAAAACGCTCCATGCGAAATTATATTTAAAACGAATTTTTTATCGCCCATCTGTTACATTTCTCTGTTGCGGTTTCACATGCTATTAATCTTTTTTTAAAAAAAACTGCCATCTTAGGTATAAAGGGCGTCACAATTCGATTAATAACGGTTACAATTTACCAATGTTATAACTTCTATTTTGCGCATAAAATGTTTTTAAGACTTGTAAACGCCGTTTGTTTGAGAAAAAAAAAATTACCACACCAAGACCAGATCAGGCGTTTTTTTTCAAATGCTGTAGTTCAACTTTATTTAGTTATTGCTTTAAGAAAACAATTTTTCAGTCAAATGCCTAGAATTTTATGGGAAGCAATGTTGTTGGAGATGCAGTCTGAAGTAGAAGAATCCTGGCTTAAAAACGAGGTAATTGCTGCTTTTTCTCGTTTAGTAATTCAATAGTGGCATATGTTATCAACATATTTGTTCTTCTGCATTTCCATGAAGTTGACGTAAGGCTTAAGAATAACGAAGCAAGTCAATTTGCTGAGTGTTAAAGCAGGTTGCAAAACCAGCGGACTGCTTTAATCAGGTTCAAAGCGTTGCCGAGTCCTCCGATGACGTCGTCTTGCTCTTGGGTCGCTGTCTTCCTCACATCGTTCCGACGGTTCTACTCGCGAAGCGCGACCAACTCGTTCCGCTCTTGCTAGCCGTCGCCGCTCTTCATCCCGACTTGAATGTCCGGAACGAGCTCTTGCATATTTTGTTCAACTTGATAAAAAAACCGGACCCCTCCCAAAGGTGGGAGCAGTTTTAACAGTTTCGACATGCCAAAAATTGATGTTGCTTATTATTTTTTTGATTTTATTGAATAGTTTTTTTAATTCCATTTCGGCGTTAAAAGCATGTCATTAACATTTGGTTACGTAGGTTAAAGCAATATAGACAAACAGTCGTATCTGTTTCAGTAGCTCGCTTATTGTGACACAATAATCATTGCATAATTACGTTTCAATACAGACAAATCATATTGCACGGTTGCACCGCTTACGCAAAGCACGTCGGTTGCCACCGGACTGAAGAGGAATTGTTGCCGCAGTTTTGGGAACAAATCGGACACAAATTTTCCCAAAGACGACAACTTGTCGCGGAAGCTTGTGGTGTCATTGCGCCATATTTGCGCGTGAGTCGAAATTAGAAGAAATGCGTATTGTCTTCAATTAAATGAAAAGAGTATTTTTGTCCCGAGTGGCGCGTTGATTTCCGTCTTAATTTGAAGACCCGTCGCTCGGAAAAGGCACGTCTCTATCTCGTTTACAGGACACGATTTCTATTGCGTATGCTTGTTGTCCACCTGTCACAGAAGGAAGTTTTTAAATTAAAAACATTTGCGATTTATTTTTAACGTCCTGTTTCTAAACCGACTGATTCTCTTGTGGTTTGCACAGTGGAAATGATACGATGCCCGGTTCGTTCATCCAAAATTTTATCATTTGATGCGAGTGCCCTTAACGGGGGTCAACAGAAAGTTTCTGGGATCTGCACAAAACAAAGTGATCCATGGTATTTGATGGTCCATAAAAGAAGAATTTAAACCTTAAATCTACTTATAAAAACAAAAAGAAGTCATCTTCTATTCAACCTGCATTTTCGTTCGAAATTCTGTTAGAAATCAAAGTGATGACTTTTTTTGGTCTTCAGTAGACTTAAATGTAATGTTTTTAAATTCACTTCACTGACAACACAATTTAAAACGCAAATTAAATTGAAGATTAAAAAAATCTTCACTTTGGTTTCTGTTAGAAAAAGATTCCACATGTTTTTGTATAGGGGTCCACCGAATAATATTTGGAGCAAAAGGGATCTATGAGTTCGAAGAAAGTTGAAAACCCATGCTTTAATCATACAAGTTAGAAGTCGGTTAAAAAGATTGATTTACCATCCAACACTAAAAAACTATATCTCGTCAGAATTCGATAATAATGTAGCTTAAATTTTGAAGAAATAAAGCTTTTATAACAATCAAGTCAATGTAAATGTGTTTAAAAAACATCATTTAAACTTTAATCTTACTAAAGTTAGCTCTTCGACATTATTAAGCTTATCGGTAATGCAACTTTGTATTAATGGCTGTATAACCTATTTGAAAAATTCGCAAATTTAACATAAAAATTACAAAACAAAGTCCCGTTCAAAATGTGGTATTTGAACGGCAACATGAAATATTGTGATCAATCAAATCAAAATTAATAGTTGAATATAGTGTATCATCGTATTACTTGGCTGGTTCTGGACTATTTTATGCAAAAAAAAGTTTGATTGATTGTCAAGTATTATCCAGCGTTGTTTCATTGTTGATCAATGTAATCCGAGCCAATGTCGATTGACCATATCTTTGGCTTTGCTTTTTTTTACGCAGAAGCTCAGATGTATTTATGTTCGGTGTCACTTATTTATAGTCATTGGTTTTTCCGCAACGCTACGCCTAAAACACAGCCGCTTAGGTGTCGTTCACAAAATTATGCCAGATTTAACCGACTCGGGAATCGAACCTAGATCTTTCTCGTCCGAAGCAGGAACTTTAACCACTAGACTATTATCATTATCAACGCTCTCTTTGTTTTTTTTCAGGCGGAAATGAGAGGCTCGTTACTGATTTCAATCCTTCTTCAAATGGAGCAAGAAGAAAAGGTAGAAGCCGTTAGATGTTCTCTCGTCAAGTCTTTCTCTTCCATTTACACATTTGTTGAAGACGACGACAAGTACACGCAGGTGAGTCTTTGCGGTGGAAAAAACCATCGTCGTTTTAAAACAATCACAGTTTTGCACTGGTGTGTAAACATAGAAAACTTAATTGTTCCTGCATCAGTCGATCGTTATTTTTGTACCTTAATACCAGTTTATGGTGTAATTCCCAAAGCAAAATTTATTTTTGGATGTTGACCAGTCTGTAATCACTTAAAGGTCCCAAAAACACAATTTTATTTAAAATTATATTAGCTATCTAGTAAAGTAGCATTTAACAAAACGATTGCAAAAGTTTGATTTTTTGAACTCGGTCTTTGCTCGATTGTTAGTTTTTGCTTCAGCTTGATTTGCTTTTAAACCAAGATACAGTTGTATTGCGACAATGATTTATCGCTTAAATCAGATATTCCCAATCTGTGGTTTAAAAGAAATGGCTCATAGCGCTTTACAAGTGGTAGGCCCACACAAGGTTTGTTTGGATAAAAAAGACTATCAGAGATTATCCGTTGCAAAAAAATTAATTGTGGCCTTTTGTAGCTTTACTGTAATTTGAATCGTGTTTTTGATTGTTACAAATTTTTAAATATATAACCTACATAAATAGTTTAATAATAAAAATTTATCGGAATTTGTGTATGTACTGTTTTATATACGAGTTTTAAAAAGAATACGCCAAAATCATCACGTGATATGTCAAAAACGAAATTCAATACTCGTATAACAATAGACAGGGTGTTTTAAAAAGAATACGCCAAAATCATCACGTGATATGAAAAAAACGAAAAACAATAGAAAACTCTAGCTTGGACACATGTTTGTACATACTTTCAAGATTTATTTCATATTTTACGAGTGCTCAATGTGGCCACCACCGGCAGCACGGACGAAATCAAGCCGATATGAGAATTTATCCCAAATATGCCTCAGAGTGTCGCGGTCCACCGTGTTGATTGCAGATGTTATTCCATCTTTCATGTCATCGATATTTGCTGGAAGCGATGAAGTATGAAATTGGTCTTTAACTTATCTCCACAAGAAAAAGTCACACACAGTGAGGTTCAGGGATCTGACAGGCCTAGCGCAAGTCAGCACGGTAGACCGCTTATGCTGAGACGCGTTTGGGATAAATTCTAATATCGGCCTGAGTTTTCCGTGCTGCCGGTGGTGGCCACATTGAGCACTTGTAAAACATGAAATAAAACTTGAAGGTATGTGCAAACATGTGTCCAAGCTAGAATTTTTGATTGTTTTTTTGTTTTTGACATATCACGTGATGATTTTGACGTATTCTTTTTGAAACATCCTGTATTATATGACTATTACTGTGACAACTACCTGCTAAAAAAGCGCGGAAACCGGATGGCAGATATTTTTTTAAACATCAGATAACATTGTGAGTGTTTGAACGTTAACAGGCGTTTCAATTGCTCTCTTCTTTCCTCGATGAAACCGGAAGCGCCGTTCGCGAAGTCGCTTGTCTTCACTTACTTCCTTCCGTTGCGATGTGGTCGATTCGTCGTCACGTGATACACTCGCACATGTGCGACGAGCTACTGAAAAAACTCGAACGCGCAGTCGAGGAAAAAGTGAGCGATTCGCATGATTTTCGTTGATGGCTCGCTACTTTTCTCTTTTGTTTCAATGAAAAGCTCTTTCACTTGTTCGATTTCGCTCAACTTGACAAGTTCCGTTTTCAACGCCATGTTTTGCGACCGTGAAAATGTTTTTTTAATTACTTTGTTACTCGTTTACCCGGCTTGATCTTCTTAGTAGCTTGGTGTAAATCTAATTTCATTGTAGCAATTTTTTTGAAATGAAACATTTGCTGTTTATTGCATAATTTTTTTTGGTTTTGCAAATTAAATTTGCTCTTTCTTTTCGTTTGCTATTTGCTTGACTTCGACAAGTAAAAGTAAAAAATTATTTTTGCTCCCAGAAAACGGACTCCGCCATTACTGAAGTCCTCCCAGTTATCTATCTTCTACCTTACCTCTTCGTTGCTGCTCTGCTTGAAATAAGCGTTGATGGCGACTGCGAAGAATTGCCTGGTATGTTTTCAACGCTGGGGAAGTACTATATTTGTTTACAAATAGGAAAAAAAAGTATTTTACTATTTCATGCAATTACAAGTTTGTTTGTTGCCGCTAAACGTTTACTCGTTGCCAATTTCAAGCATGTAATTTATACATTTAACTTTTGGACGTATTTTCCGTATCCACGTCAAATGTATTCAAAAACAATTCTTTTTTTAAAGGGGAAACTGTAGAGATTTCATGAGTGTTTCAAGTTACGGCGTAAACGAAAAAAATCTAAAATAGTTTTGTAAATTTGAGTTTGAATAAAAACTAGAAATTTTGAAGGTTTATTGCGAAACGCTTTAAGGCTTGTTTACTAATATCTTGGCTCATATTCGTGTTGAAAATATTTTAGTTCTTTATACAAGCTGTATTTTTTAAAAACTTAGCTCAGAGAAATATCCCCGATTTCAAGCGAAAGTTGGAAGACCCCGCAGTTATTATCGGCGACAAGTCTTTGCTCATCGAGAAAGTACGATGCTTGGACTTGATTGTTACCAAATCCATCATCAACAACGACGCGAAAGTTTTGCTTTGGACTACCAATTTCTTGTGAGACCTTTTTACTCGCTTTATTACTTTTATGCATAAAAAACCCTTGTTGGAGATTTTTTGAAACTTAAAACGATTTTCACTTATCGTGGCTTTGCTTTACTAACTAGCAGCAATAACAGTTACTTGACAGTTACATGTATATGTAGTTCTCGCTTACTTGAATTGCCGTGAAGTGTTAAAATATCAAACGATAACAACTGCCTGTTTATTTCTTTGCTTTTCAAAGCAGTATTATATAGAAGTCAAGGAAAAAATGAGATAGATCAAAAAAAAAACGACAGAAAAGTTTTAAACCAACTTTGCAGTTATGAAATGCTTTGCTGGGTTTTTTGAATTCCAAGAATAACTTGTCTACTTATCTCAGTTCGCCGTTTTACTGCGTAGGCGTGACCGCCATGCTATTTCCAGTTATGATGATTTGGTTTCGAACAGAAAATTAGAGCAAAATCAACAATGATTGATTAAATTGTTTAGCCTTTCCCGCGTCTTGAATATCCTCGCCTCCATCAGCCCCGAGTATGTCGAGGGCATTTCGAATTTGGCAGAGCTCATGGACTTATTTTGCAAGTTGTTCGGCGATTGCTATGTGAAGAAAAAGGTCGGTGTGATTTCTTGTGGTTAATAAAAGGGTTGAAAGTGCTCAGTGCTGTGACATTCTTTGATAACGCGTGGTGTTTAGCATCAGCTTTCGGTCAATAGTCTCAGTGAATTGTGTTTGAAACGTTTTAAGATTCATTTCCATTACCTGGGTTGTTCGGTGTTCACGAAAAGTTTTTCGTTTATTGCAACCGCCCGTTTAGTCTAATGCAGTGGTTCTCATGGTTTTCGCCGCATTCCTCCTTTCACGACTCTGGTACAATCATTTCTCGCCCCCCCAAAAAATACCTCAATGATTAAAATGAAGACTTTTTTATGTTTTTTGTCTTCATCCAAATTTGTGAACCGAATTCCGATATCCCAGGAAGTTCACAGTAAAATTAATGTTTAAATTTAAGTGAAGACAGAAAAAGATCTTTACTTTGAATCTGTCTCGAATATTTCGATTTTCTTTCCTAAAAAGTAGTGATTTCTAAAAAGAAAAATTTTTCATTTGAATCTTCTTGGATTTCTCGATTTTCGTTTCTGAAAATATCTTTAAAAAAAAAAGTAAAAAAAAAAGGTCTTCACCTTAAACCTTATCGTTTTTCTGAATTTGATAATTTTTATGATTACGAAGAACGTACCGATTTTATTTGGTCAAATTACATTGTACCGAGATTCTCAAATTCCTCCCCGATTCCTTCCCTGGTGATTTTTCCTCCTTTGAGATTTTGAATTCCTCCTTAGGGAGCCAAGTATCTCACTTTAAGATTAGCCTAGTGGTTATCGCTTCTACTTTTGACGCTAAAAATGTGGGTTCGATTCCCGAGCAGTTCAAATTTGACTCTGTGTTGCCAACCTTATCAAGCTGCAGCATGACCACTAAGTGACTATGTTCCCTGGTGCAACGTTTGAAAGATTAAGATTTGTTTCCACTAAGAGCATGGAATTGAGCATTTGTTTGTTTGTTTTAATGATCTTTCTGTGCTTAAAATCCAAGCAAGCGCAAACTGAAGCAAAAAAGTCAATAAAAAAAAAACAAAGAATGTTCGAAACTTCACGCTCGTAGTGGAAACGAGCTCTAATGTTGCGAATCCATCACACTCGGGGCAATAAAAGAATATTATTGAAGGATATTGCTTTTTGCTTAGCGTCGCTAAAGTAAGATGAGCAATAAAGAAACCAGAAGTATTTTCGCGTACGCCGAACAAGATAGGCATGGAAACCGGCGCTTTTAATTTAAATTTCACAATAATGTCAACTACTGGGTTCGTTTGAATCGGTGTCATAAATTGACTGAAGTGTGATTGTTTTAGTTTTTTTTTTAGTCTTTACGTTTTAGTCTTTACGCTCAGATTTTTCTAGTTTGTTGTTTTAGTCTGTACGTACAGATTTCTTTAGTTTTTCTATGACTATTGTTTTATTTCAAGGTGCTTGTGCTGTTTCAAAATGTCTTGAAAAACTCTTCGGAGCACCTTTCAACTTGCATTTTGCCTGTTTACGTTGCATCTATTCTACCCTATCTCGAGGTATGGTTACGTTACTTATGGATCGGTACATCTTTTATTTTATTTATTAGATACAGATACGTTTTTTGGTTTTAAGCATTGTTTCAGTTACATCTTAAAATAACTTACGTTTTTAGTGGAGTTATTCTGTAACGCAAAAAATATGAATTAAGAATTTTTATTGTTCTTACTCGTTTTTTGGTTGCCTTTTTATCTTTATTTCGTTGCACTTGAATAAGTGCACAATAGCTCACGAAAGCAACAGTTGATTTAAGTGCATTTTTTAAACGTTTTTGACAAAAAAATATAAAAGAAAAACATGTCAGTTATAATGAATGTATAATAAGTAATGAGAAACCGGTTTTACTTATTTTCAATTAATTATCGCGTCACACATGACACGATAGTCTTTTTCAGGACGATCGAACTTTAATTCACGACTCCTTACTGGAGTCGATCGTCAAGTTGTCCAACGCACAATTCTCCACCGAGAATATTAAACTCGCTCTCTTGCTACTGAGGTGGGTACTGTAAAACCAGTTCTTTCTGAAGAGTGGAAAACCCTTGCTGTTTCCCCTTTTCGTTTGTAATCATTACTGTCATCACGTATTTTGAAAATTCTTATTACTTAACCCATATTAACCCAAGAATAGAAAAAATAGAGAAAACTTTCTGAATTTTTTATTAACAACTAAATAATAATGTGTTACAAGAAGAAACTTGTACGAAAAGTAAAACTGCATTTTATATCTCAAAGCTATTCATAATCTAAAATAATAAAAAAAACAGTTATTTTTAGTTAGAAAATGCATTTGAAATAATGACTACAAATGTAGTCATTGGGATAGTTCGGGTTAATGTTGTGTATAGAACAGTGGTTCCCAAACTGGTCGATATCGACCCTTGGAAACAAGAAATCAATAACTAGCAAGTAGTCAAGTAGTTGCCCTCTCCTTTTCCTTGTTGTTTGTCACCTAATTGTGAAAAATTTTAAACGTAAATTCAAACCTATTTTACGTTTGTTTGTGTGGTCAGCACTACACGTAGGTGATATTTTTCGTATGAAATGGCAGCACCAAAATGGTGCCGAGTGTTTTAGTTTGAGTTGAGAAATTACGATGTAGTCACTTTTTAGATTTTTGACTCTTGCCTCTTTTTTTGTTATGGGTTCGAAAGCAAATACGTAAATATCACTTCTTAATACTCAGCTTGCAACTGCGTTAGATCACAAATCAAGATTATAAACATTTAAAATTTGCCACAGACTTTTCGAGTTGGCGGTTTCCGCGACAGTTACATTCATTTTTTATTTATTTTATCTCTATATTTATCCTCCTGGCTCGCAGGAAAGCGACGAAGACTTTAGGGCAAGCAATTACTTCGACCTGCTTACGGAGATGCCGAGATATTGCTGTTCGCTTGAAATTTAATAGAGATATGACTGAAATTTAGAACTGCTTGCCAAGACGACCAAGCAAGGGAAAGCGTCTTTAAGTGTCTTTTACAAGAACACAACAGAATGGCGCGAGTAGGTTTTGAACCGAGACCATGTTGATCACAATCCCGTTGCTCTAACCACACGACCACGGACACAATATGCATCGTTTGACAATCGCGACATTGGTTTCAAATGACATCGCTTGATTACAAGCGATGTCATTTGAACCATCGCGATGAGAGATCCGTTCTCTCCCGGTGTCGGTGAATCGCCGTCCCGAGCTTTTCTTCATGTCTGATGCCGCGTTTACTCGCAGGTCGAAACCCCACTACCATGACGTCATCATTCAAGTTTTGTGGTCGGCGGTCATGCACGAGTCGTCGCTGGTTCGCGCCTCCGCTGCGTCGCTTCTCGTCGTTATGATGACCAACGACGTTGACTCGAAAGTTCTGTCCACTCGGATACTTCCGGCTCTCATCACGCTTTCGACTGATGATGTAACGTGAGCGCGCGATTAGATCGCAGTTTCTTGATCACGTATTTGTTGAGCAATTGTTAGAGCTCGTTTCCATTACGAGCGTGGAATGGAGTACACTTTGTTTTCTTGATTTTTTTGCTTTTAAGCCTAAAAGTTCGTTTCCACCTAGCGCCTAAGCGCGGAAAGAAGTAAAAAATAAAAATAAAACAAACAAAAAATGCTTTGTTTCACGCTCTTGGTGGAAACGAGCCTTGACTCCACGATTTATGAATATTGCTGGAACAATTGAACCAGATCAAAACCATGTCTGTCGCCGACGTGAGCTCGATTCCCGATCCATCCAAATCTAACACATGTTGCCAACAGCTCTTAATGGCTGCGGCAGTTCACGTGAGTAGCCGCCTTCCTCGGGCGCATCCGATTTTATAACAAGTTTCCGGGTAAAAAACGAATGTAACGAAAGATTCCTTAGAATTCAATCGAATGTCTTTGGTTAAACTAACTTTTCCTACATGAATCGAACTTATTTTGTTTTTCAATTTCTCTCAATTTCTACTTTCCACAGTTTGTGAAATCAGTTTCATTGCAGTAACGTTCGAATCAGCACTCTGACGTCATTCTGTCACGTCATGACCAATCCGTCCATCGGCGTCGAGTTGGTCGATCGCGTCATCACGCAAATGTCCGAAGTGATGGCCTCTAGCGTTGAAAGTTCGTTCGAAGAACAGTCGCAAGACGGCACGCTTCTCGGTCTTTTTTCGGTGCAATCGACGCTGGTCGGCCTGGTAGCGACCACGGGGGCCGTCCTCCACCCCAAGTTCAGAGACGATTGTGAGTCGCGCGTTAAGTGGGCCTTGGATCAGGAACTTGTGACGTAACGTAACTGGAACTTTCTTATTTCTCAACAGTTGTTCTGCCGTGTCTTGTCGCCATAGCAACCAGCAACAACCAATGCGCCGACAATTGGAAGAGATCATCGATTTCGCTCGCGCTCCTCGATGCATACGCCTGCCTGTCGTGCTGCTGTATCCTTTTCAAATGACTCGCTTGTTTGTAGTTGTTTAACTGGGTTTTGTTGTTAGGAACAAGCTATGTAGATTTTTCGGATGGTTGTTCTTAACTTAATAACGTACAATTAATTTTAATCTGGTCTACTAGCTGATACGCGATTAACGAGCTTTTTGCGTGGTTTAATTGATCGTTTTAAAATCGGAAAGCTGTTTGCGGTACGTTGTCATTAAATTTTCTTCATTCCGAATATCGAATTAAAATTGTTTCGCTTTGTGCACTGGTTTGTTTTAAAGCGAGTTGTTTGTGTTTTTGGTGAAAGCTGTATCGTGAATTAACCGCTACTTTAACAATCGACATTCTTCTTGACGCATTCGTCATGCAGTTATTACGTCATCTCTTCTCTTGGGATCAGTTCTTCCTGCTCTTAAATGTGTCCTATGTGATGTGGAAAACCTTCATCCGGAAAAAACGGTCAGTAAGTTTTCTTACATTCTTTAACAGTTGGCAATAGGCGTTCTATTACGGCACGTGTGTGTTTGTGTCGACCACAACAAAATACCGATTTTGGGGATGTCACGGTTTTCTCTTCATTATTTCTCGAATCATTTTCGAATATATGCATTCTCCTCATCAATATATGCATCCGAATCGGGACGTGGGTTCGAATCCCACTTCTGACACCATGTTTCTTTTGGTTTTTTATTATATTTTAACAAAAAACAAAAAATAAACGTGATTTTCCCAGTATCGAGAACATAACAAGAATGACTGTGTGTTTTTTTCTACAATTATGCAATGAACACAATTACCCGAGGCACGGTTACAAATGAATTAAACACAGACCACCCTGCCACGGAACAATAATTAATAAACACCTGTGGTTCGATTTCCTATTGTAACACTCTTCGTTAACATATGCATTCTCCCCATCAATATATTTATCCTCCTCATCAATATATACTTCTTCCTCATCAATTACATATTCATCCTCCTCATCAAACTTAAGAAAAATTTTGCTACAACTTCCTGGCTATTTTACCCGTAGTTTTCCTCTTCTACCATCTTCCTCACAATCCATATACCTTGTATATCTTTCCCTAATAGTTATTATTAAGTTTAACCACACCTCCCATTTCAGTTTTTTTTCTTCATAACACTTCACGCAATGACTAATTTCCACATTTTTTCGATTTCAAAAAATTTTTCATAAGAATAAGATTTCTCATCTGTACATGTTTTGTTAATATTAAATGCACCAGAGTTTTTTTAAGGTTTGGCTTGAGGAACCTCTAAGCAATTTTGAAAGACCGCTAATTTTTTTTTCTTATTGTTCCTGAGCGTACTTAGCTTTGTTTACACTATTGTAGAAGCAGATTTTGAGAGACCGTTTCGGTTCCTCAAAACGCCTTAAAAGAAACACCGAAATACACCAATGCGCGTATCTTTTGTAATATACTGTATAACAGCAAATCTCCCAACATAACAACACACTTTTTATTTTTATTACTGAAGCTTACTCTCCATTGACTTTGGCATTCTGGACATCAACAAGATGACCAATTTTTTTATCTTCTCTACATTGCCGCACATGTTCTTCTAACTTCTTCGGCACATTATTTAACGCTTGACATCAAAGTAATGCCTTTGTCAGTAAAGAATTGATTAGCCTTATTATAGCTTGTTTTTTAGAGGACACATTTTCTTCAAGTGTTTTTTCAGAATGACGTCGTCAGTTTAATCAATGAAGTGGAACGTAAACTGGAACAAGGCGCTGTTTCAACTGACGGAAGGTGAGCTTGTATTTGTTCGTCCAGAAATCACAAAAGCGCGAACGCAACAAGTTAGTCTCGGCCGAATTTAATTCAAGTCGATTTACAATATTTGCCTTGTGTGTTTTTGTCTCGAAATAAGCTTATTGAGAAAAGAAAACATGAAATATTAACATCAACCAATTGAGCTTTCATTGTTATTATACGATATCCTCATTTTCACGGCTAACTTGATAATTAAAAATACAAGTATTGAAACTCCTATTTTTAACAGTACTTTCTATTACGTCATTAAGAAGCACAAAGCGATTGAGGTTAACATTCAAATAATGCCACTCACTATTGAGTTACTGTGATGTTACTTTAGGCGAAGACGTGGCACCAGGGTCTGCCGTATTGGCCTTTTAAAAGCCAAATCTGAAAAATTTGGCCTTTTTTAAAGAGGCTTAACTTTTAAATTTAACGTTTGGCCTTATTTTGGCCTTTTTGGCAAATCAAAATCCTATTCTTTAAATTAGTGTATTTTTTTAAATATTTGAAGTTTGTGAGCTAAAATGTTAAGAGTTTTCATTGTTTGCTAATTCGGCAATGGTCTTCACTTTAAATTTGGGACAAAAATAGAGATTTTGGACACCGATTGAAAGTGATGACCTTTTTTATTCTTCATCTTAAATTTAAGACGATAAATACAAAAAACAGAATTTGGCTTTTTTTCTTACGTTTGGCTTCTTTTGTTAGTCTGTTTGGCCTTTTTTGAAAACTTGATCTGGCACCCTGCATTGCAGACCAGATAGGTCGAGTCTACTTTGAATAAAAACCGATTGGAGTGAGAGCAAAAGAGAAAAAAGTAGTGGTTACGACGATTAACGTTATACTCGTAAATCAAAAGGAATTCTCCTCAATTAAAATCTCATATTCTTTAAGACAGTTTATGCATGCCTGAGAAATGCAACACAATTTCAGTTTTATACTTGTTGGATTTTACATCTATATGTTCTACAGATGCAATAAAAGTAGCTTGTAGTCAATCCAATTTTATAATTGAATCATAAATTTTTAATTATATTTAATCTTCTGTTATTCGGCTACATGTAAAAATTTTGATACAATTACCAATATAATAATTATATACTGTAAGTGCAAGGGTAATTTTAATTCTTCGTTCTTTTACGCTTGAACCGCCGGAATACATTTTTTTTAATGTGCTGCAAATACGCTATGGAGAAAATTTTTAATTGCTTTTTTGATCTAAAAAATGTGTCATTTCTTATGCCGTTTGTATAAAAACATTCAAGTTAATATTAAGACAATACACTCTTCTAGCGAAGTTGCTTTTGATTGGCCAATAATGATAAAAAATGCACAAGAAAAATTTTTTAAAAATACGCCTTTAGCTTTTAAACGTTCAAGAAATAATAAACGATTTTCTACTTTATTAAATAAAAAGAAAGTCTAATAGAAAAATCAATGGCCAATTTTTAAACTTTTTCAAAACTGACATTTAAAAGGAATTATATAATTATACCAGGTACATGCAAAAACTCAGTCTTCAGCATTGCCGGGTTATTGAGTTTGGAAAGCATTCATATATTTATACTTAAATTTTAAAAAGTTTTAATATTTGATCTTGATATAATTTTGAAAGCAGTATCCTATTCTGCGAAAGGATTTAAAAACTTGCATGATGCGTGATGTAACCTTCTCTTTTGTATAACTTTTGAATTAAAATACGGTAAGCGTAATAAGCTGTATAATTTTTATATTTAAATAAAAAAAAGAGTAGATAAAATGAGAAACTAGTTGCTTGAAAAGAAACTAATATTTAAGTAAGAGCAAGTGCCGCGACTGGCCTGTTTTTTGTTTTTTTTCGAAACCTTTTGTATAAAATATACAAGATACAATTAACTATACACGGTACAAAATATATACATATACGATGAAATTTTTGGATTTCAAAATACTTATTAGAGACAGATCTAAAATACTCTAGATAAAATAGGGACACATTACATTACAATACAAAAAACAATATGTAATCGTTTCTTTATTTGTCTTGAAAGATCAAGACAGGCTTTTTTTAAAAAAGAGTTAAATTTGGTTTTGATTTTATATAGTTCTTCGATTGGTATAGAGGTTAAAGTAGAGGATTTTATTGCGTAACCGGAACTTTGAAAGTCGAATTAAGGAAGTTATTTTGGATAGAATTAAATTGTGATTGCCAGGTAGTTCAGAAAAGTTATAAAGAAGTGTGTTTTTAGAGAGAGATGTGGGTTTTTTTAGGACTTCAGAAAGAAGAGGTTCTAAAAAAAATTAGATATTTAGTAGAAGCACAGTAAAAGAATAAATGGTGAGGATCATCGAGGAAAGAAAAACGTATTTGCAGAGAAAATCGTTTGGGGTTTTGGGGGTAAAATTATGCTTTAGAAAAAAATGGCCCCAGACATAGCCTTTGTTGGCTGCCCTGAAGACAATTTGAAAAATTAGAAAAGAGAGAAGGTCGAGGTTTAAAAAAAGTTAACCGAAGCCAGGCATAGGAATTGGTTTGATTGTTTCCGTTTGTTTTGGGTATATCGATTGTTCTCGGGAGAGGATTTGGGTCAGGTTTAAGGAGGAGTAGTTAAAAAGATTTAAAGGTAAGTTTGGATAGGTGATCCGAGGGGATGGAAGTTTTCTGGAGAAGGTTTAGAGCAGTGTTTCTTAACTCCTAGGTCGCGACCCAAAAGTGGGTCGTAGTGTAATTTGATTGGGCGCCGACAAGTGTAGTTGTGTAAAAATTAAATCATTTTCGTTATGATTAATTGATTTTTTTATTGCAGTGCTTCTCAAGCTCTGGGTCGCGACCCAAAAGTGGGTCGCCGAACAACGAACTTCTGATGACCTTTTTTTTTTACTTAATAAAGAACACCACGATTTTGGGACAAAAATGAGAAATCTGAGACTCATATTGAGTGAAGACTTTTTTTTGGAGAACACCACGATTTTGGTAAGAAAAATGAGAAATCTGAGACTGATTTTAAGTGAAGACTTTCTTTTTAGCGAACATCATGGTTTTGGGACAAAATTTGGTCTTCGTCTTAAAATCCCACATAATTTTTTGTCCTACCCATAAACTATTGCATTTCACGACCAGCTTTGGCATACCAACTGCATGACCAGCCTCAGTGGTCACCGCACGCCACTGCAGTATGATTAGACCTATGTTAAATGATCTTGTGTTTAGTTCACTTTTTGTGCTTGCAATATCGTCTATAAAAAATTTAGAAAGAGAGGTAATTTTTAAAATCCATTTAAAAATTAGAGCAAACAAAATCCAACATTTCATTTAGTTTGTAAAATTTTTTTTTTTTTATTAAAAAGCTGAACGTTTTCGACTATCATCAGTCCTTATCAAAGCATCTAAAAATTGTTTAAAATCATCTAAAAAATTTTTAATCATAAACGACAAATACATTCAATCAGAATATATAAAAACAAGTTAAAAGGTTGGGACGCCAAAGCTTTACTCTCTCTTTCAGCTTAACATTTGTGTCCCTACAAAAAAAGGTCGAGAAGCATTAGAGCTTTTG
Source organism: Diplosoma virens (assembly GCA_963680785.1). Taxonomy (NCBI): domain Eukaryota; kingdom Metazoa; phylum Chordata; class Ascidiacea; order Aplousobranchia; family Didemnidae; genus Diplosoma; species Diplosoma virens. Next base: position 17,254,595 of record OY796882.1, read on the forward strand.
TCCAATGGGGATTCAGTTTTGTGTTTATTTCTTTTTAGGATTTATTAGGACCCTACAGCTTGACCCCAGATGAAAAAGTTAAGCAACCAGCACCATTATTTGTTTGTGGTTTTACACCCCAAACAGCCATTTGTGAATCTGAACTCTGGACAATTAGTTACAATGAAAACAATGCGCTACTACCGTAACTGCATAGTGTATTTCTTGAGCATCTTAAAAAATAAAAAAAAATAAAACAATTTTGCGCCGCGAGTACAATTTTCGCGGCGTTTATTTCTCTTTTCATCTCTTATTGCTATTAATTTTCTTTCTTTTTTACTCGCACTCCAATCCGTTTTTCTTCGAATTAGACTCGACCAATTAAAATCCTCTTCCAAAACTCATTAACAACGCTTTGAAGAAAAAAGTTTTAAATTTTAGAGCTCTTTATTTGATGAAGCCTCAAGTTAAACCTATTGTTATGTAATAAGAATTTTCATAATTTCTCTTCTGAACCGAGCTTTCTGCCGACAGTACTTGCAACGCGTCAGCGCTTTACGTACATCATTACGTGGAGCGTTGTTCACTTCCGCCCAGCGAACAAGTTTACTGCTTCGATTTGACGAAAAAACACTTAACGCCTCCGTAATCTTCCACATTAAAAAAATATCGCATCTTTCAACAGTGATTTAATTATAAGTGACCCTTGCTTGTTCATGATAATGCACTGAATTTTCTCAATTAATCAATTAACGTTTGTTTTTCATGCTTAACTCATTTAAGCCTTGCCTCGTGTTGTCGCTGCATGCTTTGTTTTTGTTAACGTTTTATCACGTCATTGTTTATGTTTTTTTTTTTTTTTTAACTGCATCATCAGCATGGATATGACGAAACGTGACGACAGTAACAAGCAACGATTTTTAAAACGACTGTTTTAAAAAGTGGTTGAAAACATCGAGGTAATTTATCGATTGATACAATTCGAAACGCTTTGGGCAATGTAGTGGCTCCAAAAAAAAAAAGACTTAACTACTGATTGTTTATATGTTTAAATATTGCCGATTATTTACTGTGTCTGGATTAAAATTGAAATGGAAAAGCTATTTTTAAATCGAATGATACAGTAGATGTCGTAGTCTTGCACGAAACAAAACATTTGTTCACTGTTTTGTGTTGAAATCAACTTCATTTTCATCATATATACTATAGTGAAGTACAGGTCAACATTTTTTCCTTTGTTTGTGTCTAACACAATGCTTACTTACATTTGACTTGTTGCATGCAGTTTTACTGAAATCCGCTAACTTTGTGCTTCTGTGGTCTTGTTAACTCTATTCATTTCAGACCCCCTCCATCTTCAACAGCCGTGTCTAGTCCTTCTTTTCCACTTGCTGGCGCCAATCAACTGGGCCACGCTCTTTCTTCAAGTGCAAGTGACACGAAGCGTAAAATAATGAATAGTCTAGGTCAATTGAAAAGAAGAAACCCATCTGGGTCCAGTGTTCTCTCGTGGAAAAATTGATTCGTGACGTTACTGGCTCTTTATTTTCGATTCGATGATTCCTTTTATCGTGTAGTCTCTTCTTTGTTTGTCTAATCATATTTAAAGAACGTGTTTTTTGGTTTTTTATTCTTTTAGGATTAGTTTAACGCAGTACTGTTTTGGTTTTTGTTTACAGCAGCAGTTTATAATGCGGTTTTTATTTTTTATTATGTCGATAATGTAGCTTACTATTATGCATTGATGTTGTTTTTCGAGCGACTCTAACTGTTCAAAACAAAGTCAACGTTTTTATCTGACTATTATATGGCTTAAAGCAATTTAGTTGAACCACTTATATTTGATCTTTTGTCTTGCATTTTTGAGAAATTATCCTTGCGTAACAAAGAAAAAGTAATTTGCAGTGATTTAGGCAAGTTTTTTTTCAATTTCGAGGTTTAATTTCCATTTTGCTGTTCTCTTGTATTTCGACTCGAATGAGCTTGTAAAATTTTAAGAAATAGCATTCTTTTATAATTCTTTATTTTTTCGTTGCAAAGCTATGCCGTTTTGGGTCCTTTTAAACCAGAAAGTTATTTTCAAAAATCTAAGTCGTAATTTACTGAGAAATAAAAATAAATACAACCCATATAAATTGGCATAGTTTTGGGGAGTTTCATTTCAATTTGATATTGACGAATATTAATGTACTGCAAAAGGCCGTTCTGAGAAAGAAATGAGAGTTTTAGTTTACTGACAAGTTCCTTTTCCGAATTTCTTAGTATCTTAGCACTTATATTCTTTTTAAGTTGTACGTGCTTTCCAATTTTGTTCAAATGGTATAAGTCAGCCATGTCAAACTCGCGGCCCGCAAAGGAATTTTTAATTGGATGCTCAATTCGAAATTAAAATTAAATCAAAAATTTTTGTACTGGAAAAAGTTTTGGCTTAATTTAGGAAAATGAGATTTTCCAAAAACCGATTCGATGGAGGTTTAGTCTCCACTTTGATTTCAACTTATAATTTCTTAGTTTACTTCCCCCTGGATACTAGAATTCGGACTGCACTTTTTTTACTTAAAGACCGAATAAAAGCTCTACACTTGAATTGAGCGGAAAACTTGGTGGCTGCTGCTCCATTAATCACAGCAAAAACCTTTTTTCGGTCTTCAAACAAAAGTGCGGTCCGAATTCTAGTATCCAGGGGGAAGTAAACTTTCAAATTATACGTTGAAATGAAAATAACGATTTTCAAAAAATGTCATCATTTTGATAAACAGATTGCGGTCTTTGGCAAATTAAATGCGAAAACTTCACAAATGCGATCCTCAAAAGCTTACGAATTTGACGTGTCTGGTATACGTCAACATTCGTAATAATTTACTTAAATATATTCCAGTTGTTCTTGGCAAAGATGTTTATAACGCATTGTTTCATGCGGTACCGCTTTATTTAATAAGTTGTCGCATAGTCCATCCATGTTCATTTCACTGTGTTTTCTTTTTCCCGTTTCCGCTGTCATGATTATTTGTTTTTAGTCACTTTTTGATTTCTATATTCGTATATTGTAGTATGTTCATCAATAAAAAATGTTAATTAACTTTAATGTTTCAAAGCCTTATGTAATGATATTTATACTTCACATTTGTTTGCGTTTAATTAACTAAAGTTACAGGCATCTAAATAAAACACAACATAAACACATATATTAAATTAAACTTCAACAGCAAGCTATTATTTTTATTACAACTCAAAACTCAGGAATTGTCTGTATGTAGCTGCGAAAACCTTTGAACTAAAAACTTAACAACAGTCACGCGTTGATTAGGTTGTCAGAAAAGCGTCAAGGGCTTATAACAAAAGCGCTTCATAAAACTTATTGCAAAACTTTACTAGATTTTCCCTCCCTTAAAATAAGAGCTAAACATAAGTCTTTATGCAAAATGTGCTGCTACGAAAAGGAAGAATACACAAAATTACAGAACACAACAATGACTCAAAACAAGAATTAGTAGTAAGTTAGGCGATCCGGTGGCCGCCTATCGCGAGTAGATCTGCGTAATTTAGGTTCACTTTGAGAATTTTCTCTCTCAGTTCGTAATTTATCATTGTTCTGTTGATCTTCAAGGGAAGGCGTAGATGGTGAGTTTTCTACTGGTTGGTCTTGAATTTCAGTTTCGCTGTTTGTCGGACGTTCACTTTGGAAGTTGTCATTTGCATAATACTGTTTTTCTGACACTGGTGCGATATCGCGCAATGTGACAGTTTTTTCATGACCGTTGGGTAATCGAACTCTAGCATAATTTGGAATGGCATGGAAGTTCTACTTCATGGACTAACGGCTCATGTTTACTTGTTCTAACATGTCTCTTCAGCGAAACGTTACCAGGTAGACATAATCAAGTCGGGGTGGACAAACCCAGACAAGAGCGACGAGTGAAATTGAAAAGTCGCTCGTGAGGGGTTGTGTTAGTGGCGGTACAAAGTAACGATCGTATAGAGTGCAATGTGTCAGGCAACACAAATTACCACTGTTCGATGGGTAAGCTTCTCGTCTATAGTTTTACAGCCGTCCATATAATAGCATTATAACGTTCGCACTGCCCATTGCCTTGTGGGTTGTATACGGAGCTATAACTAGTTGACACTCCATGTTTATTCAAGTAACTAATAAACTCTTGAGATGTAAAGCACTTACCCCGATCTGAATGAATATAAGATGGCAACCCAAATGTTGTATATAATTCGTTAAGACATCGAATGACTGTTCTTGTCTCCATGTTTCGACAAGGAAAGGTGAATGGAAACCGGGAATACTCGTCCATGACTGTCAGCAAATAATAATTTCTATAAGCCGACGGAAGAGGACCTTTAAAATCAATGCTCAGGCGCTCAAACGGTTGAGTAGCTTTAATTAATGGTATTGAGTGTGGCTTGAGATATCTTGATTTTACTTCTAAACAAATACGACAACGAGCAACAGTGTCTCGTACCTCCTGGAGACTGAACGGAAGATTTTTCGTCTTAATATAATGGTGGCAGCAAGTTACACCAGGATCTGGAATTCCTAATTTAGAGGCAGTAGCAAAAATAAACTCGTGAGATATACTATCGAAGGCTTTATAAAAGTCAATTTGAAGTATAGCTAATAGTTGATTGAAGTCATTTGTATAGTTGATAGCTGAAAGGATGTTTAGATGGTTATTGAAGATCTGTCTGTTCGGGAGACCACATTGCTGTTCTAGAGAGATGATAGAGTATAGAATAGGTTTGAGTCGGGATGAAATTATTGTAGATAGGATTTTATAGTCTGTATTTAACAGAGATATAGGGCGCCAGTCACGAACAGTTGTGGGATTGGGTTTTTTTGGGATTAATTTGATGAGGGCGAGAGATTGGGAGCAGGTAAGTTTTTTTTAAGGCAGGAGTTGTTAAAAGTTTGGCATAAGAAAGGAATTATTGAAGAGAAAGAAATATAGAAGCTTGGGGTAAGCCCATCAAGTCCGGGAGCAGAGTTTTAATTAAGGTTTTGAATGGCTGCGCGAATTTTGCTATGTGTAATTAAAGGGAACTGGGGGAGGAGTTGTAGGACATCATTAGAGATTGAGGTGGAAATTTTATGAAGATAATTGAAGGGATCAGGAGGAGTAGTTGTAGGGTTTCACAAGTTTTAGAAGAAAGATATGTAGGGGAAAAATTTATTCAATTTATTTTCTGCTTTGAGATAGGAGAAGAAGTGTTTAAGTCAGAAGGTAGTAGGGATTTGGATTGAGTTAGATTTTCAACAATAGAGGCTAAAGGGGAGGGGTTGTCAATACTAGTCATTGGGGGCAAGCGGGATTTAATTTGTGTTCCTATTTGTTTGTTTTGTTGCAATTGTTCTAGTTGGTGTGTGGTATTGTAGATTTCTTTGTGTTTTTATAATTGTTTAGCCCTGTTTAATTTGTTTTGTAGTATGGTTTGATGTTTTTCGTTCTTATTATGTTTTGATTTCGAGTAGAGGATTAGTCGTTGTTTGATTTTAGTTTAATTAGATCCCACCAATTTAGAGGTTGTTGGATGGGATTAAGGAGCTCAGAAAAATTTTTAACGAAGGATTTGATGTAGAGGTGGATTAAAGGAATTGCATGGATAGAGTTATTTAATTTCCAGTGTGATGATTTGAAGTTTATTTTGGAGGGTATTTTGAGGGTGAGAAATTGGCCTTTGTTGTGGTCGGAAAAGGTTATGTTGCAGTATGAAGATTGGGTTATTTTGGATGTTAAGGATGAAGAAATATAAATGCGATCAAGTCTGGATGTTGGATGGGAGCGGGAAAAAGAGAAGGTTTTGGAATAGGGGTATAGATAGCGGTAGGAATCGATAAGGTCAAAGTTTGAGAGTAGTTTTTGGAGTAAGATTTTATCAATGATGTTAGGTGTAAAATGTCCTGTTCTGTCGATTGGATTTGTCACTAAGTTAAAATCTCCAGCTATTAATACTATTGTTATTTTTATAATCTAGTTTGTGAAGGTAAGAGGTGAGTGTTTTGATGGCTTTGGTGCGGTGAGAGGTTTGGGGTGATGATTTTCCAGGGGGGAGGTAACAGTTTATAAGGGTATAGTTCATGTCTGATAGGGTAAAGGAGAGTGATTGAATATAGTTTGGGAGGATTATGTTGGATGAAATCATTTGTGGCTTAAGGTGTAAGTAATTGGAATTGATGATTGTGAGTGTTCCTTGTCGGTGTGAGATTTGTGGTGTTCAAGAGTGAACTGTGTTGGGGTAAACTAAAAAGTTGTAGTGGTGTGAGAAGTGTGAAAGTTGTTGGTGTTGTATCATGTGTGTTTCTTGTATAAATGTGATGTGGATGTTATGTTGATTGATAAATTGTGCGAGTTTGTCTGCTGATTTGTTGAATCCGTTTATGTTTAAAGAGTTGAGTTTTATTAGCAATGTCTCGAACAAAGGAAGAAGGAAAGTGTTTAAATTTTCGTGGGATAAAAAAGATGTTATTTGTGAGTTGTAGGGTTCGAAATCGTGTCGTATATGCATGTGAGGTCATATTTTGTTTAGACGTTAGAAAGAGCGTTGGCTTTGTATTTGCAAAATGTGCAAAATTTGGATTTGTTACTTTCTCATAGATATGATAATAAAAGCAATAGTTAAACATATACTTTACAGTAGTTACAGACAAAGGATATAAAATATAGGAGATACTAATTAGCATAACAAAGTTAAAATTATTTACACTTACTGAAGGAAGTTACAAACTATTTTCCCTTTTTTTTTTCTTTTGAATTGGTTCTTTTTTTCCTCGGTTTTAAGTCAATGGACATGCTTGAAGATTGGGAGGAAGGTAAATGTTTTCTTTTTTGGTTATCAGAGTCTTTGGATAATATGGGGATTTGGGGCTTTTTATCTTTTGTTTTGATTGGTTGAGACATTTTGGGGTGTTGTATGTCGTCGAATGAGTTGATGACATCTTCCTGGCTGGTGTTTAGGGATTTGAAGTTTAATTTGGAGTTTTGAGCTTTGGTGCAGTCTGGGGATGAAATGACTTGTTCTAGGGATGAAAAGTTTTGTATAGTTTTCTCAATATTTTTCTTTGCAAGTTTTAATTTAGTCATAGGGTGGAGGAGGGGTGTTTCGACTGTTTTGAGAGTAAAGTTACCGTCTTCGCATATGATTGTTTGGGGGGTTTGTGGTTATTTACGTAGTATTTTCTTTCGCTTGGTTATTGCAAGAAGTTTTCTTTGGGCAATCTTCTAATTGGTGGCTCGTTTCCTTGCAGTAATTGCAGCGTAATTTGGTGGTCTCACCGTCAATATTTACTGAGATGAATCTACCTCTAAAATTTATGGAATCCGGTGTTGATTTTTTTTTTGAAATTTTCAATGTATAAATGGAGATATGGGTTATGGATAAGGGGACATTTTTTATGTTTTTCGAATTCGTGGTGTTTTAGGTTTCCCCAATTTCGAGTAATTTCTTTGAGATTTTCGATATTGATGTCGAAAGGCATGGGATATAATGTAATTAGTTGTCTGTATCCTGATGGTCTATTTACTTGGATGGTGAAATCCATGTTGTCGTTGTTTGTAAGTTCTTGTGGGTCTTTGAATGTGTCATAGATGTCTTCTATGATAGATTTGGGGGTATTTTCTTTAAATGTCACATTGTAGATTTTTTAGGACATAATTATGTGTGGCAATGCCGTAAATTTCATCCAAATAGGATTCAAAAATACCACCTTTAAAAAACAAATCAATAAAGTTATTTACGTTGTATTCCACACTTTTATTGGGGAGTTTAATTTTAAAGAGCAATAAATTTTTTTCGTTGACATGATTGTACATTGGGTAGGAAAAATAAAGTTTTTCTCTTACTTTGTCTTCTTTCAGCTAGTTTAGAAACACTGAAATTAATCCAATTACAGGAAAATATAAGATAAATCCAGTGAAATTGCTGACCCCAGCTGAAAACTTGAAAACTTAAACAGCTGGCACAACTTTTTGTTTGCGGTTTTTACACCTCAAACAGCCAGTTGCGGACCTGAACGCTGGGTGAGTAGTTCAATGAAAACAATGCACTACCAGCGTAACTGCGATACACCGCTAAGACGCAAGGACATACTGGCCGTGGTGCCGATATGCTGACCACATTATCGAGTCAGCTAACACGGATCGGGTAAAGTCAAAGTAAACCCTGCTGTTCCATTGCAAACAGGTCTGTCGGCAATTGCTTGTTGATTGACTTTGACCATTCTTACTTAATGTTTGCAATGGAACAGCAGGGTTTAGCTTGACTTTACCCGATCCGTGTTAGCTGACTCGATAATGTGGTCAGCATATCGGAACCACCGCCAGTATGTCCTTGCGGCTTAGCGGTGTATCGCAGTTACGGTGGTAATGCATTGTTTTCATTGAATTCATCTTAGTATTTTTCGGTTTACCTGCATAGTTTTTATCTTCTGCATGCCATCAGTCGGCAGCGTGGTTAAGTGTTCAAGATCGCCGTGATTCTGATCGACATGTTCTCGGTTCAAAACCTACTCAGGCCATTCTGTTGTGTCCTTGGGAAAGACACTTTACGGCAATTTCCCCTGCTTGGTAGTCTTGGCAAGCAGCTCTAAATTTCAGTCATATCTCGATTAAATTTCAAGCGGACAGCAATACTTTGGCATCTACAAAAGCAGGTCTGGGTAACTGCTTACTTTACGTATTAGAGCCTCCGTCGCTTTCTTGCGAGTCAGGAGGATAAATATAGAGATAAAACAAATAAAATTAAAATATTGTGTTCTAATGTTGTGTTGCGTTATTATCAGCAATAAATGTCTAATTTGTGTTTTCTTGCTTAATAATTCTATTTGAATAAGGTAAGTTGACGTCTTGCTTAGAGACTCCTTACCTTATCAGATTTGGATCACCCTCAAACCCCTCAAACTTCACAAAAATCTCAAAACCCACAAAACCCCCAAAAAAAATTTTTTTCAAATTTGTCTCAGGTTTTTGTGAACTAAAACCAAATAACAAAGCTACACTAGTTTAAATGGTTCTTATATCAAAATAAGCTAAATTTTTGTTGCGGGTCCATAAAAAAAATGAGCAGTTCTTAAAAAATTTCTTAATTTTAATCAACCTACTTTCACTCTACAACGCAATGCAAACATTATTTTATTCTAAATTTTGTGCTTATTTTTTTATAAATAAAAGACGAGTTATTTTTTCTTTTACTGTTGTACCAAGTTAATTTCCGCATGTTATTTTTCTGGCTGTTGAAAATTAATGCAATGTGTTCGCAAGTGGTTAAAATAAGTGTGAAAAGTGCTTCCACATAGAAATATGTCATTTGCCTCAATTTCCTTCCGTTTATGCATTTTTAAATCACTTAAAAATTATGCTTTAGAAATAACTGCGTTAAAATGCTTCTTTAATTGCTATAGAATAAATAATTTTCAGCTACTTATATATATTGTATTTGATAGCGTGCTAGCAAAAATATCAATAAGTTAAAATTCAAAGTTGAAAAATCATTCTTTAGTGCAATACATGTATCATTGACTAGCATTAAATGAACAAAAAATTAAATGAGAAGTTTTTTTATTAATCATTTCCATCTTCAGATGTTGCATCTACCATTGCCCCGTTTGAAGAAACGTAATCATCATTTCTGCTTTCAGAATGGTACAAAATTGGCTGTAATACATAAATTAATTTAGTTAACATTCAAAGCAAATTTAGTAAAACTCGCGTCGTTTGATGTAATTTTGAATAAACTTTTTCGAACAAACAACTCTTCAAATTTTGACAAAGTTTTGATGAACTACTTTATACCTATAAAATTTAAACAACAACCAAATTTTTTTTATATTAATTATAATTTTTTAGTATTAATTCAAGATGAATTAGCTTTATTGTAAAACTACTTTTAATGTTTTAAGCTTTAACTTTAAATATTATGCTTTGCATTGTTTTCTTGCACATCTTAATACTTAATTGCTCGCTGAAATCCATTATGTTGTTTGTTTTATGCTATTTTTGTTTATTTTTATCTAATTTATGCTGCGATCTGTTCTCTCGTTTAAATTTTATCTCATTGGCCTTTGTTTTTTCGCGGGATGGGACTATTTGGCAAAGCCGTTTTGGCGCTAGCCATTGTGGCAGTGTGTCGTTTTTTTATTCGTAAAATCTTGAAAATTTTAGGGTTTAGGGGTTAGGTTAGGGTGATTGATTATACTGCTCATTATTCAAATTTATTCAAATGTTTCTGCTAGTTTCAAATAGGCTAGCGCCAAAACGGCCGCGCCAAATAATCCCTTATCCGTTTTTTCGTGCTTTCGTTGTTTTTTGTTTGTTTTTCTTTTTCATCGTGTCGGTAAGGTAGATTTATATTTATGATGTAATATGTGTTGTATTACTGTCGCGCTGTGGCGACCCCGAGGGGGGCGAAGCCGAAAGAAGAAGATGTGTTGTATTAATCTTTTCTATGCTTAATAGTTAATCAATTTTATTCACCAAAAACTTAACTAACATGTAATTGTGTGTTGCGAAAATTTCAAATTAGCTGGGGTAGTGATTAAATAACTTTTTATCTCTTCCTACCCCTGCGGCATATTTTTATAGTGCATTTTGGTTTAATACGAGTTCGTATAAATTGCCTGTTATTGTTAACCAGTTTGTTTAATTTCACTATGCAAAAATCATTGTGTTCGTTTTAACCGCTATATATCTTGAAAAGATTTGATGCAAATAAAAAGATCTCTCTCTCTCTCTCTCTCTCTCTCTCTACATTCAGTCGTTTCCAATCAGACCAAAAAAAAAAAATTTGATGCTGGTATAGTTAGTCCCTACCTGTTATCCGCCAGTCCGGCAGTTATAAAAATGGTGTCAACAAAGAAGTGTCAACAATAAAGAATGTTGCTTTAGTAGGTTTAGTAAGTGGATATTTCTATTCTTATCTTTCTTTTTTAATGTTAACTATAACTTTGCTCATCAATTCTAACTAGTTCGAAGACGTTGCTGCGAGAATTTTATCGGATAGTTGCTGCCAGTGATGAATGTTTTACAGGATCAGGATTTATGAGAAGCGTAAAGATCCCAATAGACTAGCAAACAAAAAATCTCGTAGGCACGATGGAATGATATGAAGACGCAAACGGAAAAGCTTAGTGGGGTAGGACACAGTCAAATCTGATAAGCCACATACTAATATCCTGATATCTACAACACCAAAAAAACAAATTGTGTAAATGATGTTAAATAATAATTCTCAGGAAAAGATTTTTTTCCATGAAACTAAATAAACGTTATTTTGCATTCATCGAAAAAAACAGCCACTTAAAGCATTTAAATTTTACATGAGAGAGTTTGTGCATTGCAATACTCACTGTTGTCTCTTCGCTGCGTGAAGTTGATTTTCGAAGAAGCAAAATTAATGGCGAATACGCAATGACGACGATTGCAAAAATCCACATTAGCCATTGAAATCCCAAAACTTTAGTGAGGAATCCCGCGTAAAGTGGACCTGGACAAAGTTAAAAACAAAAATAAAATGTGTTTTCATTTAGTTCATTGAAAATCAGTTTAACAGATTGCAGAGTTACGGGGCGGAGAGAGAAAAGGGGCAAATGCTTTTCAAATTTGAAAGATGAAAGCATTGTGTTAGATTTGTTTCCACAATTATTTAATCTCGACCAAAATCTAACCCAACAAAGTTAAACAGATACATTCCACTTTTTTGAGTAAGTAAAAAATATTTACAGGTAAATGAAACACTACGACCGAAAAGTGAAGACTATTATATATTTATTTATTGCTCTTCAAGTTCTTCAATAAAAATTTTCTTCATTATACCAATTAAAATTTGCATTTGTTGAGAGTGCCTTTTCAAACCAAAAAATACCCTTTTCAAAATTTTGTTCCGCTTGACAAAATATTTTTCGGCGCCTTTGATAGCTTCATCTTTTTGTTTTTTGCTTGCCATCCTCCACTGCTCTAACCACTCGACCATGACGTCAATTTAGACCAGAGGCTCTTAAAGTTCTTCCCGCATTCCTCCCTTTCAGGACTCGAGTACCATCAAAAAAAATACCTCAAAGATCAAAAATTTTAGTTATCTCAGGAAGTTCAAAAATTAACATTTAAATTTGAATCTGTTTCGGATTTCTAGATTTTCGTCCATAAAAAGTAGTGACCTCACTTCCACCCGGGCTGGTACGTTTGATTACTGTGGTTACGAAGGACGTACCATTTTTTGGCTCAATTGACATTGTACCGAAGATTATGAAAATTCCTCCCCGATTCCTCCTTCAGCTATTTTTCCTGCCTTGAGATTTCAAATTCCTCTTTGGGAGCCAAATGGCTCACTTTGAGAAACACTGGTTTAGACTGACATCTGAGAGTATTTAAACAAACATGTGAAGTGACCAACATACAACTTTCTTGCTTTCATGTTAATTTATACATTAAGCTTTAATCAACATAATTAATCGACACATCTTTGTCACTCTATTGTAAAACACAAACTAAACAAGGTTTTAGAAAAAGACTAGCAGCAGTCAGTTGTACAGAGAAATAGAGTGAATTGCGCAATCAGCAAGGTATTTAACGCAAATTACATCAACATGCAATGAATTGACACGCAAAAACAAAAAAATATGCGCAAATACCCGCTGTCGCAAGTGGAATGCGTTTAATATAACAATATAATAATAAACCACATTCCACTTCCTAATCTTGTTTAAGCAAATTGGTCTGGTTTTAAGTCTATCAAACTTTGTGGTAAATATTTTATTACAGAGTTCCTGTTTCGCCGATAAATCACGGGGACACGATTCTGATATTCGTAACAGCTAATGCTTTTTGCCACCAACAAAAAATCTTTGGAGGAGCTTCGTTGTATTAGTTGGAATAGCTTGTGTATGCCCGATTCCTGGTTCGGAATCACCTGTGGTGAAGACAAAGGACCTTTGACGATTAATTTGTTTAAACATACTCAACCGCAACAATATCAACGCAAATATTGGTGAAGAATCTTGATTCTCGAGTGGCCCTCGTAAAATGTTTTAAAAATATTAAGCTCCGAAAACAGCTTGATTTAATTACTTCAATGTTACACTGAGAAAGTTGTTGCCTTCGTTTTTCTGGGTGTCACAGTATTTATGATAATACTGTCTGTGAAACGTGAGCCAATACATGCTGCGAGCAAAATTTCAATTGAAATTAACTTTTACCCACCGATTACAAACGCAAGACAAAAAGACAAATCTGTGATTGCGTAAACGCTTCCGTAGATCGACTTGTGACGTGTATCTACCAACACAGCCATCATAGGAAAGATACTAGAATCAACCAGTCCTATTCCAAACCCATAAACAATTCCTGGAGGAATCAACTCGGCAAGGCTAAATTTTTATATCATTAAAATCGCTTTTATAGATAAACAAGTATTTTTGTTTTTTAATATTAATAGTAGTAAAAAAGTATTTGTATATGCTCTAAAACAGGTAGTTTGTGATACAGAATTTATATTCTGCCAACAAAAAACTCATCTCTATGGTTTTCGTCCGATACTCGTCAGGAGATAAACGTCGAAATGAAGGAAAAAGTTCAATTAATTGTCTAATAAAACTACACGAAGATGGTTGGATGTTTGAGAAAGACATCAAAACGCGTAATCTGAGCAAGATTTTCAAGATTTTCAAAACTAAGTGAAGATGATTGGATGTTTATTTCCTGACGAGTGTCGGACAAAAAGCTTAGAGATGGTTTTTTTGCTGGCTCCATAATAAACTAAACTCACTTTTGTGCAAAAGGCACACTAAAGCATCCAGCTCCTACAAGGATTAAACCTATGAAAGCGACCAGCCATCTTGGGAGTTTTTGACAAAACACTGCAGTGACGTTAACCATAACCAAATATGACACATCGGCCGGCAGAAACGCAACTCCTATTAAATATTCTTCCAATAAAATAGTTATCAAAGCAAGGATTCACAGTAACTTCCTAGCTTTATTTATTTTATTATATTAACGTGTGGTTATTACATCTCAATCATGGCGCTTATGAAGCCATTTATACGATAAGTCTCACTGTCAATATATCTAGTTACCCAACTCCCACTTTTGTGAACACATTGTCTCCAACATCCACAAAGGTTGACTTGCCTCCAAAGTTCCTATTCCCAGATTTCCAAACATCAAAGTAATCGCCGTTAATATGATATACGGATCAGTGAGCAAAGATAATAAAGGAATTGGAACGTTTTCCTAAATACAGAGTTTGGAACTTTTCAGTTTTTACTTTTTAAAAGAACGATTATAATAATTGAAAAAATTTTAAAGATTATGGTTTTGTTTTTCTTTAGTTGTGGAACCACGTGGTTATCAGTGATTTAACATTTTTAACTCTTAAAAAGTAAAATTTTTTGAGATTTTGTGCTGCTACAGGTTATTTTTGAGATAAAAAAAAAGCACAGGCTTTAACTGAGCTAAAACTCGGTATTCTTCTAACCGATATTGCTGGTTTGAAGGTCTCAAGGCAAGTCGTTTACAAATTGATGTAGGCTGCAAAAGGTCTACCAAAAGACGCTGCAACAAAGTGAAAAATTGGTTCTGGAAGGAAACAGAAAACGTCGAGTAGGACAGAGCGTCTTTTAAAACAAGTGTTTGCCAGTCCATCAATCACGGCTGCAAGTTTAAAGAAAGAGCACCCAGAACTTCTGGAGAGGGTTTCAATCCGGACAATTAAAAATTGAATGAAGAAATACTTGGGCTTCCCCTGTAGGCGTGCTGCCAAACAACCACTTTTGACCAACAAAATGATGAAAAAGAGACTGAATTTCGCTAAGAATTACAAGCATTGGAGGTCTCAAGCACATTTAGCTTGGTCAGGGGCCAGTCAAAAGTGATAAGAAACCCACTAAACGTACCAAGTCATGATCCACAACACACCATTAAGGCAGATAAGGCACTCAGAAAGTGTAATAGTTTGAGGTGCATTTGGTGTTATCCACCGTAGAAGAGGGTTATATTTCCTTTTTAGAAATATTACAATAAAGGGATTCAACTATCTCGAAGTGATAAATAATCACTTGCTGCTTTTTGGGGCATTCACCATCCCACTCATTTTATGCAGGATGGTACTCAAGCACACAAAACCAAACTTGGAGCTCTCAGGAACTTAGCTGCATTGAAAATTTATGAAACGTGATGAAAAATAAAGTCCAAGAAGTTCAACCATTACATATCAATAAACTTAAAGATATACAGAAACACTTCTGGATTACCATGGACATCGAATATTTTGAAAACTTAACCGACTTAATGCCTCAGAGATCGAAAAATGTTATGCAAACCAAAGGCTGCATGACCAAAATTTTAGATATCAAAACTTACATTGCTGTAAATATGCATTTTTTCGATCAAAAACACAATTTTTGTTGAAAATTTATTGTGTATGCTTTCATTTGCGCCACTGTATTTAAAATTGACGTACAGTAAAAAATACGTTCAGACACTTACTTCAGTTCTTTTTTGAATTTTAATTCCATTGATAAAAACAACAAATCCAGCAATAACAATAGCCGTGACGGCCAAAATAAGGAAAACTGCTTCTTTTCCTGCAACTTGGAACACTGCACTGGCAAAGGAAGGCCCAACTAAAATTAAATCAAATTAAATCAAAAAACTTGAAATTAATCGACTGCTGGAAAACAATCCAAGTTTGTTTAAGCGTTTCAAATACTTTTTTTTTTCTAGTTCACATCATCAGTAAGTTCACAAGATTAGTAGTAAAATTTGCATGAATTACATCTGACAGATTTTGATCAGAGTAAGTGCTGGAAAACACATTAGTTTTTTACTTTTTAATAGATCGTTCGCAATCATACAAGTGCAAACGTCGACGTGAACTTGCAATCAGAGGTCCCAGTAATGAATTTTAATAAAACCCAGTTTGCATAAGAAAAAAACAGATTCCTTTAAAACAAACAGATGTTACATTTTTCCCAAAAAAACTTATCAAATTTAAAAAAAGTTTGTTCATTAGTGCAAATTGCATTATATATAAAAATTATTATATAAAGTATTAAGACACCTAAGCAGTATTATATAAAAATATTAGATGGGAAGAAGGCAGAAAGTCAAATAGCAATAGATTTTTTAAAAACCCAGATTGCATAAGAAAAAAACTTGGATGTTGTATTTTTTCCAAAAAATATAAAATTTTGTTCCGTTCCGAACCTCTGCCAATAGGCTATTCAATTTCAAAAGGATGTAAGAGAAAGCGGCCAGCAGGCTCTCCAACTAATATTCGTCTCAAAAAATGCAAACAACAAAGAACAACTGCCTTATATGCCAACTATTACACATAAAAGGATCGCCAAAGGGCAGGCAACAGCAGCGCGCACAAATCACCAGGTGCCATGTGCAAACTTTAATTAACGCGTGATCACAGGCTTGGTTCGCGTCTTGGCGACACTAGAAATATTACATAAAATAATCATCGAAAAGTTGAGAAAAATTAGAGAAACTTACAAACTACACTCTTCAATCCACGGGTTCAGAGCGCGTTGTCATTTTTTGTCCTTCATATCAATGGTGCTTTTTTGCCAAACAAACAATTACTTATAAAACTATTAAATATTATTTACATTTGATTTCTAAAAAATTTTTTTAATATTATGATGCCATGCAAAATGGGACCTTTTTTGTATCATTTTTATATAAATGCCCGGAAGAGAAGGGGTTTTTGATAAATAAATAAATATTAGTTTTCTCGAAAAAAACAGCTTTAAAGGGGTTTTTAAAAATAAAACTTAAAAACCCAGATGGACAAGAAAAACCCAAGACTTAGAGCCCTACTTGCAATAACATCGGAGCTGATCGACTGATGACAGGAACTGGTTTTTAAAAATACCAAGTATCGACTTAAAAGGGCAAACGTTTTAATTAAATTGTAAAATGCAATTTTTTTAGTTTTAAGGAAACTTATTTGGTCGCTAAAAACTTTTAAATTGAATTAACATACTTGAACCTTGATGGCTAATGGTTTTAATCAAATTATCAAAATTACAGTACAAATAAACTAGGATCAGCAAAAACAATTTTAGACTTTCTTTTTTTCTACTTTGTAACACAGCTAAAGTTCTTTTTGTAAATTGGCAACGACAGAATTTGAAAAATTATAAAATGCTTACTTAGCACTCCCATAGCAAGACCTCCAAAAGCAATACCAATTGCTTTTCCCCTTTCATCATCGGAGCTATCCTTGTATCGGTTTGCAAGCATTGATATCCCTGCCACGGATGAACTTGAGGATCCTATTCCTTGGATAGCTCGAGCAAGTAATAGGACAATATACGATTTTCCAAATGCAAATACTAAAAAGCATTTTCTTAGCGTTGTTTTTATTATAATTGACAAAATTTAGATAAATTGTTTTTGTATTGCATTCCTTCCAATCCGTAAAAGATCATTGCAGTTAGTATATAAAGAATAGCTTATGATATGTTTTTATAAATAAAAGAACTACGCATTTGTAAACAAAGCCATTCATTAATTTAAACGTTTTGCTATAAACTTACAGTATATTCAGTTTTTATTCTTGGGTCTTTTATTTGCGTTAAAATTAATAAAAATATAGTATGCTTTTTTAGAATACTTAGGCCTAAGTAATTCGAAATATTTAGGTGCTGTTTTGGCTTCTTAACTGTATGTCACGCATTTACTTTGGTATATGGCTTCAATCAAAGAATATCTTAATCTCACCTGACTGTTGGTGTTGGCGAATGATGGAAAAAGAAGTCATTGACTACTGAATAGAGTTAGGGTTATTCTATTCTGACTCTATTCAGACAAAACTGAAGATGAATTTAACGTAGATATCTTATCAAAACTGAATTTGTACGTTGTAAATAGTTTGACCACGTAAATAATGAACCGAAGTAGAATCAATATTTATTTTTCCCGTGTTCGATTTCCGGATCAGCAAAATATCTCACTGTGAACTCGCAACATGCTTCGGCTTAGGAATTGAGTATAAAATAAGGAGAAAGGTGCTATTATAAGAGGAACAAAGTAACTTTTCTAAGCATTGGCCTTATGTGAGTTTATTAATTTTATTTTGTTATGGTCAACTTACGAAATGCTGAAAGACACATAATCACATTTCCAAACACCATTGGAAGATTAAATCCGATTCTATCCACAATCGGACCAACAGCCAAGTTAGCAAAGCATTGTACAAACGGTTTTGAAGCGAATAGTAATCCAATGTAAAGTGTTTCTTTTATGAAAAACTTATTTTCATTCGATAAGCCACAATTGACAGATTTATTTTCGTTTTCTCCAATAAAAGACTGTGTACTGTTAATAAAACTCTTATTGGCGGACGCTGTTAATATTGTTTTCACAATTGAAGCTTCAGACGGTTCGTAAATTTCTTTTAGGTACTCAGGAAGTACCGGAACTAAAAACAAATAGAAAATGCATTTAGTTCCAATAAAACAAGCACCAAATATTATTTCACAAACAAATTGCTGATAATACTGGTCAACAAAAAAAAATTTTTTTTCTTGCATGGACTTTGAGAACGGAGTTAGAGTAACTTTGGTGCTGAATCAGAATCTGAGCTCAGATTTTCTCTATCACATCACGTTTTTGTGCAATTTGCATGTTTTGTAGTGCTGCATTGTGTGAAAGTTGCTCATTTGCTCAGATGTTTGATGCATTAATCAAGCACAAAAGCAACTTCAAAAACACAGTTTTTAAACCAGTTTTGCGAAATGGGAAAAAAAGGCCATAATATTGTTTATGGCGCCGGAAAGTCGTGAGAAACTCAACTTCTTATTTCGATATTGGATACGAGAACTAGCCATGAAGTTACAAAAATTGCATTTTGCAGACTAGGTAGTAAGGTTAAGAAAGATTGTTCTTCTGAAACATATGTTTGTTTGTAACAGCAATAGTTTCTAAACAGGAGTGTTTGTTAATGTGTTACAGGTTCAGTAATATTTACAGTTCAGTGTTTTTAAAGCTTTTTTTCTGTTTCATCTTAGGTTAAGGTCTTAACATGTTTGTGACTTCCAAGCGAAGAAAATGCTGCAATGACCCAGATATTTTCTGTTATATCTGTGGTTGTTTTACTTTACCACCTCAAAAACGTAATATCATAGTTTTATCAAAAAAATTTATCTTGCTTATTTTGGAGTACCGCTTGGTGACCAGGACAAAAGTTGGGCGCCTCATCAAGTTTGCACAACGTGTTTCAAAACATTGAGATCCTGGTCTCAAGGAAAGAATGCGAAGCTCAAATTTGGTGTGCCAATGGTATGGAGAGAACCAAAAAACCACGTAAATGACTGCTACTTCTGCCTCGTAAATGTCAAAGGGTTCAACAAGAAAAACAAGCAACACTTGCAATACCCAAACATACATTTTGCTATGCGACCAATTCCCCATAGTGATAAAGTACCTGTACCCATTTTCACCATGCTTCCGGACATTGATGAGGATCAGCTTAAGTCTTCCACGTCTTCAACCAATTCTGATGATGATAATGAAGAACAGGATATAGCGCACGAGGCATGGAATGCTGGCCAAGTTTCTTTGTATAGTCAGTCTGAATTGAATGATTTGATACGAGATTTAAATTTGCCAAAACAATTGGCTGAAGTTCTGGCTTCCAGACTGCAGGAAAAACATCTTCTCAAAGCTGGTACAAGTGTTTCATTTTATCGTAACCGGAAAGAGAATTTAAGAAAGGACTTTCAGTCTGATGGCCAGCTTGTTTACTGTACAGATGTTGAGGGGCTTCTTGCTATGGGTTTGTCTGCATATCGTTTAAATGACTGGAGACATTTTATTGATAGCTCAAAAAGAACCCTTAAGTGTGTCCTGCTCCATAATGATAACCAGTATGGATTCATCCCTATAGGAGACTCTGTCACTCTGAAGGAAAACTACGAAAACATCAAGGTTGTGCTTGAAAGACTGAAGTACCACGTTTACCAGTGGTTGATATGTGTGGATTTAAAAATGGTGAATTTCCTATTAGGACAACAAGGAGGTCATATCAAATATCCTTGCTTTTTATGCTACTGGGATAGTAGAGCCAACGAGAGCATTGGGTAAGAAAAGAATGGCCACCAAGGAATACAATAAAACCTGGAGAAAAGAATATCGTCAACAACCCCTTGGTTGATCGGAAAAATATCATTTTGCCACCACTACACATGAAACTTGGACTAATGAAGCAATTTGTCAAAGCACTTGATCGTTCTGGAGACTGTTTTGAATACATTTGCCCAACATTTCCTGGCCTTAGCTATGAGAAGAAAAAAGCAGGGATATTTGATGGGCCTCAGATCAGAACGTTGCTCAGGGACCAGTATTTTGTGACTACAATGACTGTCGTTGAGGCTCGAGCTTGGAAAGCATTTTCTAAAGTGGTTCATAACTTCCTTGGTAATAAGAGAGCTGACAATTATATAGAGTTGGTGGAGGAGCTTCCTCTCAGCCTACAAGACCTTGGGTGCCGAATGAGCATTAAAGTGCACTGCTTGCACAGCCACCTTAGAGAATTTTCCGCGAATCTTGGCGACGTTAGTGAGGAGCAAGGAGAGCGTTTCCATCAGGACGTCAAAGTGATGGAAGAACGTTATCTAGGTCGATGGAACTGCAGCATGATGGCAGATTATTGCTGGAGTTTGATGAGAGATGTTCCTTACGCAGTTCATAAATTAGCAAAAAAAAGAAAATTTTTGATGTCATAATGTGATTTCGTTTGTGCTAAACTATGCGTTGGATTTGTGTACAGTCGTATTGATTGTTGCGATGTGACAAGTGTTACTTTTTCGTATATTTTTTGCTTGGTTTTGCTTAAACTTGGTAATGTAATTTTGTGAGAAAGACACAAAACGAAAAAACTTAGATTTTCATTGATGTCGTACCTGTGCTGAGCATAATGCTCCAGATTATGTATTTTTAATATACTTCACGTATTTACTATTTATATATGATGTGGTCAATAATATACAAACACGGTTTAAGATTAAAAATAGCTTTGAAAAGTCATTTTAAAGGAGATGCTGCCTTTTATTGTAAACATTATTTAACTTAAGGGCACTTAAACGAAACATAAATTTTTTAATTTTTGACAAAAATTAGCAATTTTTAAAAAAATTAAGTTTTCAGATCTCAAAAACGTGACGTGATGAGCAAAACCTAACACCAAATTTGGATTCAGCGCCCCCAAATTACCCAAAATCAGTTGAAAAAGTCCATGCAAGAAAAATCGTGTTGACCAGTGTAATAGGAGGAGGGCTTAAGATTAAAAAAAGACTTGATATATGGGGAATAAGCCCTCAAAATTTTATGGTATGAAAGTAAAAATTAAAATTGAAATTACCCTTTTTTTGTTTTACTAGCCAAAACCCCCATATATAGGCTAACCCTCCAAAAATTCAGTATACTCCTTGCATCAAATCGGCGTCAATATTTTATTGCACTATGGTTGTCTTTATAAAAAACAACTGTAAAAGTATTTTTACTTTATTTATAAGCAGTGGTGGGCACGGTACTTCCTAAAAGTACCGCGGTAACGGTACTCGGTACCTTGTTAAAATTGTACCGAAGTACCGGTACGGTACTAAAAAGTACCGTGGTACCGGTACTCGGTATTTTTTAATAATACGAATTAATGGTAATGACTAAAACTCTGTCATACATTGGATTTCATTTGACATTTAAAAATTGTATTTAACAAAGCGAAAACAATATCGTACGTATCCAACTATTCACTTTCAAAACTCAATTATGGTTTGGATGTAAAAAACAAGCGTGAATATGTTTTTAACTTGATTTTTTGCATAAATTATGCCTTGGATATATGAAAGGCCTAATGAATACCTTGTCTTCTGCTTTGTTTTTTATATGAAAAAAAGTTTGTCAAGAATCGTACTAATTTCCATATAACCTATTACAGTGGTTTAGTCAAAGTTGTTTCCAAATTTTTTGGGTCACGAACCTCTATTTACAAATATTTTTTATCATGGACTCCAATCTTACGTCACATCAATTTTCTGCCCAACCAACGAGGAAGATAAAACAAATCCAAAAATAAATAACACAAAATCCGTTAAAAAATAAATGCTTATAAACAGGCATACCATATTTCCGTAGGGGTAAACTGAGACGCTCGTTTATAGACAAAAATTCGACCCTAAAAAGAAGTGTTCTCTAAAAAAAGGTCTTCACTTCGAATCTGTCTCGGATTTCATGGTATGGATTACTTTACCAGCTATATATGTTGACAAATTTTGTCATATCGTCGCGGACCCCTGGTGCGCTTATCACGGACCTCATTTTGGGAAACTCTGGTTTTGGTAATTTAGTAAAATTGCTCAACCTTTAACAGCCGTTAAATGTTACGGTAATTTTTTATATTTTTGCTTGCAAAGCAACGAAATCAAAATTTCATCAAGTTCCTTTTGCATTGGTATGAATATGAAATCTGGTATTTAGTGGATTTTTGATTTTATGCAAAATACATTTCCATTTTTATAGTTAGACAACTAGAATGTTCCTTGCAAATGCAATACCTTCAGAAAATATTTACTACACTAAGATTAAGTCCTATAATTTCTGATATACCATATTTAGCGCCGAAAGCGCTAAAGATTTGACGTAATTGCACGCCAAAATGCTACTTTTTCCAAAGCTATAATGTTTACATTAAACACGATAATCACTCTTTTTTTGCACAACTGGTGCGGTGACCATGCACATTTTTTTTGTACATGTCATAACGTATATAGTTTAATGAAAACAATGCACTACCATCGTAACTACGATAAGCACCGCTAAGCCGCAAGGGCATACGGACGGCGGTTCCGATATGCTGACCACGTCATCGAGTCAGCTAACACGGATCAGGTAAAGTCAAGCTAAACCCTGCAGTTCCATTGCAAACATTAAGTAAGAATGGTCAAGTCCATCAACAAGCAAGTGCCGACAGACTTGTTTCGTCCTTGTTAGGACTCGTCAGGACACTACTGTTTGTTGTTGACCCTAGCTGATTTCAGCTGGGGTCAACAAAGGTGCTATTTAAGGTTGCATAGAAAAAATTTTATACTCTTTGGATAGAGATACTTAAATGTTCTAACAAAATATTATTTCGGATTGAAAAAGCAAGTTTTCGAAAGGTAGTCAACTTTTGTGAATTGGCCGAAAAGCAGAGATTGGTTTCAGAAAGTTAACGACTTGGCGGTTTGATTCATCGTATGATTAAAAGTAAAATTCTTTCACAGTTGGAATCTCCTTAGGTAGGTTACTGCAGTTCACAGAAGAAGAAACTCTATTTCAGCACAATCTGATTTCATTAATAAAATGCTTCGATCTTAGCAACAACGAATGTTTTCAAAATTCACTGGACTTTTTAAACAATTTTGGAAATGAACTTTTCATATAATAAAAAAAAATACAATTCATTCTAAGAAAAAATTGAAATTTTAAGTGTCTCATCATACTTTTTAATAATTATTTCAAAATGTTATAATAAGCCTAATTTTAAAAATTTAGTTAGGACTGATTACTTTGATGAAATTAATTTTTTTGGATTTTTGCAAGTTTTTTCTTTTTTAGTAGGTTAGTCTAGCCTACAAAATAGAATATTTTATAGTTGAACTTGACTAATGCTCTGGCGTATATTTTTTTATTTTAAATTTACCGTACATTGAATTATTTACATTTCGTCAGAGCAGGGCTGCCCAACCCGAGACCCACAAAGTATATTGTTGAAGCCTGCCAAAGAATTTGTAATCACATAATCGATCAAATTACTGAAATGCTTTGAATCAATCCCATGACGCGCAGAAAAATTGGAATAAATAGGCTAATTTTCGTCCCACTAGAGATTTTTCGCTTTATATAAGAATAAAACACGTAGATATATCAAACTGGTGACCTTTTTTGTTTGGTCTTTAACTAAATTTGTAGTCCGAATTCCTGTTATCAAGGAGGTTTATTCAAAAATAGCACACTAAAAATAAGTAAAGACTAAAAAGAAGATTTTTTGATTTCTGCAGCGATTGCGACTCGCACTAAACTTTTCGACAAAAGTTGGACCATAATGGTTAAAAGATTGAGCATCCCTATGTCAGAGTATAAAACAACCTAACATTTTCCAAAACAGTCGTTATCATCAAAATGAATTTCTACCGAGAGTAATTTGGGATTTTAATATTGATTTTGTCACAACTTACGACACCGACATTTTTTCTTTCAGAATTATTTAATTTATAGTACGAATTTTGACATTGGAATAAAAAATAAAACATCGGTACAACCAATCATAGCCGTACCTTCCGGGGGGGCAGGGAGGGCAATTGCCCACCCAAGTTTCTAAGATTTGGGCAAAATTGAAATTTTCGAGCAGTGACAAGAAAATATTTGGGCGAAGTCAGAAATTTCACGACAGTGACAATGATCAAACTGCAAAAAATAGTTACCAAATTTAGGTGAAGACTTTTTTTTTTTTTGAACACCTTGCTTTTGGGTCGAAAATTGAAAAATATGAGACTGAATTCAAATGAAAACTTTTTTTTTTAGAGATCACCATGATTTTGACAAAATTTGTTCTTGGTTCGCGAATCTCAGACAATTTTTTTGTCCTATCCGTAATGTGCTAGAAAATTATGATTTGTGGAAACGTCACAAATTTTGGGCAAAACATCATTGCCCCCAAAGTTTTTTTGGCTGGTACGCCTATGGAACCAATTAATGATATTGCACTCAAGCGTAACACAATATTTATGCTATTCGAAAGACTTTTGACTTTGTTTACGTAAATGTTCAATATAGTCCCCAGCATAATTCAAAAGTAGGACGGAAGTCCTTTGATAATTTTTGATTACCTCAAGCAAACTGCGACAAATATTTCTTAAAACTTCACTTTTTAGATGAATCTATATAGTTCGATTTTTTGGTCATTTTCATCAAACGCTCAGTGCAACAAAGAAAAGTAGGCTATTCTATTTATAGTTATTTCAAACATAAACTTACAAGGAGGAAAAACGAACGCACATCTATCTAGATATTGCACTGTACAGAAAGTAACATATAAAAATAAAATACCTATTCACGCCAAGTCATTTATGCTAAATTTTAATACCGGTGCGAGGTGTTGTAAAATATTTTCCACTGCTTGTTCTTGTTGCAAACAAAAATATAAGAAAAAAGCTGGAGCAGGGATCTTTTAACTCTGCTACATTTGATGTGTCATCTGCTTGAATAAAAACAAGTCAAATAACCTCTGTTGGTGCGTTTTTCGTTAAGTTTAATATTAACACTTAAAAATAATTGTGTTATTTTTTGTGATAATTAGAATTTCATTAGTTGATTTCATTTTAGTAACCTCTTTTTATTCTGTTAAAATTGGTCAAAAAATGGAGTATGAATAAAGTTTCAAGAAAAACAAAGAGTCGAATGGCATAGACTGACGCTGGTGTTTAAAAAAAATGATAATGTAACACTTCAAGCACATAAGCAATTAACGATTTTCTTCAATTTAGTCAAAACAAAACCTGATATTTAAACCGATAAGTTAAAACACTATTTTTTCAAGCAATTTTAAATTTGTTTCTTCTTCTATGCACATTAGTAACATGAATAAGATTGATGGAAAAAAAATAAAACAAAATAAGCTCCATACACAAACCCATCATTCGTTTTTAAAATTTAAAATTTTTATTGATTTTTATCGTATTTCAACTCCATTTATCCTTCAGACTAGTACAAACACGTTGAAGGCGTTATACTAAGGGCAACTTTTAAGCGATTTTAACGCTATATATCAACGGTGGGCAAATTGCGGCTTTCCGACCTTTCGTTTGCGGCTCTTCTAGCTAAACAATAATAACGAAATCGAACAATGTACAATTGTTATTGTAAGTTGAATTTTGCTGAAACGAAGATTTCTAATTAGGTGCTAAGTCGGATTATAGCGTGAAAATAAAGCATTTTTTGTTTGTTGTTAAGAAGCATTTACACTACAGCAAAAATTTGAGCAAAGCGAGCGCTATCTTATTTTTATTTATTTCTCGCCCGCCGCGACATACTGGTAACTTAACGAGAATAAAAGAAACAAAGATAGTGCTCGCTTCTCTCAGATTCGCTTCTCTGTAATGAAATTTGTAAAGTCATTATATCGTGCAAGTTTAACAAATGAAGATTTGAGAGAATTAATTCACACCGCTTTGACCTCGTACAGGGTTGCCAGATGCAGAACTTGAAAACAAGCCAATTAAGGTGAGAAAGCAGCCAAAATTACCAAAATTAAGCCAAACAAAATTTAACTTTTGTCGCTAAAACAAATCTTCTCTCTAAAAAAAAAGTCTTCAATTAAAATCTGTCTATGATCTCTCAATTTTTTTCACTAAATCATGGCTCCTTTGCACCCGGAAGCCATAAAGAAAAAAGCCAAAATGGCAAACAAAATTTTTGATACCAACCACACTGAAAAAAAGCCAGATTTCTCAAATTTGGCGTCAAAAAAGCCAAACTGGCAACCCTGACTTCACATCGCCTAGATTTTTAAAAGCTAGCTAATAATGTGGAAATCCACAGTAGATCTAATGCTGGTAAAAATCTCGGAAAAATTGTAAATCGTGTAACCTTGTATTTGTTTTTATTATTTGATTAAAACTTGCTTCGTTTACTGCATTTGCATTAACACCTCAAGCAGAATTTGCGGCTCTCCGGCAGTTTTGAATTTTCACATGTGGCTCTTTGATTGAAAACTTTGCCCAACCCTGCTATATATACAGGCCCGCAAGCAACCGGAAGATCTAGCAGATACATGCTTTTAGAGATGCCAAAATATTGTAGTGGGTTGGTGTCACACACTTTGTTCGGGAATCCTAAAGGACCAGTTGAGCTAGGTAACCCGAATACCTGCCCTGAAACAAAGCTGTGTCTAAATTTTATTTTATTCCGGCTCAAGAAGTAGTCCTGCTATAAGCCTAAAGCTTTTGTACAGTAGATTTAACGAAAGCTTGGATTGGTTTTGTTGAAGACTCTTTTTTACAACAAACAGAGACCACTGTCTCTAATAAGAACGAATGTATTACAAAAAATCACGACTGACGAAACTTCTATTCCACGCTTTGCCAAACTGCAAAGCGAACTCAACGCTATAACTTGATTCAATCAACACAAATAATTCTATCTCTGTAGAACACAACCCCCAACCACTAGCGCAAAATAAATTCAGCAATTGTCAACCGCTACAAAATCTAACGGGTCATCTCCTGTGCCCAAACAAAATCTTTTACCCGAGCCGTCTCTCGAGTTGTCTCAAAATACCTGATAATAATAATTTGGTCTCGCTACAAATCGCCTTTATATAGAAAAAAGATCACGTGACGCAAATTTGCTCGTATATTCGAGATTTAGCCCGAATTCCCTAGAAAAGGCGCTATGCTCGAATGCGCCAAAACATTCTACAATAAGGGAGCTGTAGTAAAGCTTGAAAAACATATTACGTCATTACTGTTGGCGAGAAGAAAAGAGAAAAAAAAATACATGCATTGCGCAATAGAAAGCGCATCGGACGTTATATTACATAATACAAGAGTAGCGCTCAAAGAGACGCGATTATTATCTTATGATAAAACTACGAATTACTTTCAACGGGGATAAACTACATCGTTATGATTAAAATTATTAGTAATGAAGTGTGACAGTTGGAATTTTTAATTTACTTTTTTAGTTTTCATTTGAGACATAATTAAAAGGACAGTCTACCCAGACTACCCTACCAGCCTGAGTAAGCTAAGCCTAAATAAAAAGTTGCATAAGGACTACTGGATGAAGTGCGTAAAACGTTTCTAAACCTGACCTTACTTAAAATTAACTAGCAACTAGTACCGCAAAGATAGGGAAAGTTCTGGTAAACACTTAACTATGACAAACGTCAATTTGTGATATGCTACTGTAAATCAAGAAACTAGTTTGAAGCTGCAATCGATACGAAAAACAAAAACATGTCGCAATGCTTGCAAAAAAAACTTTCAATAACCCTAAAGTTAGACGGAGTACCGCGGTACTGTATAAAAAAAAGTACCGCAGTACCGGTACTCGGTACTAAGTACCGACATTACCGGTACCGGTACTAAAAAAGTACCGCGGTACTTTAGTACACGGTACTGCCCCCCACTGTTTATAAGTATATTTGCTACATGATCTAACTTTGATACATTCAGAAGCCAAACCAAGAAACGAGACATTTTAGTTCCCCCAAGGGAATTAAAAATAATTAATAAAAAATAGCTTTAGAAACTCATTGATACATTTTAAAAAGCTTGTAAAGATACTTTTGTAACTGTTATTTGATGGTATTTTGAAATTTCTTTATTTCTCAACTATACTTACCTCCAACCCCAAGTTCTATTTATTTTTTTATCGTTTTAGTAAACAGCATCCATGTTTTTTCAGATCGCTGTCGCAGGTGTAATCTAGAGCTGCTAGTTTTTTTCCTGAAGAGACAACAGAATGACAAAAGTAGGATTGAACCAGCAACTGGCTGATCGTGTTCGCCATCAATACGACCTTCTGTCACAAACTTTGTTCGGGAATCCTAAAGGACCAGTTGAGCTAGGTAACCCGAATACCTGCCCTGAAACAAAGCTGTGTCTAAATTTTATTTTATTCCGGCTCAAGAAGTAGTCTTGCTATGAGCCTAATGGTTTATACAGTTGATTTAAGAAAGCTCGGATTTATTTCGTTGAAGACTCTTATTCACAACAAACAGAGACCACTGTCTCTAATAACAACGAATGTATTACAAAAATCACGTCCGACCAAACTTCTATTCCACGCTTTGCCAAACTGCAAAGCGAACTCAACACTATAACTTGATTCAATCAACACAAATAATTCTACCTCTGTCGAACAAAACTGCCAACCCCTGGCACAAAATAAATTCAACACTCGACGACCAATACAAAAACTAACGGGCCTTCCGCGCCCAACCAATTACTTCCACTCGAGTCGTCTCAAAATCACATCTAATCTTAATAATTCGCTACGCATCGGCTTTATATAAAAACCAAAATCACGTGACGTAAACTTTCTCGTAAATTTGAGGTTTAGCCAGAACTCCCTGGAGAGATCGTTACGCTCGAATCAAGTGGCATACATGCGAACCTTCTAGTACAATGACTTGGTCAAAAACATATTACGTCAATACAAAGAGAAAAAAGAGAAAAGAAGATATCGAGCAATAGAGCGAATCGGATAATAGGACAGCAGCGCTAAAAGAGACGCAATTATTTCTCTTATAATAACACTACGAATTACTATTAACGGGGATAAATTACATCGTTACGATTAAAATTATGAATGAAGTGTGACACCTTCCTACTTACCGGTTCTTAATGTAACTTTTTATCAGGCAAAATAGTTAGGCAACTGTATATAAGAAGCGACCAGCACGTACCTCGGTAGTATCTAACATAATGCACAGAATTTTTTGCTTTGTGTTCAGTTAACCCCAGTTTGATATCACAAATTGTTTACTTTTTGTGGTGTAATAAAGTTAACCACTATATAAATTAGTATACTGTGAATGTCTGTTTAAACGTTAGTCTGTTTGCATTTATTGTTATTGTTGTTTCCCCTCCTCCAACAATATCTTGGTGTAGTCATCTCTTTACCTCTCAAAGAAGCCAATCTAGATTCCATTTTAGAGTTACTTCTGCTGCTTCTAAAGGTTTTTTCCTGAGACAAGTGCGGGGTATCGTATAGGTACTTGAATACAGTTAAAGAGGTGATTAGTTTCATGTGCGTGTGACAAGCATAGTGGGCATTGTGGGGTTTAAGTTTCAGGGTTCACTGCATATAGTTAATTATGCAAGAGTGGTGACTTGTTGGCTCTAAGCTGTGCTAATTTTGTACGCATATGACGTGGTAATGTTTGTTCTGATAAATAAATGTCATAGGGTGTAGTGTTAGTAACTTTGTTGTTTTTTCTAAAACTGAGGTACTGTGATGTGATGGTAGTATGAATATGTCTGAGGTTTTTTCTGCATTCCTCTGGTGTTATATCTATACCATTTACAAGTCTATTTCGCCAAAATTAAATTCAATTTGGCAGAAATGAAACTTAATTTAGCAAAAATGAAATTCAATTTAGCACAAATCAAATTCAATTTGGAACAAGTGAAGTTCAAATTGGCACAAATGAAATTCAATTTGGCATAAATGAAACTCAATTTAGCATTAACGAAGTTTACATCCTATTCTTACTTGCTATTTTTATATATATATATACTGTATATATGATATTATGAATTTATATATATATATATATATATATACATAAACATTGATATTATTATACTGTATATACGTAAACATCGATATTATTTGTCATTAATAAAACTATAAACTGTATTGTAAAAATTAAAAAAAGAAATTTTTTTTTGAAATTATGCCCAAATATGAAAATAGCAAGTAAGAAACAGGATGTAAATATTATCAATGCTAAATTGAATTTCATTTATGCCAAATTGAATTTCACTTGTGCCAAATTGAACTCCATTTGTGCCAAATTGAACTTCACTTGTACCAAATTGAACTTCACTTCTGCCAAACTGAATTTGATGTGAGCCAAATTGAATTTCAGTTGTGCCAAATTGAATTTCAATTGAGCTAAATTGAATTTCATTTGTGCTGAATTGAATTTCATTTTTGCAAAATAGACTTGTAAATGGTATAGTTAAGCAATCCAATCAATATACACTATTGTTGTGAAAAAGCGTCATGGCTTGTCATTGCATTTACAAAGAAGCTTGAGCAAATGTTATTAGAGCCAACGCTTGTTTCATGTCAGAAAAACATTTGAAACTTTTTTATAAGAATTAAAGAAAAGCGTGTTTGACAAAATATTTTGGCATGCGGTCTACTTTTAAAGTCAATAGGAATGACATCATCACAACCTCAAATTTTCGGACTTTAGCATCCGTCAATTGTTAAGAAATCTTTTTTTAAAACTATTTCTATTATGGGAACAGCATCTGCATATGATAAAATACACAGCACAGTTGTTTATTTTGACAGAGCTGAATTAGTAGAATTATTCCTCAATGATAATACTGGCAAATTTCGGTATCTACCATTCATAATATTTGTATTTTGTAGCTATTTAAGAAGTTAGTTTTTGTATCAATTTATAAATTAGTTTATTTTAATGCTCTGTAATTTGTATCATTTAAAAGCACTTTATCATTTTAAATGAAAAAAATTGCTGTCAATTGAAATTTACTGTTTTTTCACACTTTGCGCCCCAATTGAAATTTACTAGGCCTACACCCATTCATTATAAGGTTAGTTTTTTTGAAAAAAAGTTATTTTTAGTAGAACAGTTTTCTATCTATATCATAGTTTTTCAAAATCCTGTTATAAATTTAAATTTTAATCTTCCCCCTAGGTCAGCGGTTTCCAAACTTTTTTTGTTCACGGCGCCCTTCAAAAACTTATTAATACTCGCGGCGCCTTAATGAAGCCAAAATTTGCAAATTTTAAGTTTTACCAAGAAATTGTATTTAGATCATGTTCATTATTCAAAATGCACAAAAATGCCAGCATTATTCGCAAAATACTAAAAAACATTTAATGTGAGCAGTGAGCTTGTTGCTCTATGCACATTTTATTAAGCCGCGGTGCAATGTTTGATATTGCAACACACATGTCGCGTTCAATGTCAATCTTATTGCGATACTTCGACTTGATTATTGCTACCGCAGAAAAACCGGCTTTACACAAGTTTGACGTTGCAAATAGTACAAGAACACGGAGAGCTTTATAGCCTTCAAGTGGCACTCAGATCGAGCCTTAACCCAGAATGAAATGAGTAAATTAAGGTTGTATAAGCTTTTCAAAATGAGGTCAGAAAAAAGATCGATAGATTGTTCAGCTTCCAGAGATGTAAACCCCTGAGAGGCATTTGGATTATCAACAAAAAGATTTTTTATTTAATTGTGCTTCTCCATGTCTTTAGAAAAATATTTCTCAAAATGCGAGATTAGAGCATCCAAATGGGAACACATCACAATCTTCATATCACACTCATCGGTATTCTGCAGGGAGAGATTGCCAGATTGCGAGTTTACATGGGATCTTTTAAAGTGGAAAGTTATCACATTGCTTGTTATTTATCAGCAGATCAGTTTGTCACAACTGTAGTTTTCTTTTAAAGGCTGTAATTTTGTCATGGAGTTGCAGAAGGTGAGTTTCTTTTCCTTAGAGAGAGATGTTTAATTGATTTAATTTAAAAAAAAATATCGCAGAGATACGCCAACTGAGTCAGGAAAACTTCATTCTCAAAGGTAGTAGCAAGTGCATAGTTTTCTTCTTTTAAAAATATGGAGATTTCTTTCTCAATTCGTACACACGCAGAAAAACTTTGCCTTTGGAAAGCCACCTTGCATTTAAATTAAAACAATAAATTGTTGTGCTCTGCTTCTAATTCATCGCAGAGGCGTCGGAAAAGCCGAGCTTTAAGCGGCCTTGCTTTAATGAAGTTCACAGTTTTGACAACAGATTAAAGCACTCCATTAAGGCAGAGACCTCTAAATAGTAATACCTGGACTGGAAACTGAATCGCTAATGAAAGCTTTCGCGTACATAATGAGGCCAGACAAAAACGACAAACGAATCGAGCTGCTGGAAAGCGAATTTCGACATTTCAGAATCAAGCGACAGTTATATTGAAAGTTCTAGTTTTAAAAGCTTTGCTGCAGTCTTTTTTAAAATATAAATTATACAGTAAGTTATATCTAGAGAGTCTGTCTTAGTTTTTGTGTTCTTATCTAAACTCATTGCAGTTAGCTTTTTCAGGTATATGTTAATTTTTGAATTACTTTGTCAAAAATACTAACTAAAAGTCTCTAAGAATTTGCTAGGATTAATGTTGGTACTGTTTCAAACTTTTTTTATGTAGCCTAAATACTTTTAAAAAACTAATTTTCCTGCAATTTAAAAGCAATTGTGGTTAGTATAAGTGAAAACACTTAGATTCACATTTAGAAAAAGTAAGTATAAAGCTTAGTCAACCATGTTTGTACTTAGTAAAAGAACAGCAAAAATAAAGTTAACAGCTTTTACAGGGGTTGTGCAGAGAAAAGACCTGAAAGTTTACCTGTATCCCTGGTTGTATAATCTTGGAAAGATTTTTTACAAGATTTTTGCATCTTGAAGTGGAAAATAGATAATGGGACAAGCACGCTCAATTAGTTCAATCCAGTTCAGTTCAGTTTATTATTTGTCAAGTAGTTCTAGTGTATCATTCAAAATTAAAAGTGAGACACACAAAAAAAAATCCATATGAATGGCAAGATAGTTCATAGAGCGCTGTTTTAAGAAATAATTAGTAATTGACCTACCAGTCACTTGACAATTTTTAGTTTTGTAAAAAGGGGACTTGAATTAGTTTGGCAATTACTTCCTGTCATTATTTTAATAATGCGTTTTTGCGTATTTATAATAGGTTGGATAATAGTTTTTGCAGCTTTTCCCCAACTAGTTATAGAGTATTTTAGATGGGAATATATCAAACTATAATAAATAGTTTTTAAAGTATGGATATTAACATATTTTTTAAGCTTCGAAATGCCCATGATCCTTTTCAAAGTTTGGCATTTAGATAGTTGATGTGTTGTGTCCAATTCATTTTGTTATCAATCATTATGCCCAAGTATTTAACACTATCTTTTTGGATAATTTTATTTTGTCCAATTTTGATTTTAAGCAAAAATTTGTTTCATTTTGTTTTGTAATTATCATATAATTTGTTTTTTTTTGTAGTTTATTGCCAATTTATTTGTTTTCATCCAGTCTTTAATTTTTTTTAGTTCTGCATTAGTTTTACATTCTAATATGTTTGGATCTCAGCAATTTTAACAAAGGCAGAATCTCTTTATGCTGAATTACTTTTTAATATTATACTCACAGAGAATGACTTTGCTATTATATATTACATCACTGGCTACTGTTGCAGATCCATGATTAAATGTAACAAGTGTAAAGCGTGCAAAGATACAACAATTGATACTGTGCATGACGCTTTTGTTGAAGCAGACATACCCCCAGATATGTTGAATTTTTTTAATGAAATAAATCGCGGTGGCCTTTGGAAACCAACAACGGCATTTTTGACGTAGGGATATTGTGCTGGAAGATATTTGCTGAGATAGCATACACAAATTTAAAACACTTTTTTTTGAATGGGCATGATCAAAGGAATATATTTTAAAAAATAGTATCAATAGCCATTTTTGAAGGACCGTAGTTTCGCCATGGTCTGTTCCAGCACTATGCCACAAAGGACACGAGATTGTAGAAGGAGTGGCAATGCGTTTTTTAATTGCATGTGCAAAAACGTGATGAAGAACATAAGCGAACGTTCTTCCGGTACTGGAGAAAGAAAAATTTGAAAGCTCACCTGTAAAACAAACTGACAGAACTAAAAATAGGGCCTGCACTATTAATAACTGAATATTTTCAATATAGTTCGAATTAACACTTTGACTGCCATGTCAACAAATATTGTTTATTTTTAATGAGGCCGTGTCTGGTATAATTTCTATTTCATTACTTTGAAACAAATTAAATTCGGGTAAAAACGGGTTAAAGTTAAGTGGAAATAGTTTTTTTGCATGTATATTTTCAGTATTATGCAAATCTAGGAAAATTTTTTGTGGCCCCACTGAGATATTTCTAGAAAACCAGCTTGGCAGTCAAAGTGTTAATTTGCATATTTATATGGTATAGAGTTGCCATTTTCACTGAGCTGTCTGTATTTCTTTTTTTTTTTGGATTGATTGATTATTGAAAGCGATATTTACAAAATCACTAATGCAAAAAATCGATTCCCTACAACTTTTTATTTTCGGCTTTGCATTGGATCATGTATGATCCACGTTATTATAAATTTGTGAGATTAATACTAATAATACGCGGTTTCATATTGTATATGCTGTGCTACTATTTTACAAAATTCTTCGAATATTTATCATTGTAATTTGCATTGTTGATGCATTTTCTCTGTTGCGGTGTTTCATACGGACAAACCTTTGTCTGAAATAAACAAAAATAATGTACTTTTATAACTACAGTGACCATTTATTGTATATGCCAATGTAGTATTTTTCAGAATTTTTCGAATGAATATCATTATCTTTTGTATTGTGGACGCATTTGCGCTGTGTGAATATGTACAGTACAAGCCTTTTCTGAAATAAACAATAAGAAAGTATTTTTCTAACTGCAGTGACGATTTATAGTATTTTTAAAGCACTTTTCCATTTAATTTCTTTCTTTAGCTAAACGCGATTAGTGAGCTAAGACAAAATCGCTTCGTCTGAACTGTTGTTTCTGTTTTTCTCTACGGCCTCATGTTGTACGCAAAGCGAATTCAGTTTCCAGTCCAGGTATTACTATTTAGAAGTCTCTGATTAAGGTCACCACTGAGCTGTTGCGAAGCCAGCGCGTCACGTTGTATTAGGCAGTGGGTCCATTTTGCGTTAACGGCAACGCCCTGCACTAACGTTGGCACCCCGCCAAAGCGACCCGACATAACTCGGGCACCATCAATGCATAAAGCAACGCAATATTTCCACTCGAGATTATTTTCCTGAAAAAAATTGTTCAGTATTGCAAACAATCCATGCGCACTACAATTTGTTAAAATGGGTTACAAAAGAGCAAATCTTCAGCAACATTGTCGTCGTAATCGATAAAGCGTACGTAGCAAATCAAATAAGCATCTTTATTAATGGTATTGGTTATGGCCTCATCTAACTGTAAGCTGAACTCATTTCCACGAATTTTCGCTACTAGTTGATCATTAATATAATCCGAAATTTTATCGATCCTCCTACTAATGGTATTATTTGAGAGCGGAACAACTTTTAGTTTTTGAGCAGTTGATTCTCCAATTATTGTCGAAACTAAGTCAAGAGCAGCAGGAAGCACAAGTTCTTCCGCAATGGTATGCAGTTTTTTACATTTCGCGATTCTGTACGCAACTTTAAAAGACGCAAGCTGTGCTTTGGCTGGTGTTTGCAAAAAATTTGAAAATACGACCTACTGCTTATTCATTTCTGATGACTTACGAGCAAAAAATTTGCGTGATTTTCTAGATAAGTTGTTGTAACTAACAACTAACAAGAGGTTCCACACAGCTGCTGCTAACCACACACGGTAAAATTGTAAAAAGCTGCTGACAACTTTCACATTGTAATTTTTGTGAGGAAAGCAGTAAATGCAACAACTTTCACATGTTTTCGCGGCGCCCCTGGCCAGGTCTCGCAGCGCTCAGTTTGGGAACCGCTTCCCTAGGTGATAAGCAACCTTTCATCAACGCTCATAATTAACCTAAAAATTCCAAACCGTACACCGGAGCGTTGGAATCAAAAACACACAGATACACACTATAAATCCGTTTTAACGATTATACCCTATAACAGGGCTGGGCAAAGTTTTCAATCAAAGAGCCAATGTGAAAATTCAAAACTGCCGGAGAGCCACAAATTCTGCTTGAGGTGTTAATGCAAGTACAGTAAACGAAGCAAGTTTTAATCAAATAATAAAAACAAATACAAGGTTACACGATTTACAATTTTTCCGAGATTTTTACCAGCATTAGATCTACTGTGGATTTCCACATTATTAGCTAGCTTTTGAAAATCTGGGCGATGTGAAGTCAAGGTTGCCAGTTTGGCTTTTTTGACGCCAAATTTGAGAAATCTGGCTTTTTTTCAGTGTGGTTGGTATCAAAAATTTTGTTTGCCATTTTGGCTTTTTTCTTTATGGCTTCCGGGTGCAAAGGAGCCATGATTTAGTGAAAAAAATTGAGAGATCATAGACAGATTTTAATTGAAGACTTTTTTTTAGAGAGAAGATTTGTTTTAGCGACAAAAGTTAAATTTTGTTTGGCTTAATTTTGGTAATTTTGGCTGCTTTCTCACCTTAATTGGCTTGTTTTCAAGTTCTGCATCTGGCAACCCTGTATGAGGTCAAAGCGGTGTGAATTAATTCTCTCAAATCTTCATTTGTTAAACTTGCACGATATAATGACTTTACAAATTTCATTACAGAGAAGCGAATCTGAGAGAAGCGAGCACTATCTTTGTTTCTTTTATTCTCGTTAAGTTACCAGTATGTCGCGGCGGGCGAGAAATAAATAAAAATAAGATAGCGCTCGCTTTGCTCAAATTTTTGCTGTAGTGTAAATGCTTCTTAACAACAAACAAAAAATGCTTTATTTTCACGCTATAATCCGACTTAGCACCTAATTAGAAATCTTCGTTTCAGCAAAATTCAACTTACAATAACAATTGTACATTGTTCGATTTCGTTATTATTGTTTAGCTAGAAGAGCCGCAAACGAAAGGTCGGCGAGCCGCAATTTGCACACCGTTGCCCTATAACATAATATTAAACAGTATTTAATGTAACGATTTTCAAAGTTCGTTAAAAGGAAGAATGATACTTAAGATATAAATTCAAATTGAAAGCGGACGCGGAAAAAGTAAATCGTGTGTTTGAAAGCGCACGAAACAAAGCGGAAAGACTGTTCAGACTAAAAGCGGAAAGTGTGAAATATCGCTGAAGCGCAAAATTTTTCGTGCTTAGCGAAACAAGATTCAAGTCAAAATATTTGAACTTTTCAACTTAATCACATTGAAAGCGGTTGCAAAAAAAGCTAGAAAGCGTCGTTTTTCGTTACACTTTTAAAAAGTACTTTTTCCGTTTGTTTATTTCGCGACCGCTTTCAGTCTGAATCGATTTTTTCAAAGGGGAGTGAGTGGCATAAAAACATAAAAAACCCATATTTGAATAATTCGATTTATAAAACTTACCCACAGCCGTAAGCAGCATATTGTCAATGAGCAGTATGACATAAACAAGAGCGATGGCTGCACAATTAAAAGTTGTTAGCCTTTCTCTATAAGCAATTAGATTCTTCAAGCACATTGCGATTTAGAAACAAGCAAATATATGAGCTTCAATTAAAAGCATTAATGTAGAGCATAAAAAACAAATTTATTTTACATTAAAAATAAAAGCTCAAGTTATAAGAAGTATTTGAAAGCACAAAAAATTTTTAGAATGAATAAAAAAACAATTAAACGACAAAAACAGCAACTACAGCTTAACGACAATGAATAGCGTGGTCAAAAACCTCCATACCTTCTTGGTCAAAAACTTCCATACCTTCTTGGTCTTGTTTGTTAAGTCAGGGGTTCTCAATCTTTTACAAATCACGGGCCTTTTTGTTAAAAAAACATTCATTGGACCATTACACAAAATTATTTTCGTTTTTTTATGAGAACCAAAGTGATCACATTTTTTTGGGAGGAGTCTTCAGTCAAAATTTACTTTTCTGAGGACTAGAAATCTTACCTTAAAATAATTGAAGACAAAAAAAGTTTATCAAGATAAGCCAAGCATAATTTACGGCAGAAACCAACATCCTACAAAACTAAGTCTTTACTTAACTTTTTTTCTCTTTAATTTAATTAAATATTGGAGGTGCGATTTCTACATGTAGTGCCATGGACCACCAATTAGATATTTTTTCTTGTGGACCTCCTAAAGTATTCTGAGAACCTTGATTTAAGTTTATTACTTACCCTTGATTTAAATTTACCCCTAATTTAAGTTTATTACTCACTCCGAGCTGGCTTGCAGTTTTTTTTTTCAAAAATCGCTGTCGTAACATATAGCGCTTAATTTAAGTAGCTAGATACATTTATTGTAAAGTTTATGTGAAATTTCTATCTAAATTTTTATTAAGGCTTTTATCTACAGTATGTCTTACTGCGCCCAATTCAAAAAAATAAAAAAATTAAAAGATTTTGATAAATAAAACTGTTGCTTTTGGTTTGTATCTATTGCAAAAAACTTACTCATAAATAACAAAAGCTTTTGTTTAATGCATTTTGTCCATTTCTGACTAGTTAACAGAAGACCCATGACATAATCAAATTTATATATAACCATATATCTTGAGGCCAACTCAAATCAAATTTGAAACTTAGATCTCAAAACTATAAAGAATATAACAAAAATGTAAAATCCAATTTTTCCTTACATTTTACTAAAGTTTTATTGAAAATCATAACTGCAAAATATGCATTTAAAGAATACAAACATTTTTTTAATTGAAAATACATTTTTTAAATGAGAATAAACAAGTTTTTCTTGAAAAATTTCAATAATCTCTAAAAAAGTTAAATTAATCTTTCTAACCAAAAATTGTACACACTGAAGAAGCCCTCACTAGAAATTATCAATAATAAACAAAACTATAATCAAAATTTAACTTAAAAAAATTTATTAAAAAATTAATTAGTCTATTAGAAAGCACACAAAAAACAAAATTTTCCTAAAGTTTATTAAATTAAATCAATGTTTATTTCTTAAAATTATAAATATAATACTTGCATTGGACACAAAAAAAAATTCTTCAGCACAATTTTTTTCTAAATTTATTTTAAAAAACTTTTTATTTAATATTTAAATTTTTATTAAGAATTAATTTACTGTAGTCTATTACAAAGCACACATTGCTCTTGAGGAGCAGCTTTGAAAAACGTTTTGCTCTTTAAGAGCAATTAAAAATAAATTCTTGTCTTTGTTTGGTCAAAACAGCCCTGTGCATTGAAATCGCTTACGAATTGGTAATATGCACCCAGGTGTCACTCGTCTTTCACATTTTATCCGATCAAAGAACCTTCCCTTCTCAGTAGAAGACGTTAAAAAAGCATGTGCCAACTGTCGAGTTTGTGCTTAATTTTATCCAAAAACCATCGGGTAATTTGGTAAAATCGATGTGTTCGGGGAAAAGAATCAGCATAGATTTCAAAGGTCCTTTGCAAAGTAAGAGACCTTACGTGCTTTTCGTTTTTGACGAATTCAGCCAATTTGCGTTTGCTTTCGCTTGTATCAATATCAAAGGAAACTGTTATTAAGTGTATTAACACCCTGTTCTATTTGTTTGGTGAACCACTTAACGTCCACAGCGACAGAAGTGCTTCGTTTTTATCTAAAGAATTCAAACAATTTCTGACCGAGAGAAGAATCGCTTTGAGTAAAAGCACCCCTTACCACCCTACTGGTAATTCACAATGCGAGAAAATAAATTAGATTGTATGGAAGACAGTACGTTTGATACTTCGAACTCATTGACAACTGGAACCTGTATGGGAATCAGTACTGTCCGAAGCCTTGCACTCACTCGATCTTTACTTTGCATGGCAACAAACGCTTTCTTGGTTTCGATAGAATCATTTGAAAAGGGTGCGACCAACTAATCACTTGGTCGCACCTTTCCCAATTGATTAGTACAACCATGACCGGTGTTGCTTTGACGCTTTGTCAGAAATAAGCACGATCCATTATTTTTTATTTTATTTTATCTGTATATTTATCCTCTTGACTCGCAGGAAAGCGACGGAGGCGCTAATACATAGGGTAGACAATTACCCCGACCTGCTTCCAGAGATGCCAAGATATTGCTATCCACTTGTAATTTAATAGAGCTGTGATTGAAAATTTGTTGCTTGATGCTAACCCGAGTTTTGCAAACGTTCGACTGAAAAGCGGTGATGAATTGACAGTTTCTGTTTCGAATCTGAAACCTTGTCCGTCTACTCCCATTCAGACATCAGGGGAACATAAAAATGTGGTCAACTCCACGAAACTTCAAATTCACTTCAAATTAAAAGGCGCCTACCTTTGACGTCTCTGAAACTCCTAAACTTTCCGAGAAAATCTCACAAAACTTACCTGCCGAGTTATTTACTCCAAATACAACGCCTTTTATTCCATCTGTTTTTGAAGATGTCTTGCTAAGATGATCATCAAGAATTAGAAAGGCACCAGACCAGTTCGGAAACAATATTTATGACACGTAATAAAATTTTTGTTTATCTTGTTTTATTTCGCTTGATTATTTTAAATTTTTTAGGTGGGAAGATTTTGATGAAATTTTATTTTATAATTGATTGAATGTCTTGTAATCCGTTAACCTTGAAGCGTTTACTAATTACTTAAAGTCTTCTGTTTGTGGTTTTATTTTCAGTTCATTATCAGTTGTGTTTGAAAGAAGCTCGCTGCGTTTTCAGTTAACCTGATTTTTTGTTTTATTATTTGTTCTTTGTATACGTTTTTGTTTCAGATTTTAAGTGAATAAAAGCCACCAGTTTTCTAAATTGCATTAATTTTGTGGGAATGTTTTAAAGGCAAGATGTGAGTAAAAACATTCAATGCATTACCAAACTTGTTTTTTGCTGAAAGAAAAAAATTTAAATCTAATTTTTCATAATCAGATAGCTTATAGCAAACGGCCCTGATCACAATAAAAAATTGTAAGGAAATAAACGTAAAAAGTTGCAAAACTAAAGATTAAAAAAGTTGGTCTCTAAGCTTTTTACCACTTCAAATTGACACCAAGCTGGTCAATTGTGTGTTGTGCTTAAGCAAATTGCAAAATTTATCACAATAACATCAAATAACAAAAATATCAAAAACTGTCCGGTCTCGAGACCGAGATCACAAAAAATCGATCTCGAGACCTTGATCACTGGAACACACCATAAATCTGGCTCTACTATTATTTCAACCTCGGCTTTCTTTTTTACACCCAACAATCCAGATAATCCAGATTGGGAAATTACAGAGTTTTGCTGTACCAAATAGGTATGATAAATAGCTATGAATTTAATAGGAATTTCATTTATTTTATTTTTCATATTATCTCTATATTTATTCTTGTAACTCGCATGAAAGCGAAGGAGGCGCTATACGTAGGCAAGCAATTAACCCTACTTGCTTCCGGGAGATACCAAGGTATTGCTGTCCGGTTGAAATTATTTATTTTGTTTTTTTGGTATTATATGACTAAAATTTAAAATTGCCTGATAAAACCGCCAGGCAGGAGAAATTGCTGTAACGT
This sequence comes from Diplosoma virens, assembly GCA_963680785.1. Taxonomy (NCBI): domain Eukaryota; kingdom Metazoa; phylum Chordata; class Ascidiacea; order Aplousobranchia; family Didemnidae; genus Diplosoma; species Diplosoma virens. The sequence continues at coordinate 17,296,556 of OY796882.1, forward strand.
TTCTCTCCCAAGGACACAACAGCATGGCGCGAGAAGGTTTTGAACCAACAACATGTTAATCACAATCACAATGCTCTTAACCATTCGACTACCTGCCGTCACGCATGTACGTAATTCATGCTTTAAATTCCCCAAAACGTTCTTGAACCTGTGACATTTTTTAAAGGTTTTAATTGTGACAAAAATATATTCAAATTGTCTACATCGTAGGTAAAAGCACGATTTTTATCAAGACGGCGATCGATGTCGTTACGGTTCATTGTGTTTTCTTATCAATCAATCAACGCTATTTTGAGGCATTTAGCAACAATCAAGCAATACGCATTAAAGTATCTCAAACTTATAGCCATATCACTATAAAAACAAACTAAAAACTCAAATAAAAATTTATTTAACCGGACAGCAATATCTCAGGCTTCGAAGCAGGTTGGAATAATTGCTTGACCGTTTCTCAAACTTTAACATCTTCGTCGCTGTCCTGCATATCAAAAAAAAAGAAATAAGGCAATTTATGACTCGATTAAATGGCAAAATAAAACAACTCTTCTCGATGGATACGCTTTGAAGTTATATTGTTGTATTTTTTCAACAGGCAATTATGTAATTTTTGAAAAATATCTAATTTGCTACAAAGCAATATAGTTTTTATTCAATTTAAATTCTTCGATTGATAAAAAAAAACAATTAAAAGTGAACATGTGCAAAACTAAAAAAAAGCTTTTTTACTTCAGCGTTTCTAACTCGTTGGAACACGCAGACCTCTTGGCTAATTTTCTGCGGCCTATGAACCAAAAGCCCAGTGAAGGCGAATAAAGGTCTTGACTTTACGGTCAAAAAAAGAAAACGTACCGGAACTTCAGTTGGTGATTTAATTTTTGTTTTGGTCTTCACTGGATTTTTGACTGGAAAAAAATAGCTGTGGTGCTCATTGAAGCGAGATATTTCTCAGTGAAGTTTAATGGAGAAGAAACGTTCTTCACCTTCTTGTTAAATGAAATTATTTGGTTCTCGTACAATTGATATTAAGTTCTAAAGAACGCTTTTGGAAAAAGTGAAATGTAGAAGGCTTGTTATGTTTTTTTATAAAAAAAAATCGGTCGACCCCTAAATAGATTGCTATAAACCCCTGAGAGTTCAGTGGACCATAGATTAGAAACCTTGTTCTAGAATGATCATAAAATTTCTAAATCTTAAGTTTAATGGTGAATGATTTCTCGAAAGTATGACAAGGTAATACTTTGCACAAGCAAAGCAAAAATTTTACAGGATTTTCAAAATACGAAAATTAGAAAAAGAAAACAAGTTTTTTTAATATTTTCATGTGTTGTGGAACCGGATTTAAATTTAGTTTGCACGTGACAAAATAAAAAATGTCGTAACATTTATACTGAAATGGCAATACCGCTCAATATTAACACAAGCGCAGTTATGTAGTCTCCTTAAAGCCTCGTGTTCTAATGTCATGCTGCGTTTTTATCATCAATCAATATCAAGTTTGTGTTTTCTTACTTACTAATTTGAAATGTGTCTTCGGTTCTTGTGAACTAAAACCAAATAACAAAACTACAAAAGTTTTTTGTAAAACAATGATTATATCAAAAATAAAGCGAAATTTCAATACCGAGTCCATAAAAGAAATGAGCAGTGTTTGGAAAATTTCTTAATTTTAATTAACCTATTTTCACTCTACGACGCACTGCAAATTTTATTTTATTCTAATTTTTGTACTTAATAAAAACAAGTTTGTTTTTACAGTTTAACCAAGTTAATATCCGCATGTTATTGTTCTGGCTGCTGAAAAATAACGCAATGTGTTTGCAAGCGGTTAAAATAAGTATAAAAATGCTTCCATAGAAAGTATGAAAAATACATAGAAATATGTCATTTGCCCGAAATTATCTCCGTTTTTCATTTTTTGAATCACTTGAAAATTATGCTTTAGAAATAAGTGCTTGAATACTTCTTTGAATGTTATAGAATAGGAAACAATTTTCAGCTACTTTTGTATATTGTAATTAAATGCTTGCTACTAACAATAGCAATATCAACGTCATAGCCTAATTTGATTCAATAAGTTAAAATTCAAAGTTGAAAAATCATTCTTTGGTTAGGGGAGCTTAAAATTTAAATTTATATGAGGTCCTTAAAAAAATATGGTATCCATATAAATAAACATATTTACACTAACGAAAAATTTTTTTCAAAAAAAACCATATAATGGGTGTTGAAAATTTCAATGGGGGCGCAAAATATGAAAAAACGACAAATTTTAATTTAGAGCAATTTTATTTCATTTAAAACTACAAAGCACCTTTAAATGATAGAGAGCATCAAAATAAACTAATTTATAAATTGATACATAAATTAATTTCTTATATAGCTGCAAAATGCTAGTATTAGAATGGTAGACACAGAAGTTTACCAGTATTGCCAACGAGCAATAATTGCACTAATTTAGCTTTGTTAAAAAAGAACTGTGCTGTGTATTTTATCAGCGCAAGTGTTGCGTCAATAATACAAATACTTTTGAAAATTTTTTTATCAAATGCAAAAGTTGAAGACCGAAAATTTAAGGTTATAATGACTTCATTGTCATTGACTTTAAAATAGACCCCTTGCCAAAATATTTACTTTCTCAATACATTTTTGCTTAATGTTTACAAAAAGTCTCAAATTTTTCTGACATTGAAACAAGCACTAACCTTAATAAAATTTACTCAAGCTTCTTGGTTAAAGCCATGAAGCTGTTTTACAATAATAGTGTATATTGATTGCTTAACCAGACTTTTTTCCTAAATGTGGTCACAAATTCTTACTACTAGTACTACAAAGAGATTTCTTAATTCATTTTTGAAAAAAAATTTAGCCAGTTGTTTGAAAATGGAATGGTTTAATGGTCCTACTATTGTGCAGTCATTGTTTTCATTAAAAATGTTGAAATGTTTTTTATGCTTCAATGAGCACATTAAAGCATTAAACCACACACAGGACATTGTTCAGTGTTTACACTACGGCTATTTTATTCTATCTTTGAGCTAAATTGATTAATTGACTGTGTTTTGTGTAGTGGGTGCACTGATTAAAATAAAAAAAAATTAAAATTATAATTGAGCTGTAATTAAGTATAAGGTATTTTGATCAAAATGGTGTTTTGAATTGATCCCAAAAATGCAATTGCTGTATAATCAGCTCATTGGATGTGATTAGCAAACTCAAAATTCCCAAGATCTGGAGAAGAGCGCTTGTGGTCGCGATCCCAAAACCAGGAAAGCCCGTGGGGGACCCAAAGAATTATCGACCGATATCTCTGCTCTGTGTCCCCTACAAGATCCTCGAAAGGCTTATCTACGCACGCGTTGAACCATTAATCGATCCACTGCTCCCTAAAGAGCAGGCTGGGTTGCGACGCGGGAAGTCAACCGTAGAACAAGTTGTTCTGCTAACCCAGAACATCGAGGATTCTTTTGAGACTAAAAAGAAGGCTGGTGCCGTATTTATCGATCTGACAGCTGCTTATGACACTGTCTGGCACCGTGGCCTTACCTGCAAGCTGCTGAGACTACTTCCGGAGAAGCACATGGTCAAAATGATCATGGAGCTTGTCCGAAATCGAAGTTTCACCCTTACCACCGGTGACAGCAAGCAAAGCAGGCTACGCCATCTTAAAAACGGCGTTCCTCAGGGATCGGTCTTGGCTCCCCTCCTATTTAACATCTATACGTACGATCTTCCTTCCATGATTTCCAGAAAGTTTGCTTATGCTGATGATCTAGCATTGTTGCACTCTTCTGGAAACTGGAAGGACTTGGAGGGGACCTTAAGTTAAGACATGTCCACACAACAGCATATCTCCAGACTTGGAGGTCGAAGCTCAGTCACACTAAGACGGTGACGGCAGCCTTTCACTTAAACAACCGAGAGGCCAAGCGTGAGCTAAAGGTCTACAACAATGGTAGACTTTTACCGTTCTGTCTAACCCCTACTTATTTGGGGTAAAACTGGACAGATCGCTCACGTTTCGTCACCATTTAATGGCATTGCGCAAAAAACTATCCTCGCGCGTCACACTGTTGAGGCGACTCGTGGGCTCGGGATGGGGTGCTGGTGCTAAAACACTACGCATAGCCACCTTGTCTCTAGTCTACTCAGCAGCTGAGTACTGTGCGCCAGTCTGGTGTTGCAGTGCTCACATTCGCCTCATTGACAGTGTCTTGAATGACGCCTTGCGCATAGTTACTGGATGCCTGCGTCCCACTCCAACGGACCACCTACCTGTACTCTCAGGCATCCAGCCAGCTGAGCTTCGCCGAATGGGAGCGACACTCTCCTTGGCTTACCGTGGATCTCTGGACCCCGATCATATCTTGCATGGTCTTTTAAGTGGGTCCTCAGATACTCGCCAAGTGAGACTAAGATCCAGACGTCCGTTTGTACCAGTTGCGCGGAATCTTTTGGACAACCTTGCCAGACTTGGCATCCGCGCCTCTGAATGGACAAATCACAAATGGAAAACAGAGTACTGTGTAAATGCTTCCACGCTCCGTGCTTTTGTGCCCCAGACCGGTGTCAGGCCTGTTGGGATGGGCTTACCTCGAGCAGCTTGGGTTAAGCTCAACCGCCTGCGGACTGGTATTGGGCGATTCCATTCGTCCATGCACAAATGGGGTCTCGCTCCTTCACCGAATTGCAAGTGTGGCGCCTCTGAGCAAACCGCAGACCATGTACTAACAGCGTGCCCTATACATCGGGCACCACATGGAGCACGAGGTCTGACGGTTTTGGATGACGAAACTCGATGCTGGCTTAATGACATCACTGCCAGCATCTGATCCAGGCAGTGCAGCAGTCTGGGGTAGTAAAAGGATAAACCCTCGGCCCCAGTCCTGTTTGTGTCTGGCCTGGAGTGGATGCCCTTCAAACGACGACGACAACGAGCAAACGATGTTTAATAGCTCTTTACTTGCTTTAAAATTTGCTTGTCTGGAATGGTCAATAAACTATTTGCTAAAGGTTGACTTATCCAGCAACATAAATCTAACTTAAATCAAGCAGATTCTCAGGTTGATCCATATTCAAATTTCTCTCAACAGTGATGCATTATAGGTTGTTTGGTTTTGAAAACTTTTGTTAAGTTGACCTTGACTTTATCCAATCTGATTCTAATCGAACAAGAATCACGACTTCTGATTTAATTAATTACGTATATTAACCAAGGCAGCGATCAAAAATATAGTTAATCAAATAAACCAAAAAATTAAAAAAAAATTCTGTCGTTATCTAAACATTGAAAAAAATTAAAATCGTAGCTAATTTAAATTCTACCCTCCACTGACAAACAACTAAACCTTATCTACTTAAAAGAAAACTTTTGAAGCACAAGTGCGCGAAACAGACTCCCAAGAGATTTTAACGTATGAGGTAATTCACGGAACGTTTATGACGAAACACAAAAGCAATAAAAAAGGATTGAGTCAGCCAAATAATCTTCACTGTACAATTCTTAGCGATAAATTTTAAGCGAACAAAATTTTAAATTATCCAATTCTCACTGCTACAACTTTGATGAAAACACTTTTGAGCTTTTCATCAAGCATGGTTTAGGAAAGTCCCAATCTCAAAAAAGAACTTGGATGAATCGAATATTGGATTTATATAAAGATTGGTGGGGAAAAGTAAATTAGTTATGAGGGGTGTTCATGAAAAAGCCAAATCGCATAATTTAAAAAATTAAAGCCAGAAAGAGAGTTTAAAAAGTATCACAAAACCAAATTAGATGCGCCAAAAAATAAATTTGTAGGAAAGTCACAAAACAAATTAGACAAAAAAAAGTTTCACCCAAATAAACAAATCTAATTAATGCAAACAAACTAACATTAAACAGAGATTTGCAATAAACAAAATTATATAGTGAACCATTTGTTGCACCATAGGAGGCAAATAATTTGTCTAATTACACTGTAGTTAATTGAACACAAAGCAAAGATACATGTCTGTTGTTTCCCATAAGTAGTAGCCTAAATATTTTGTCTGAAAAGCTACAAGAACAGGAAAGTTGGAAGGTCATATTGATGGCAAGCACAATCAACAAGTTGCAGTTTGATATCTCCTTTCGCTATTCTGTTGCCTCCTCAGGAAAAAAATTAGCAGATCTAAATTACTGTAGATCTTTAATCATATGTATATACAAACTAAAAAGATTAAATAAAAATTTTAATCAAAAACCAATATCTTAGGATTTTCGACAGCAGGTCTGGGTAATTGCTTGATGATTGCCTAAGTCTATCACCTTCAACGTTGTCTAGCAAGTCAGAGGATAAATAAAGATGATAAATGAATGTGTAGCGATCGCCACATTTTCACGTTTGACATAATTGTATATTTTTGTTCGTTTATTCACTTTTTTCTTTTTGTATAGAAAACGAGAGAGTCTTGCGTTGTAAAAAAGCACATGTAGAAAAGTTCTTGTACTGTTGGCTTGAAGAATAAAGAAAGATTGTTGTTTTAATAATACAGTCAACCCTCGATTTAACGGATTAATGCGGAAATGCAGTTGTCCGTTATTGGAAAATGTCCGTTATTCGAAAAGACACGGATTTTACGTAGTGTAAATGCACAATACACGTTTTGGTTAGAATCACTTTATTATTGTTATGTAGCAGAAACATACTGCGCCTAAAAAATCGAATAATTTGGCAGCAAGATCTTATATGAAGCCTATGCACCAATGCAGTATAAAATAGAGTACAGTACATAAATTTAGTCCGAGTCTGAGATGACCATAGGCTCCTGACTGGTGCATGGTACAGGATTGATTGATGTCGTGAGACCAGAATCGCTTTGCGGAGTAAAAAAGCTGGTAATCTTTCTTTGACGTCCCATCATATGCTGTTCTTTGATGATTAGCTCTTTAATCATTCGAAGACTGCCATAGTGATGAGCCATTTCAGGTAGCTGACTGTAGGATGAATAATCAATCAAAGCATCAACATAAGTGCGTAAGGTAGACAGCTTTTTTCTTGGGACAGCTATCTCTTCATCGTCAGTGCTCTCTTTCTCCTCTTCTCCTAGCACAGATGACACTATGTCGGCCTCAGACAAAAGTTCGTATCCTGGATCCAGGTGCAGCTCGCTAAGCCAATCTGTGACGTCAGCAATGGAAGTTGCTACTTCTCCTCCGCACTCCAGCATATGAAGAAAGTCTACTGCCTCGATTCCTTCGAAGTTAGTTTCTGTGTTTTCACCCTCCAACAGCTTTTTCCATGAGTTTGCTAAAACTGAAGGCCTAAGATCCTGCCAAGCTGCCGCAAAGTTAAAAATGGCCGAACGGATATTATATCTTTTTATGTTGGCCAAAGTGCGTTCTCCCCTGTTGTCAACGAACCCATCTTCGATGACCACCAGAACCTCATCCAAGTAACGGCGAATGTAATGCCTCTTCATAGCGCTAATAACTCCTTGATCCATTGGCTGCAGAATCGAAGTCGTGTTGGGAGGCATGAAGAGCACCTTAATTTTTCCATCTTCACTGGAAAGAATATCCTCACTGGGATGTGCAGGAGCATTGTCGAGAATAAGAATTGCGCGTACCTCGTCCGGAGAAATCTTCAGCACTTCTTCTTGATAAATGCGCACAGCTGGCACAAAATGATTTGAAAACCAATTGGAAAAAATTGCGGAGTTGAACCAAGCTTTTTTGGAGTGATAGTAAAAGACAGGCAAATCACGCTCAATGTTTAGACCTGCAAATGCTCGTGGTTCCTTTGACTTACCAACCACAGCAAGCTTTAATCGGTGTTCTCCTGTAGCATTAGACCCAACAAGAATTGAGAGTCTCTCCTTGCTTGATTTCTTTCCCGTGGCATTTTCCTCACATGTGCGTATCTGGGTATTTTTAGGCATGGAGCGCCAAAAGATGCCTGTTTCATCTGCGTTATAAATTTGGGAAGGAGAAAGCCCTTCATCACTAATAAGCTTTTTCAGCTTCTTACGAAAGGGGGCCACGCTGCTCTCATCTGCATCACCAGCCTCCCCATGAAGAACTTTGTTAAACTATCCGTGACGATTTCGGAATCGCCAGAGCCACCCTTCACTGCCCTTAAAATCGCTAAAGTCAAGGTGAGCAGCAAGCTTTCTTGCAGCTGCCAATATCTCGGTTCCTCTCACATTAACGCCATTGGAGCGTTCCTGCACATACCATTTCATAACTGCCGCATCTAAAGACTCCTCCTTCCCTGTTTTCATATGCTTTCTGTTCCCAACTTTGCCACTCTTAGAAGACGCGGCATCAATACAGTATGAGGCTGCAAATTTTTCCAGCTTTTCCTTGTTCTTCCTAATGTCAGAGACAGTCTGCTTTTTTACTCCGTATTTCTCACAAACACTTTTAACTGTCGCTCCTTTCTCGATGTCTTTAATGAGTTCTAACTTTTTCACCACAGATAAATTTACACGCTTACGCTTTACAGATTTGTTAATATTGCTGCTCATCTTGTACAAAGGCTAAATGGAATGAAGGCTGTAGCAAGCTAAACTGTAAAAGAAAGTCAAACCACAAACTCACACTATCGTTGCCTAACCATTGTTGAAACAAAGCCCATTATGAAACAATACATCGGAAATTAAAAAAATGCTCTATACATTAATTGCAATTACAGTATGGCATAATAGGGCAATAATGAAAGTTAGTGTCCAAGGTTGTATGATATGCATTGCACGCTTGCTTGCACGTAAGAAGTATTTTAAAACCAAATATTTTGCTATTTATTTCAAAAAATACAAAAAATTAAAAAATTTGGCAGCTCAATTCAATGTCCGTTAAATCCGAAATCCGTTAAATCGAGGGCCGTTAAATCGAGGGTTTACTGTAATAAAAAGAAGATCTGTAAAAGTTTGTGAAATTTACATGTAGCTACGATATATATAAACCATTCAAACCGCTACAAATGAATGAATGAATAAAAGTTACTTTTAATAATATACTGTCAAATTTTAAAAAATCTACTTAAGCTAATGGCTACGCTCTGCAAAAGCAATCTGAAAAGACGTTGTTATTGCCCCCTACCCCTGCTTTCGGTGCCCTGGGTGGGGGTAAGTATAGTTGACAAATAAAAAAAAATTTTAAATTATCATCAAGTAGGCTACAAAACTATCACTACAAGTTTTTTTTATATTAAAGCATTTTTAAAGCTATTTATTCATTTATTTTTAATTTTTAAGAGTACTAAAATGTCTTGCCTCCTGGTTCGGCTTCTGGGTGCATCAAACCTATATCAAGTAGTAAATACACTCGCATATAATAAAAAAATCCTTTCAAAGTTGTTTTTTTTTGTAAAAAGAACTATAATACAGTAAAATATTCAGGATACTTTGAAAAAAGTGGTATACTAAATTTTGAGGGAGGTATATATGGGAGTTTTTTGCGAGTAAAGTGAAAGCAGTAATTTTATTCTTAATTTTCACTATCATACCACAAAATTTTGAAGGCCTCATTTTTAACTTCTAAAATTTTCAAAATTAATCCCCCCAATTTTAGTGCAATAAACATATCATTGACCACCATTGAATGAAAAAAAATTAAATAAAAAGTTTTTTTCATTAGTCTTTTCCATCTTCAGATGTTGCATCTACCATAGCTCTGTTTGAAGAAGAGACGTAATCATCATTTCTGCTTTCAGAATCGTACAAAATTGGCTGTAATACATAAACCAATTAATTGAGGTAATTTCAGAAGCAAATTTAGTAAAACTTGCTAAGTTTGATAATTTTGAATAAACTTATTCAAGCAAACAACTTTTCAATTTTTGACAAGCTTTTGATGAACTACTTTAAGTCGTTTCAAAGCAGACTTAATAAAAAAATGTGGTGCCGGTATAGTAGGTGCCTACCTGTTATCCGCCAGTCTGGTCGTTTATAAAAATGCTCTTAACCTTGAAAGATGCTGTTTTAGTATGTTTAATAAGTGGATATTTCTATTTCTTATCTTTCTTTTTTAGTGTTAATTATAACTTTGCTCATTAATCTCAACCACTTCAAAGATGTTGCTGCGAGAATTTATCAGACAGTTGCTGCCAGTGCTACCAGTGCTACGTTATTTTACGAGAGTAGGTTGTTCTACAAGATCAGGATTTATGTGAGAAGCGTGAGGATCGCATCAGACTAACACACAAAAAATCTTGTGGGCAGGATAGTACAGTATAATATGGAGATGCAAATGGAAAGGCTTTTTGTGGAGTAGGACACAACCAAATCTGATAGGCTACTATACCAGAATCAAAGCGATAAGCAATATATTGTATCGGCACCAAAATTTTTATTTTTCTACAACACCAAAAAACAACAGAAGAAATTGTGTAAATGATGTTAAATAATAATCTATTACTATGTTCTTTTTTTATGGCAATCTTTTATTCAAAAAATTAAATTAGTAATTTCTTTTCTTTGCTGCAGAGCGAATCTGTGTATCTTGATACTTCATATGATCAAAAAAAGATTTTTTTCTCATAAAACTAAATAAACGTTATTTTACATTTATCGAAAAAAATCGACTTAAAGGATTTAAGTTCTACATCAGAGAGCTTGTGCATTGCAATACTCACCATTGTCTCTTCGTTGAGCGAAGTTGGTTTTCGAAGAAACAAAATTAATGGCGAATACGCAATGACGATGATTGCAAAAACCCACATTAGCCATCGAAATCCCAACACTTTAGTGAGGAATCCCGCGTAAAGTGGACCTGGACAAAGTTAAAAGCAAGAGTAAAATGTGTTTTTATTTAATTAGTTAAAAATTAGCAATTTTTAATCTATTCTAGACGATTTGGTTGACAAATTAACCTTGAAACACACGGCTACTGGCAACATGAAGCAAGAAATCATAAAATTCACTTTGAACAGTTCAATTTTCCTATAGTCTATTTTACTAAATTTACAACTAAACCAATGAAAAAGAACTTTATGTTGTAAATTTCTATGGCGCTAAGAACAAAAAATGCTGTCGAGTCAGTGCTCAGTAGTTCAGTATTCGAGTCGAGTCAAACAATATTCATAATTTTTAATAATTTTTACTTTTTCTCAGTTTTTTTCATCAAATTTAAGTTTTGAATTAAAAAGTTTTTTTAGATTTTGAATTTACAACTTTGAGTTGTTTTAAATTCCACTAAAAAAATTTATGCTAAGTTACGCAGAATGACGCATTTCATTGTCGCTTTATAGATTTAATGTACATTTGAGCTGCAATAAACGCAGCTAACTCGATCTAATCATAAGCTGAACAAGCACAACGCTTCGCTTTCTTTGCCATAAAGGTTTTTAGTTAAAACGGTTAGTTATCAATAAACTTTAGTATCTTTCAAATTAACACAAACTGTGTTTAACAGATGGCAGATTCAGGGACACCAAAAGAGGAGGCCTAGGGGCAATTGCTTTTCAAACTTGCAAGATAGAAGCATTGAAATCTAATGATTTGTCCCTACAATTACATAATCTCGACCAAAATGTAATCCAACAAAGTTTGAAGATATCGATTGAGACAGGGGGTTACCCAGCTTTTTTCAAAAAGAGCCACCTAGCATATAACAATTTAGCGAGAGACATAAAATTTTTTCAAAAAGATATTTTTTATTAAAAAAGGCACTCTCAACAAACGTATACTTTAGCAATTGGAGAAAAATTATTTCTAGAAAATGGTTGAAGACCAAAAAAGTCTACAAATTGAGTTTGAACTAAAAGTGTAAACTTTTGTAGAGTGAAATAAAGGCCGATAAAGTGGAAAAAGTTTTTATTCGCAACAGAAACGTTCCACTTCTCTGAGTAAGTGAAAAGTATTTACAGGTTAAATGAAACACTGCGACCGAAAAGTGAAAATGCCACACTTCATTTGTAATAATTTTAAGTCATGGCGGTATAATTGTTTTCCGTCTTAAAGTAATTTAAAGTTTTATTACGACGTAGAAATCTCTTGGGCAAGTATATCTAAAAAGCTTGACATATCTAAAAAGCGAAACCACACAAGATAGCCAGCGATCCAGTCACTCTATTGTATCACTTCATTCTCGATTTGCCTCGCTAGCGAGCGGATGTCTTGTAGAGCTTAAAAAAAAAACGCGTTTTGAGTGACCGCATTTATGTAAAATCAATCACAGTTTTTACAGTACTGCTGAATAATTTTCTAGGTGTACTTATCTGAAGTTTGACAATGGCAAGTTTAGAAAACAAACTCGACACTATCTTGACTGCAATTGATAATTTAGCGACAAGAACAGAAAGAATTGAAATGAAAATAGACAATTTTGAAAGTTGACTCAACGAAATTGAGACCGGATTAAAATCAAGAATAGATCAATTAGAAATAAATGTGAAAGCTTTACCTTCAGATGAAGATTACAGAAATTTAGAGAAGAAAATTGATCGCTTAGAACATGCCTTGCAAAACAAATCAAACGAAGATCTAATGCGTGAATCATATAGTAAGCGACTAAATTTATTAATTCATGGTCTTGACGAAACAAAAGAGGCGTGGAAACCAAGACCCAAACAAAATCAACGCTAGCAAAATTTTTCAAGAAGGACTAGATCTAGATTTGAACTCCATCTCTCTAGTCGACTGTCATCGCCTTCCGCAACGTCCAATAATCAAACAGGGACAGAAAATTACTCGACCAATAATAATCAAACTGACGAATGCGTTCGATAAATTAGTAATCTTTAATTCTGCCAGTAATCTGAAGAAATACAACCTACAACTTTCGGGTTCGTCGGCCACTAATGGTCGCAGTAGAAAATCAGTCTACATTACTGAACACTTACCACAACAGCTGTATCATCATCAGAAAAAACTGTTTCCTCTCTTCAAAAAACAAAAAAATCAAAAACAAGCTACCTGGTGGGCCACTGTTGACGGGTCTTATTGTTTGTATATAGAAGGCGTTAAACACACAGCCGAGTAAATATATTTGTCAGATGAGGACCGAAGGTCTTATGTCCGTAAATGGCAGTTCAAGAGAAACTTCCTTAAAGACCTTTAAGTATTTGAATCAATTAGGACGTAACTTATCTTCCCAGAAGTTAGTAGCACAGGCCTTGGACAGTAGCCTAACCTACTTACTGTCATTGTTAAGCACCCAATTACTGCAACTCATTTTTGTCATTTCTGGACGTATAACTCCGGTTTTCAATCCTTTGTTTAATATTATAACCTGCTTAGTGCTTGTACCAATACTAATGTTTTATCATTTTTCGTTTTTTGGCTTAATGTTTACATGGCAGCCCTATTTTTTTTCTCTTTTTTTTTCCAATTTTTCATATTTTACATTTGTGTATTTTTGTAGTATACATGCCTGTAGAAACTGCTAAAAATTGTAATCGGTTATCAGTGGTAGCCATTCAACGCGCTCTGTCTTATTTATTCTCCTTATTTTTTGGCAGCTAGCACACCTTAAAAAACTTAAGGATAGAACAACAGATGAAAAGCAGCTCAAGTTGCTTCTTGCTTGATGTTGGATAGCTGTACTCCGTCTGTTGTTCAATTCTTAGTAACATTTATTATATCATAAATTTGTTGTTATGATTACGATTCATTTTCTCTATCTCAGCAGTAGTTTCTGTAGTCACATTTCGTATGCAGTAAAGCTGAGATACATGGTGTATTTATACAAGTGTTTATTTAGACTCAAAAATGAAACGTGTCAAAGAGAGTGGAGCTTTTTTTAGAAAGAAGAAGAAAGCAAAAGAAGCAGAATTAAAAAAGCATGAGGGAGCTATACTAAAATTTGTAACCTCTTCTGGTTCAAATATTTTTTTAACAATACCAGAGAACGATTTAAATGAAAACCCAGACAATAACGTTGAGCTCCAGAAATATACGGAAGAGATCAGCTTATCAGCAAAAACGCAAGAAACAGGGTCTATCCAAAGTAATACCAATGAAATCAATTATGCAGTACCAGTTGCGTATGGAGACGAAAGTAAAAATAACGACGAAGCAGTTGCAGTAGTCAACAATTTGCCCAATGATGTCGCCTCTTGGCCTGAAGTTATAGATCACTAATTGAGAGTTGAGCTAGTCAAAGCAGGACCAGAAAAGTATCAAAACAAGGAAGGCCCATTTGCTTCTACCACAGAACAATTAAAGTTGGAGACAGCACTTAGCTTGAGCAAAGAAGTGTTTCCAAACAATGGTTTTATAAAATACTCAAAAACGGTGACAGAATTTTGAGAAGATGGTTATTATATTCGAAAAAGGAATCTGGATTGTATTGCTTTTGTTGTAAGTTTTCCACTTTACTGACAATGCTTTATTTGTCACAAAATGTTTCAATAATTTTTGGCGTTTAAATCCACGCATTTTTGAGCATGAGAATTCCGAAATCCACAAAGAATGCATAGAAAAATGGAAAGAGCTTGCAATGAGACTAAAATTGCAACAAACAATTGACAAGAACATGCAAAAACATATTGATGAAGAGCGAAAAAAGTGGAAAGCTATTTTAGAAAGCGTTGTTGATGTCATATTATTTCTAAGTAAGCAAAACCTTCCTTTTCGAAGACATCGTGAAGCTTTTGAATCCAACAACCAAGGGAATTTTTTAGAGATCGTAAAGCTGCTGGCAAAATATAGTCCCGTACCCAGCAAACACCTTTCTGATATTCGTATTTTTAAGAAGATGAACTCTACTTATCTTTCTCCCATTATCTAAAGCGATCGAGCTTTTTTTGCTTCTCAGTAAAAAGGTCAAAAACATCATTCTTCAAGAGGTGCGCGAAGCTAAATATTTTGCGATTCTGTGCGACAGTACTCCGGACATATCACATACTAATCAAATGACTCTTATAGTCAGATATGTAACAATCAAAAACAGCATTGCCCGAGTGAAGGAATCGTTTTTGAATTTCTTTCTGTTGAGCGGAAAAACGGCAGCTGTTTCTGGAAAAACGGTAATTTTCTCAATCTATTCTAGATGAACTTGAATGTTATCTTGTTTTATTTCGCTTGATTATTTTAAATTTTTTAGGTGGGAAGATTGTGATGAAATCTTATTTTATAATTGATTGGATATCTTGAAATCCGCTAGCCTTGAAGGGCTTACTAATTAATTAAAGTTTTCAGTTAGCCGTATTATTTTCAGTTCATTATCAGTTGTGTTTGAAAGAAGCTCGCTGCGTTTTCGGTCAAACTGATTTTTTTGTTTAATTATTTGTTCTTTATATACGTTTTTGTTTCAGATTTTAATTGAATAAAAATCACCAATTTTCTAAAATCGGATTCATTTTGTGTGAATGTTTTAATGGTAAGAGTGTGAGTGGAAACATTCAATGCATTACCAAACTCTTTTGTTGCTGAAAGAAAAAATTTAAATAAAGTTTTTCATAACAAGATTAGCTTGTCGCAAACGGCCCTGATCTTTCTATGTCTTCAATGTCTTCAATGTCAAAAAAAATCTTCAATGGAATAAACGTAAGAAAGTTGCAAAACTAAAGATTAAAGAAGTTGGTCTCTAAGCTTTTTACCACTTCAAATTGGCATCAAGCTGGTCAATTGTGTGTTGTGCTTGAGCAAATTACAAAATTTATCACAATAACATTAAATAACAAAAATATCAAAAAATGTCCGGTCTTGAGACCGAGATGATTGGAACACACCATAAATCTGGCTCTACTATTATTTTATTTTCCGCATTTTTTTACTCCCAACAATCCAGATAATCCAGTCTGACAGAAAATGCACCAGAAGTCGAATGGACGCTTGCAACTCTGGGGCATAGCAAAAACCATGGCTGACCAATATCCAGACAAACTCGTATCTTTAAAAATCCCATTTGTAGTTGAATCATTTTGTAAAGCTTGAGTGGCATTACCTCAATTAAACATATTAGCAAAGCTGTGATGAATTTTTGATCAACACGACTCTTGTAATACTCAATCACCCACGTAACTCAAAATTATAGTTCTTCATCAGTATGACTCTTCTAATACTCAATCACCCACGCATCCAGGCAACTCAAAATTCATGATTGGGAAACTACAGAGTTTTCCTGTATCAAATAGGTATGATAAACAGCTATGAATTTAATAAAAATTTCATTCATTATATTTATCATTTCATCTCTATATTTATTCTTGTAACTCGCATGAAAGCGAAGGAGACGCTATACGTAGGGCAAAAAAATTAACCCGACTTACTTCTGGATATACCAAGATATTGCTGTCTGGTTGAATTTTTTTATTTTGGTGTTTTAGTTTAACAATGGTATGACTAAAATTTAGAACTGCTTGCCAAGACCGTCAAGCAGAAGGAATTTTTTTCTAAGGACACAAAAGCATGGTGCGAGTAGGTTTTGAACCGAGAACATGTTAATTACAATCACGACGCTCTTAACCACTCGACCACGCTGCCGGCACGCATATAATTCATGCATTAAAATTCCCCAAAACTTTCTTGAATCTGTGACATTTTTTAAAGGTTTTAATTGTGACAAAAATATAATATGTTCAAATTGTCTACAGCGTGGGTAGGTAAAAGCACGGTTTTTATCTAGACCATGATCGGTGTGGTCACGGTTCATTGTGTTTTCTTATTAATCAATCAACGCTATTTTGAGGCATTTAGCAACAATCAAGCAATACGCAATAACCGAAAAACGCTTTTCTCTTCTCAGCGGTCTTCGCAAGTATCTCAAACTTATAGCCATGTCACTATAAAAAACACTAAAAACTCCAATAAAAAATATATTTAACTGGACAGCAATATCTCAGCCTTCGAAGCAGGTTGGAATAATTGCTTGCTTGAAATAAGGCAATACGACTCGAGGAAATTGCAAAATAAAACAACTCTTCTCGATGGATGCGCTTTAAAGTTGTATTGTTGTATTTTTTCAACAAGCTGTTAGGTACTTTTTGAAAAATATCTAATTTGCTACAAAGCAATATACTGTAGTTTTTATTTAATTAAAATTCTTCCTTTGATAAAAAAAAAAAAACAATTAAAAGTGAGCATCTGTAAAAAAAAAAAAAGTTTTTCTACAACAGCGTTTCTAACTCGTTGGAGTGAATAGATTATTATAAACCCTTGAGAGTTCAGTGGACCACAATTTAGAAACCTTGTTCTAGAATGATCATAAAATTTCTAAATGTTAAGTTTAGTGGTGAATGATTCCTCGAAAGTATGCCAAGGTAATACTTTGCACAAGCAAAGCAAAAATTTTACAGGATTTTCAAAAAGCGAAAACTAGAAAAAGAAAACAAGTTTTTAACATTTACATGTGTTGTGGAACCGGATTTAAATTTAGTTTGCACGTGACAAAACAAAAAATTGTCGTGACAGTTAATACTGAAATGGCAACATCGCTCAATAATTGATTTCACGTTTGTGCATTAACACAAGCGCAGTTATGTCTTCTTCTTCTTATGGCCTTTTCCTTCAGTCAGGGGTGGCCACAGCGTATCATCATTCTCCACATCTTTCTGTCTTCAACATCCGTCTCCTTTGCACCAGCTTCCTCCATATCTTCTTTTACTACATCTAAAAACCTTCTCTTTGGTTTTCCTCTTCTCCTCTTTCCCGGTAACTCCATTTCCATCATCTTTCTTCCTACATACTCTTGGTCTCTCCTCATGACATGTCCATACCACTTCAGCCTGCCCTCTCTCATCTTCATTCCTAACCGTTCTACCTTAACGGTACTTCTGATGTGCTCGTTTCTAATCTTGTCTTTTCTGGTCACTTCCATAGCAAACCTCAACATTTTCATCTCTGCGACTTCCATCTCTTCTACTTGTTTCTTTGTGACTGCCACTGCCTCAAGTCCATACACCATTGCTGGTCTTACCACTGAATTGTACACTTTTATTTTTACTCTAGCTGGTAACCTCCTGTCGCAAATTACTCCCGATACTCTTCTCCATCCATTCCATCCTGCCTGTACTCTCTTCTTTACCTTCCTCTCACAACTACCACTTTCTTGCACCGTTGATCCCAAATACTTAAATTCCTTTACTCTTGGCATTTTTGCATCCTCCATCTTTACTGTTTCGTCATCATTTCCTCTATTTATGCAAAGATATTCGGTCTTTGACATCCTCCACCACCGTTAAGTAATCCTCCTTGAAACCTTGTGTTCTAATGTGATGCTGCGTTGTTATCATCAATCAATATCAAGTTTGTGTTTACTTGCTTACTACAGTGGACGCCGCTTAATGTGATCACTTTTGTTAACACCAAAAATGATAACAATAACCGATTGATAACATTAACCGAAAAAATGAAAATTGCCATTTTATCGTTCATTAGGTGTCGCAAAAATAAAATTAAATAAGTGAAATATTTAATAAACAATAAAACTTACAATAGACACAGTACAATACATTATTTATTTAGGAAATCATCCAGCTTTGTCTGCTTCATGTCTTTTTGCAGCAAATCATTTATAAAGGACTCATACTCATAATGCAGTTCAAATTCGAAAGATTTATTTTGCACTCCAAGCCGTAACACGCGAAGAGCTTCCCGCATTTCCTTATTTGTTGGAATGTACACTGCTGGTTGATCTTCCTCTACTTCATCGTCAGTGCCTACTTTATTCTCCCCAGCCAGTGTAACAACCTCGCAGACGTCGGCCTCCGTTAACTTTGCAGCCACCTGGAGGTTATTGTCCACTGCCATCCACTCCTCGAAGTCGGTTTGCGTCATGTCACTTGGTTTTTTAGCAACAATGTCCTCTAATGTTGTGGTTGTAGTGGTATACGAAAAACCACCTTTCTTGAAACAGTTTTGAATTGTTTCTTCCGAAACATGCTTTCAAGACAAGGCTAACAAATGCAAGGCCTCGAGCAGATTAGTTTTTTTGGCTTAGTTATTTACACTCACTTTTTTAACATCTTCAATTTGTTCCAAAACATTGCACGCATTTCTCTTCTGTAATGAGCTTTTAGTGACCGAATGATTTCTTGGTCCAAAGGCTGTAAGAGCGACGTTGTATTGGCTGGCAGAAAGATCAACTTTATGTGATTTAAGGTGACATTAACAGCATGGGCTGTGCAGTTGTCAACAAGGAGAACAATATTGTTTGTCAGCTGATTATCCCACTTCATGAGCCAATTTTTGAATATGAACTGGTCATCCACGCATTTGCATTTGCGCAATATTCCACAGGTAATTTTTTAATGCCTTTGAAGCAACGCGGGTTGTGGCTTTTTCCTATCACTAAAAGCCTTTGCTTCTTACCTGACATGTTTACATAACAAAGCACAGTCACACGATCCTTTGACACTTTGCACCCACACACAGTCTCGTGTTTAAAAAGATATGTATGCTCAGGTAATGCTCGATAGAATAAACCGGTTTCATCGGGATCGTACACATCATCAGGAGAATAATCCGCAATTATTTTTGGCCATTGAACTTCCAGCCATGATGCTGCTGCTGGGGCATCTGCATCGTTCTGTTCATGTTTGTAAACAATGTTTTCCCGTTTCTTTCATCGTTGAAACCAACCATCAGTTGCCACAAAGTTTGTTTTTTTCATCTGCTTGGCTAAATCTTCAGCTTTTTGGCGCATTAGGGGTCCATTTACTCGAGCATCATCTTCTCGAACATTAGTAAACCACAATTTCAAAGCGGATTCGACTTCAGCGTTTTTTCCAGTCCGTCTTCTTTTGCACAACAAATTTTGGTTTTCTTTAATGTCCATCTCGAGGCTTGTGCGATTTTTTAAAATTTTGCAGAGAAGTGGCTGGGATATTTGCAGTTTTGCAGCAGCCTCTCGTTGCCCCATCTTAGGCAACTTATCATAGCTCTCTAAAATTGCAACTTTTTCTTTGATGCTTAAATCTCTGCGTTTCTTCATCTTAAAGAGGTAAGAAAATCACTGAGAAAAAACTCACTGTCACACAGCCTATTGTCTATGCATCAGATCGTTTGTCACAACTCGTTGTCTTGTACAGTACTGAGTGGCAAAAACAGATGAAGTTGAAAAAAACAGTTGAAAAAAGCAGCTGACAGTTGAAAAAAGCACTAGATTAAAGCTTGCTAGATAAAAGCTTGCTCCGATTAAAGCGATTAAAACTAACTCACTAGATTAAACCTTGCCGCGAAATTATGACCCAGTTCATTTGCTCTTTCATCGTTCCGACAGTTCCTATTTCGATATTTATAGCTTTCTCAGGCCGCTAATCATCAGAGCTGGGCATTTACGCTGGAAGTTAACAAAATTAGTCACTACGTTTGGTAAAAAATTGATAACAATAACCGATGTACTGATTACAGTAAGCGGCATATTTGTAATGCATATTGTACGTTCGGGCGGGGATCAGGAATTCCGATAATTAACCGATTGACAACATTATCCGTGATTACATTAAGCGGCGTCCACTGTAATTTGAAAGTTGTTTCAGGTTCTTGTGAACTAAAACCAAATAACAAAACTGCAAAAAGTTTTTTGTGAAAAGATGTTTATATCAAAAATGAAGCGAAGTTTTGATTTTGAATCCACAAAATAAATGAGCAGTTTTTGGAAAATTTCTTAATTTTAATTAACCTACATTCACTCTACGACGCACTTCAAACGTTATTTTATTCTAATTTTTGTGCATATTTTTTTGAAAAAAATAGAAATAAGTTTTTTTTTACTGTTTTACCAAGTTAATATCCGCATGTTATTGTTCTGGCTGTCGAAAACTAACGCAATGCGTTTGCAAGCGGTTAAAATAAGGTCGAGTCTAACTTAAACAAAAACCGATTGGAGAAAGAGTTAGTTTTAGAGAGAAAGTAGTTGGTTTAAAAGAAACTAAATTCTTCTTAAGCATCTTAACAAATTTTTTAAAATTCCAAAAATTTTGGGCCCGCAAGAACAATTTGCGCGGCTTTTTTTATCTCTTAAAGCAGCGGTTCCCAAACTGTGCGCCGCGAGACTTTGTCAGGGGCGCCGCGAAAGTATGCGAAAGTTGTTGTACTTACTGCTTTTCTCACAATAATTGCAGTGTGAATGTTGTTAGCAGCAACTTCCCTTCAGAGAACGATTCCGATTGAGGACCTTTTTTAAACAGCCTGATTTTGGGAGGGAAATAGGAAAATCAGAGATGAAATCGAAGTGAAGACCTTTTTTTTTTAGAGAACACCCTGATTTTCAAAGAAAAATAAGGAAATCGGATATAAAATCGAAGTGAAGACCTTTTTTTTTTTTAGAGAACACCCTGATTTTCGGAGAAAAAAAGGTTGTTCAAAGAAGTAATGGAACCGAATACCTTTTTTCATTAAGGCGCCGCGAGTATTGTTAAGTCTTCAAAGGGCGCCGTGAAAAAAAAAGTTTGGGAACCGCTGTCTTAAAGGAATTACTTTTATTTCTTTCTTACTCTCGGTGCAATCGTTTTTTTTTTTCTTTAAATTAGACTTGATCTTCAAATAAGTGTGAAAAGTGCTTCCACATAGAAATATGTCATTTGCCTTCAATTACCTTCCGTTTATGCATTCTTTGAATCGCTCGAAAATTATGCTTTAAAAATAACTGCATAAATGTTTCTTTGAATGCTATAAAATTTTAAGTACTTGCTACCAAAAAATAGCAATATCAATGTCATAGTCTAATTTGATTTAATAAGTTAAAATTCAAACAAAAAAAATCACTCTTTGTCGTAATAGACGTGTCATTGACCAGCATTGAGTGAATAAAAAATTTAAAAAAAAGTTTTTTTCATTAGTCTTTTCGATCTTCAGATGTTGCATCTACCATAGCCCCGTTTGAAGAAGAGATGTAATCATCATTTTTGCTTTCAGAATGGTACAAAATTGGCTGAAATAAATAAACTAATTAATTGAGGTAAGTACGAAAGCAAATTTAGTAAAACTTGCTAAGTTTGATGTAATTTTAAATTAACTTATTCAAGCAAACAACTCTTCAATTTTTGACAAGCTTTTGATGAACTACTTTAAGTCGTTTCAAATCAGACAAAATAAAAAAAATTGGGTGCCGGTATAGTAGGTGGCCTACCTGTTATCCGCCGGCCCGCCAGTTATAAAAATGCTATCAACAATAAAGAATGCTGTCTTAGTATGGTTAGTAAGTGATTATTTCTATTTCTTATCTTTCTTTTTTAGTGTTAACTCGAATTTTGCTCATTAATCTTAACCACTTCAAAGACGTTGCTGCGAGAATTTATCAAACAGTTGCTGCCAGTGAATAAAGTGCTACATTGTTTTTACAAGAGAAGAGTCGTCGTCGTTGTCGTCGTTTGAAAAGGGCATCCACTCCAGGTCAGACACAAACAGGATTAAGGCTGAGGTTCTATCCCTTTTCGTACCCCAGGCCGCTGTACTGCTCGGATCAAATACTGGCAGTAATGTTGTTTAACCAGCATCGAGTTTTGTCATCCAAAACCGTCAGAACTCGTGCTCCATGTGGTGCCCGATGTATGGGGCACGCCATTAATACTTGGTCTGCGGTTTGTTCAGCAGCGCCACACTCGCAATTCGGTGGAGGAGCGAGACTACATTTGTTCATGGACCAATAGAATTGCCCAACACCAGTCAGCAGGCGATTGAGCTTAACCTAAGCTAGTTAAACAAGAGAAGGGCGTTCTACAGGATTAAGCTTTATATGAGAAGTGTGAGGATTCCATCAGATTAGCAAACCAAAAATCTAGTGGGCAGGATAGAATGATATGGAGATGCAAACGGAAAGGCTTTCTTAGTGAGGTAGGACCCATTCACATCTGATAGGCCACTATACCAGAATCAAGGTGGCAGGCCACATACTAGTATAGGGATGTCCAATCTTCAACTCACTTAAGGTTCTGGTGCGGCCCAGCAACTATTTCCAGTTTTCTGGCAATAATGAAGTTACGAAGACGAATTTCGTGAGATTGCTGAAACAAATTTGGGGCGGAAATCGACAAATATGAGCGAGATTGTAGAAGACCTTTTTTTTTTCGAGAACACCTGAATTTTGGGACGAAACTTAAGAAATTGGAGTGAGAAAACAGGTGAAAAACTTTTTTTTTGGAGAACACCTGGATTTTTGGGAAGAAAATTAAGAAATTGGAGCAAAATTCTGCGTGAACAGTTTTTTGCGGCCCAACGACTTTGGCTTAATCTAAAATTTGGCCCAAATTGGAAAAAGGTTGGACATCCCTGTACTAGTATAACGGCATCAGAATTTCTCTTTTTCTTCAAAACCAAAACAAAAACAACATTAGAAATTGTATAAATGATGTTAAATAATAATCCATTACTATGTTCTTTTTTGATGGCAATCTTTTATTCAAAAAATTAAATTATTAATTTCTTTTCTTTGCTCCAGAGCGAATCTGTGTATCTTGATACTTCATATGATCAAAAAAAGATTTTTTTTATAAAACTAAATAAACGTTATTTTGCATTTATCGAAAAAAATCCACTTAAAGGATTTAAGTTTTACATCAGAGAGCTTGTGCATTGCAATACTCACCATTGTCTCTTCGTTGAGCGAAGTTAGGTTTCGAAGAAATAAAATTAATGGCGAATACGCAATGACGATGATTGCAAAAACCCACATTAGCCATCGAAATCCCAAAATTTTAGTGAAGAATCCCGCGTAAAGTGGACCTGGACAAAGTTAAGCGCAAGAGTAAAGTGTTTTTATTTAATTAGTTAAAAATTAGCAATTTTTAATCTAGACGATTTGGTTGACAAATTAACTTTGAAGCGCACGGTTATACTTGCAATTGCTAATAGGCAGCAAGAAATCATAAAATTCACTTTGAACAGTTCAATTTTCGTATAGTCTATTCTACTAAATTTACAGCTGAACAAACGAAAAAGAACTTCATGTTGTAAATTTTTATGGCGCAAAGAACAAAAAAGTAATACTGTCAGTGCCCCCATCTAGTAAGCAACCTTAAGCACAAAATGCTCCCATCGCAGTCGCAAGGATAAAATGCTCCCAAGATTATTTGCAGTTGTTGAACCTTGGGAGGTAGCAACAGTGTTTATGCAATCTAATTATTCCAAAAAAATTTTTTTTGAAGATAGCAGTCTTTTAGTTTTCTATTTGCTAATATGAATGAACTTTACAATTACTGGTTAAAATTGCCAAGTAACAAAAAGTGCCCTTTTCCCTTCAATAACTTTCCCAAGGGCATAACAAAATAACACAATTAGGCTATGAACCGCGACCCTCTCGATCACGTTCGCCATCAACCACGGTTCTCTTAACCACTCGACATACTGTCGATTTAGACCAGTGGTTCTCAACCTTTTCACGCCTGTGGCACACTTGGATCAGAATGCAGGTTTCTTGATTTCGTCCCTAAAAAGTGGTGTTCACAAAAAAAGTATTTTTACTTTGAATCTGTCTCGAATTTCTTAATTTTTGTTCCTGAAAAGTATTGTCTACCAACAAAAAAGTTTGCGGAGGAATGGACTAATGTTTTTTAAAAAGTTTTCCGGCATACAGGTTGAGAACCACCACTAAGAACCACTGCTATATGAGAGTGTTTGAATAAACATGCAATTTATTGACGCGCAAAAAAAAAACATTTGCGCAAAGTTCCGCTGTCACGAATGGAATGCGTTTAAAGTCTTTTTAACAAATTCTACTTCTTCATCTCGTTTAAGCAAATTGGTTTAATGTTAAAGCCATCAAGCTTCGTGGTAAAGATTTTACTACAGAGTTCCTGTTCTTGCGATAATTCATGTGGGCATGATTTTGATATTCGTAACAGCTGATGCTTTTTGCCACCATAAAAAGTTTTGCAGCAGTTTCCAGTCGCGTCAATATCAACGCAAATATTGGTAAAGAATCTTGATTCTTGAGTGATCCTTGTAAAATATTTATAAAATATTAAGCTCCGAAAACAGCTTGATTTAATTACTTCATTGTTGCACTGAGAAAGTTGTCGTTTTGTTTTTCTGAGAGTTACCGTATATAATTATAGATACAAAGATAAGAAGATACTGTCTCTGAAACGTAGACTTACACACGCTAGTGAGCAAAATTTCAATTGAAATTAACTTTTACCCACCGATTACAAACGCAAAGCAAAAAGACAAATCTGCGATTGCGTACACGCTTCCGTAGATTGACTTGTGACGTGTATCTACCAATACAGCCATCATAGGAAAGATACTAGAATCAACCAGTCCTATTCCAAACCCATGAATAACTCCTGGAGGAATCAACTCGGCAAGGCTAAATTTTTACATCATTAAAATCGCTTTTATAGATAAACAAGATAAACAAGTTTGTTTGTTTTTTAATAGTAATAAAAAAGTATTTATATAAGCTCTATAATAAAACAAGTGGTTTGTGATACAGAATTTAAATATAGCCAGCAAAAAACTCATCTCTAAGCTTTTCGTCCGACACTCGTCAGGAGATAAACGTGGGAATGAACAAAAACATTCAATTGATTGTCCAATAAAACTAAACGAAGATGATTGAACGTTTATCTCCTGACGAGTGTCCGACAAAAAGCTTAGAGATGGGGTTTTTGCTGGATCTATAATAAATCAAACTCACTTCTGTGCAAAAGGCACACTAAAGCATCCAGCTCCAACAAGAATTACGCCTATGAAAGCAACCAGCCATCTTGGAAGTTTTTGACAAAACACTGCAGTGACGTTAATCATAACCAAATATGACACACTGATCGGCAGAAACGCAACTCCTGTTAAATATTCTTCCAATAAAATAGTTATCAAAGCTAGGATTTACAGTAACTTCCTAGCTTTATTTATTTTATACGTGTGGTTATTACATCACAATCATGGCGCTTATGATGCCGTTTATACGATAAGTCTCACTGTCAATATATCTAGTTACCTAACTCCCACTTTTGTGAACACATTGTCTCCAACATCCACAAAGGTTGACTTGCCTCCAAAGTTCCTACTCCCAGATTTCCGAACATCAAAGTAATCGCCGTTAATATGATATACGGATCAGTGAGCAAAGATGATAAAGGAATTGGAACGTTTTCCTAAATACAAAGTTTGAAATTTTTCAGTTTTTACTTCTTTAAAAAAAACATTATAATTAAAAAAATTTTCAAAACAATATAGTTTGTTTTTGTTTAGTAATAGGTTAATTTTAACCTAGAAACGTACTGTATACAAAATTGATGTACGGTAAAAAATACGTTCAGACACTTACTTCAGTCCTTTTTTTAATTTTAATTCCATTAATAAAAACAACAAATCCAGCAATAACAATAGCAGCGACGGCCAAAATAAGAAAAACTGCTTCTTTTCCTGCAACTTGGAACACTGCACTGGCAAAGGCAGGCCCAACTAAAATTAAATCAAAAAAACTTAAATGTAATCGACGGCTGGAAAACAATCCAAGTTTGTTTAAGCGTTTCAAATAAAATTTTTTTCTAGATTACATCATTAGTAAGTTTACATCAGCGTTTCTCAAACCTTTTTTTCTGCGACCCAAAATCACTGAAAACAACAATCTACAAATATGACTGCGACCCAAATAAATTTGAGTGAGCGCATATTGAAACAAAATGAAATTGTAATGTAAGCCAACAATGGTCGATCGTCTAATTTTTAGCTGTATATGTGTGGGCATAAATTTGTTCGTGAGCAAACTTATTTCGATTTTTTGATTTTCGTCTTAAAAACGATTTCACTTTTAAAATCTTTTGTGCGCATAATCGAGATAATGCCACTTAAGCTTGTTCTCTTTTACGTGCGGTAATTTACAAGCTTTCGCGACCCATCCACGTAGTCTTGGCGACTCACATTTGGGTCGCAACCCATCCGCATAGTCTTAGCGACCCATGGTTTGAGAAACGCTGGTTTACATCATCAGTAAGTTTACAAGATTAGTAAACTCGTACGGATTATACCTGACAGATTTTGATCATATTAAGAAGTGCTGAAAACTCGTAAAACAGTTAGTAAAACTCATTAGTTTTTTACTTTTTAATAGATATTGCGCAATCATACAAATACAAACGTTGACGTGAACTTGCAATCAGGGATCCCAGCAATGAATTTTATTAAAACTCAGATTGCACAAGAAAAAAAGCAGATTCCTTTAAAAAATACCTGTTGTTATGTTTTTTCCAAAAAAACATATCAAATTTAAAACGATTTTGTTTATTATTGCAAATTGCAATATTTCAAAAAAAATATTATATAAAATAATCATCGAAAAAGTGAGAAAAATTAGAGAAACGTTACAAACAACGCTCTTCGATCACTGTCTTGAAAGCGTTTGCCATTTTTTGTCCTTCTTATCAATGGTGCTTTTTTGCCAACCAAACTGTTTCTTACAAAACTCTTGAATATTTATTTACATTAGATTTCTAAAAAATTTTTTTAATATTGTGATACTATGCAAAACCTTTTTTGCAAACCTTTTTTCGTATCATTTTTATATAAATGCCCGGAGGGGAAGACGTTAATAATAAATAAATATTTGTTTTCTCGAAAAAAACCCAGATTTGAAGGGATTTTTAAAAATAAAACCTAGAAACCCAGATGGGACAAAAAAAAACGAAGACTAAGAGCCTTGCTTGTTATAGCGTCTGGGCTGATCTACTGATGACACTGACTAGTTCTTTAAAGTACCAAATATCAACTTAAAAACACGAACATTTAAATTAAATTGTAAAATGTAATTTTTTTAGTTTTAAGGAAACTTATTTGGTCGCTAAAAACTTTTAAATTGAATTAACATACTTGAATCTTGATGGCTAATGGTTTTAATCAAATTATCAAAATTACAGTACAAATAAACTAGGATCAGCAAAAACAATTTTAGACTTTCTTTTTTTTACTTTTTTAGCACGGCTAATGTTCTTTTTCTAAACTGGCAACGACAGAATTATAAAATGCTTACTTAGCACTCCCATAGCAAGACCCCCAAGAGCAATACCAATCGCTTTTCCCCTTTCATCATCGGAGCTATCCTTGTATCGGTTTGCAAGCATTGATATCCCTGCCACGGATGAACTTGAGGATCCTATTCCTTGGATAGCTCGAGCAAGTAATAGGACAATATACGATTTTCCAAATACAAATACTAAAAAGCATTTTCTTAGCGTTGTTTTTATTATAATTGATGAAATTTAGATAAATTGTTTTTGTATTGCATTCCTTCCAATCCGTAAAAGATCATTGCAGTTAGTATATAAAGAATAGCTTATGATGATGTGTTTTTATAAATAAAAGAACTACGCATTTGTAAACAAAGCCATTAATTTAAACGTTTTGCTATAAACTTACAGTACAGTATATTCAGTTTTTATTCTTGGGTCTTTTATTTGCGTTAAAATTAATAAAAATATAGTATGCTTTTTTAGAATACTTAGGCCTAAGTAATTCGAAATATTTAGGTGCTGTTTTGGCTTCTTAACTGTATGTCACGCATTTACTTTGGTATATGGCTTCAATCAAAGAATATCTTAATCTCACCTGACTGTTGGTGTTGGCGAATGATGGAAAAAGAAGTCATTGACTACTGAATAGAGTTAGGGTTATTCTATTCTGACTCTATTCAGACAAAACTGAAGATGAACTTAACGTAGATATCTCATCAAAACTGAATTTGTACGTTGTAAATAGTTTGACCACGTAAATAACGAGCCGAAGTAGAATCAATATTTATTTTTCCCGTGTTCGATTCCCGGATCAGCAAAATATCTCACTGTGAACTTGCAACATGCTTCGGCTTAGGAATTGAGTATAAAATAAGGAGAAAGGTGCTATTATAAGAGGAATAAATAGCTTTTCTAAGCATTGGCCTTATGTGAGTTTATTAATTTTATTTTGTTATAGTCAACTTACGAAATGCTGAAAGGCACATAATCACATTTCCAAACACCATTGGAAGATTAAATCCGATTCTATCCACAATCGGACCAACAGCCAAGTTAGCAAAGCATTGTACAAGCGGTTTTGAAGCGAATAGTAATCCAATGTAAAGTGTTTCTTTTATGAAAAACTTATTTTCACTCGATAATCCACAATTGACAGATTTATTTTCGTTTTCTCCAATAAAAGACTGTGTACTGCTGATAAAACTTTTATTGGCGGACGCTGTCGATATTTTTTTAACATTTGAAGATTCAGACCGTTGGTAAATTTCTTTTAGGTACTCCGGAAGTACCGGAACTGAAAACAAATAAAAAATGTATTTAGTTCCAATAAAACATGCACGAAATATTATTTCACAAACAGATTGCTGATAAGCAACCTCTCATCAACACTCACAACAAACCTAGAAATTTCTCGCCTCAGGAGGGAAACGTATGAACATGTTTCCTCAAGAGAGAGACGTATGAACATGTTTGTCGTAAATACTCGTACCTTTATGCTAGTCTCTTTCCTGAGGAAACAACGGAATGACGAAAGTAGGTTTTAACCAGCAACTGGTTGATCATGTTCGCCATCAATATAACCTTTCTACGTACTGTTCTTTAACTTTTCATCAGGAAAATACTCAGGCAACTGCATATAGGACACGACCAGCTTGTAGTATCTGACATAATGTCACAGAAATTTTTGCTTTTTGTTCATTTAACTACAGGCCCAGATGGTACGTGCTTTCACGCAGCCTGGGCCGTGAGTAAGTCTGTTCATTGATTTTAAAATGACAGACCGAAACCGAACCTACCAAAACGGAAGGGTATCCACCCATTCCGATGTTCAGTGTGGGTCTGCTAATCGGCAAACGTCCTTTTCAGGATGGGGCAATGACAGGATAAAACTGCCCTTTTCGGGGCACATTGCCAACAAGTTCCGAAGACCCACTATTCTTCAGCTGAACATCGAATGCCTCACTGCAAGCAAGATGAACGTTCTTCATCACCTCGCTATGCAGTCTGAGGCACTCGTCATCCTACTGCAGGAGACCCACTGCACTGATGCAGAGAAGTTGGTACTACCAAACTACCAACAAACTGGGTCTTTTTTAAGCAGGAAGCATGGCCTTGCCACGTTTGTCCACGAGCAACTGAGATACACGCTTTTGGACCAATCTCCACCGACATCGGAGATCGAGTGGTTGTGTGTGGACGTTGATGGCTATAAAATAGTCAACGTCTACAAACCACCGCCAACGCGATTGCGAACCCTGGATCTCCCAGTGTTTCCTCACCCCTGTCTGTACGCTGGCGATTTTAACTGTCGTCATGCTGACTGGGGTTACGACGACAACAATCCGGACGGTGAGTGCTTGGCTGGCTGGGCAAGTATTAATTGTCTTGCCCTCCTATATAATGCCAAGGACGCTGCCAGTTTTTATTCCGGCCGCTGGAACATTGGCACCAATCCAGATCTAGCTTTCGCTAGCGTAGGTCCAAACAGTCGCTTACCGGATAGACGTGTCCTTGACAAGTTCCCCAGGTCACAACATCGACCTTCGCTTATTACATCACCAAGGTTTGCTATGGCAGTGCCAAGCATGCCTGTTAAGCGATGGAACTTCCGCAAGGCCAAATGGAGTCACTTCATTGCTTTGACGAATAAATTCGAAAAGACTTTGTTGCCGCCTGATTGACTTGATGTGGATGCGGCTTACCAAGACTTCTGTAACACATTAAGAAAGCAGCCAAAAAGACTATCCCACGCGGGTATCGAAATAACTATATTCCGTGTTGGGATGCAGAGTGTGAATCTCTCTATAAAACCTTTCTGCAGTCTCCTCAGGGAGACGACTCAAGTTTGGCTGCTACAGCTCTGCTTGCCAAGCTTGACAGAAAGCGAAGGGATCGATGGTCCGAGGCAGTTCGGAGCATTGACTTCTCACACTCTAGTCGAAAAGCGTGAAGTATTTTAAACAACCTTACTGGTAGGTCACGACACTCTCCTCGTTACTGTCCCGTTTCAGCCGATGCTATTGCATCTCAGCTGGTTAAAAATGGGAAATACGAGGCTGTTGATTGCAAGTCATCTCGACTTGTCTTTTAAGAAGTGTCTGACCTTTGGAGGGCCACAACACCAGACGCAGTAAATATCTCTGACAATTTTTCACAGAGAGAATTTGCTGCTGCCCTTCAACATTTAAAACCAGGTAAAGCTCCGGGACCTGATTCCATCTGCCCCGAGCTTATACTCCATGCCGGAGCTGCTTTGAAGTCCTGGTTACGTGACTTCATTTCTTCCTGTTTGCGCCGACTCAAAATTCCCAAGATCTGGAGAAGAGCGCTTGTGGTCGCGATCCCAAAACCAGCAAAGCACGTGGGGGACCCAAAGAGTTATCGACCGATATCTCTACTCTGTGTCCCCTACAAGCAGTGATGGGATTCAAAATTTTAAGAACAGGTTCGCTTTTGTATCGAACTCGCTAACAACAGTTTCAGTGTTGGGATTGAAAGTTTTAAGAACAGGTTCAAAATTAGGGTGTTCTCTAAAAAAAAAAGATCTTCAATTCGATTTCACTTCTAATTTCTCTATTTTTCTCCAAAAATTAGGGTGTTCTTTAAAAAAAAAAAAAAAAAAAAAAGAAAAAGGTCTTCACTTTGATTTCGTCTCTAATTTCTCTATTTTTTCCCAAAATTAGGGTGTTCTCTAAAAAAAAAGGTCTTCACTCAGAATCGTTCTTTACACTCTGAACAAACATCTGCAGCAGATTGAAACTGTTACATTAAACACAAAAATATTGAAATACATAGATTACATAAAGTTTAAAACCGGGTTCGCTAAACGTGCTGAAATTCCAAGAACGGGTTCGCTAAACGTGCCGAAATTCTAAGAACGGGTTCGCGCAAACCCGTGCGAACCTCCTGAATCCCATCACTGCCTACAAGATCCTCGAGAGGCTTATCTACGCCCGCGTTGAACCATTAATCGATCCACTGCTCCCGAAAGAGCAGGCTGGGTTCCAACGCGGGAAGTCAACCATAGAACAAGTTGTTCTGCTAACCCAGAACATCGAGGATTCTTTCGAGGTTAAAAAGAAGGCTGGTGCCGTATTTGTTGATCTGACAGCTGCTTATGACACTGTCTGGCACCGTGGCCTTACCTGCAAGCTGCTGAGACTACTTGCAGATAAGCACATGGTCAAAATGATCATGGAGCTTGTCCGAAATCGAAGTTTCACCCTTACCACCGGTGACAGCAAGCAAAGCAGGCTACGCCGTCTTAAAAACGGCGTTCCTCAGGGATCGGTCTTGGCTCCCCTCCTATTTAACATCTATACATACGATCTTCCTTCCATGATTTCCAGAAAGTTTGCTTATGCTGATAATCTAGCATTGTTGCACTCTTCTGGAAACTGGAAGGACTTGAAGGGGACCTTAAGCCAAGACATGTCCACACTGTCAACATATCTCCAGACTTGGAGGTTGAAGCTCAGTCACACTAAGACGGTGACGGCAGCCTTTTACTTAAACAACCGAGAGGCCAAACGTGAGCTAAAGGTCTACAACAATAGTAGACTTTTTCCGTTCTGTCCAACCCCTACTTATCTTGGGGTAAAACTGGACAGATCGCTCACATTTCGTCACCATTTAGTGGCATTGCGCAAAAAACTATCCTCGCGCGTCACACTGCTGAGGCGACTCGTGGGCTCGGGATGGAGTGCTGGTGCTAAAACACTACGCATAGCCACCTTACCTCTAGTCCACTCAGCAGCTGAGTACTGTGCGCCAGTCTGGTGTCGCAGTGCTCACACTCGCCTCATTGACAGTGCCTTGAATGACACCTTGCGCATAGTCACTAGATGCCTGCGTCCCACTACAACGGACCACCTACCTGTACTCTCAGGTATCCAGCCAGCTAAGCTTCGCCGAATGGGAGCGACACTCTCCTTGGCTTACCGTGGATCTCTGGACCCCGATCATATTTTGTATGGTCTTTTAAGTGGGTCCTCAGATACTCGCCAGGTGAAACTAAGATCCAGACGTCCGTTTGTGCCAGCTGCGCGGAATCTTTTGGACAACCTTGCCAGACTTGTCATCCGCGCTTCTGAATGGACAAATCACAAATGTAACGCGGAGTACTGTGAAAATGTTTCCAGGCTCCGTGCTTTTGTGCCCGAGACCGGTGCCAGGCCTGTTGGGATGGGCTTACCCCGAGCAGCTTGGGTTAAGCTCAACCGCCTGCGGACTGGTGTTGGGCGATTCCATTTGTCCATGCACAAATGGGGTCTCGCTCCTTCACCGAATTGCGAGTGTGGCGCCTCTGCGCAATTCGCAGACCATGTTCTATCTGCGTGCCCTATACATCGGGCACCACATGAAGCACGAGGTCTGACGGTTTTGGATGACGAAACTCGATGCTGGCTTAATAACACCACTGCCAGCATCTGATTCAGGCAGTGCAGCAGTCTGGGGTAGTAAAAGGATAAACCCTCGGCCCCAGTTCTGCTTGTGTTTGACCTGGAGTGGATGCCCTTTAAACGATGACGACGACGACGAGCACCTGCCATGATAAAATACACAGCACAGTTGTTTTTTTTAACAGAGCTGAATTAGTGCAATTATTGCTCATTGGCATTGCTGGCAAATTTCGGATCTTAGCATTTTGCAGCTATATAAGAAGTTAGTTTTTGTATCAATTTATAAATTAGTTATCAATTTATCAATTAGTTTGTTTTTATGCTCTTTATTATTTAAAAGAACTTTATTATTTTAAATGAAATAAAATTGCTGTAAATTAAAATTTGCTGTTTTTTCACATTTTGAGCCCCTATTGAAATTTATAATACCCATTATAAGGTCGTTTTTTTTAGTATGAACAAGTTTATTTATATCTATGCCATAGTTTTTCAAAATCCTCTTATAAATTTAATTTTTAAGCTTCCCCTAGTGATAAGCAACTCTTATCAACGCTCACAACAAACCAAGAAATTGCAAACCGTACGCCAGGATGCCGTTTGCAGAACTCTGCATACCAGAATTCAAAAACACACAGACCTACGCGATAAATCCATTTTAATCATTATGCCCTATAACATAATTATTCAATGTAACGTTAATTATTTAATATATTAATTTCAAAGTTTTTCAACTTTAACACAACGAATTTCAAAGTTCGTCAAAAGTAAGAATGATATTTAAATATAAATTCAAATTGAAAGCGAACGCAGAAAAAGTAAAACGTGTGTCGAAAAGCGCACAAAACAAAGCGGAAAGACTGTTCAGACTAAAAGCGGAAAGTGTAAAATATCGCTGAAGCGCAAAATTTTTCCTGCTTAGCGAAACAAGATTCAAGTCAAAATATTTGAACTTTTCAACTTAATCACATTGAAAGCGGTTGCGAAAAAAGCTAGAAAGCTTCGTTTTTCGTTACACTTTTAAAAAGTACTTTTTCCGTTTGTTTATTTCGTGAGCGCTTTCAGTCTGAATTGACCTTTTCAAGGGGAGTGAGTGGCATAAAAACAAAAAAATTCATACTTAAATAATACGATTTATAAAACTTACCCACAGCCGTAAGCAGCATATTGTCAATGAGCAGTATGACATAAACAAGAGCAATGGCTGCACAATTAGAAGTTGTTAGCTTTTCTCTACAAGCAATTAGATTCTTCAAGCACATTGCGATTTAGAAACAAGCAAACATATCAGCTTCAATTAAAAGCATTAATGTAGAGCACTAAAACACAAATTTATTTCGAATTAAAATTAAAGCTTAAGTTATAAGAAGTATTTGAAAGCACAAAAAATTTAGAATAAGCTAAAAAAACAATTAAACGAAAAAACAGCAACTACAGCTTAATGACAATGAATAACGTGGTCAAAAGCCTGACCCAAAGAAAATTTCCATACCTTCTTGACCTTGCTTTCAATCTTTTTTAACTCATCTGCCCTATTTGTTAAAAAAACATCCGGTGGACCACTACACAAAAACATTTGCGTCTATAGTAATCACTTTTTTTTTATTTAGGGGTCTTCAGTCAAAATTTACCTCTCTGTGGATTAGAAAACTCAACTCATATTAATTAAAGACAAAAATGTTTATCAAGGTAATCCAAGCAGAAACAGGTATTCTACAAAACTAAGTCTTCACTTACCTTTTTTTTGTCTTCAATTATATTGGAGGTGCGATTTCTAGTGCCATAGACCACCAATTAAATATTTTTTCTTATGGACCTCCTGAAGTATTCTGTGGACCTTGATTTAAGTTTATTACTTACCCTTGATTTAAATTTACCCCTAATTTAAGTTTATTACTTGCTCCGAGCAATGGCTTGTTGTTTTTTTTCAAAAATCGCTGCCGTAATAGATACCACTTAATTTAAACGCAATCTAAATAACTCGGACCAATCTGATCTGAAATAATTTATTCTAAAACTATTTCTTTACTTTTAAAATTATATAAAACCTTATGCTTTCTAAAGGATAATAAAAAAATTTACTGAACTTGACACTTAAAAGTTGATAATTTCTTTGACCCGATTTTGTTTTGTTTTAATTAAATACCTACCGAAAAAAAGCAAACATTTTTTTGGCTAAAAACCGAAATTCAACTTCGGATTTTTTTATATATGATTGAGTTTGTAATTACGAGCAAATCTTGAAAGAATTTTAAAACTTTTCTCGCTTAAACTAAGTTTTTTTCTTAATGTTTCCCAAACAAAAAATCGTTTAGTTTATGATAAATACAGGAAGCTGCCAAAACGAAACAGCTCTAGCAGTATTTGCACGATCGCTGACTTTCTGAACAAGGGCTTGTTTTCACTACAAGCGTGAAATGGAGTATTCCTTGTTTGTTTTATTCATTTTTTTGCTTGGCTTAGCGCTTGCTTAGATTTTAATCGCGCAAAGATCAATAGAAGAAACAATGAATGCTCCATTCCACGCTCGTAATGAAAACAAGCCTTAAGGCCCGTTTCCACTACAAGCGTGGAAAAGAGCATTCTTTGTTTCTTTTATTGATCTTGGATTGAAGCGAGCGGTTAAAATTGAAGCGAGCGCAAAAAAAAATCAATAAAACAAACAAAGAATGCTCTTTTCCACGTTCGTAGTGGAAACGGGCCTTTAACGTGCGCAAACATTAAGGTTTCTTTAAAATTTAAAAAAGAAAAGAAAAATTATTGAAAAAAATGTTTTTATAAATTATTTTAAAAAATGTAGCCTTATGTGTGCTTACATCTGACGAAAACAATGGATATTATGAGGCTAAATCTGCCATTTATTCTTGAGTCATACCTGGTTAAAAAACAATATTTAACGAAACACGGAAACAAGCAATTTTTAAAGACTTTTGAATAGGTTATGAAAAGACTTAAATGTTTGTTTGACAGAAGGTGACAAGAAATTGTCAAGCGGTAAACACAAATTTGATTTAAATTCAATCATAAACCAAAAACAAGTAAACTATGTAATGAAGCTTGAAACTCTGCATAGTTTTTGAAAATTGATGGTAAATGCAAAATTCACTGACTTTGAAAAGCATTTAGTTTTTGTGTTTTTGTTAAGATTTCTATATGAAATTAAGTATTTTCTCGCATTTTTTGTTTTGGAAGTATTTCGAAAAGTTTTTCCGAAAATGCGAAATCTAACAATTTTGGCTTAAACTGTTAGTGTTTTATAAAGAAAATTCTTTCAAAATGTCGGAACGATCAAACAAAAAATTATTTGATCTTAATAAGTTTAATCTTATTTTTCAGCTTGATCGCAAAGAATGATGATAAACAGTTGTTATAAACGTAAATTAAAAAGCAACAAAATCGTCGAAAGGACAGTGCAGCGTGACAACACTGACTTTCAAGCAGAAGGACGCGAGTTAGAGGCTCAATTTTTTTGCGGCCTCAAGAAACGCACTTCGTGACGATTTCCTCAACGGGGCCGTGCTGCTGACCAACAAAAAGGACCCCGCTCAACACACAGTAGATAGCAGTAAACAGGGCCAGGCGACGTTGATCAAAATTTTTCAGTTTTAGATGCATGCGTTTCCGTAATTGCTAAACCGCAAAAAATAATAACTTTTAATACCAAAATGCTATGTTCCCTCTAAGCTGCGCGCCTGCGCGGCCGCGCAGTAACGAGGAAACCCCCGCGCAGTACTTTTATTTTACCGCGCACTGCGTAAGTTTTGGCAAGACATGCTTTCGCTGCATAAGCATTGGCAAGGTTTGATTTCGGGAACAAAATAGGAAATCAAGGAATCGAAGTGAAGACCTTTTTTTTTTTTTTTAGAAAACACCTTGATTTTGGGAGAGAAAACCAAAACTTTCTTGCCTCAGGTAATATTCACCATTGCTCACATAGCCTTTCATTCCGCGCACACTAAGCAAGCTCTTAGAGGGAACATTGCCAAAATGATTATCTTTATTTTGACAGTTATCATTTCAGGTCATCCTAAGATTTGTGATTATTTTTAAAAACATTGTCTTTGACGAAAGAAAAATTTATCGTGTTTATTTCTACGAAACGTGCTTATTTTAGAGTAATGTGCTTTGTTTTCATCAATACTTATTATTTTTATGTTTATATTTATCTTCATGATTTACAGGAAAGCGACGGAGGCGCTAATATGTAGGCCAAGGAATTACTCCGACCTGCTTCCAGAGATGTCAAGATATTGCTGTCCGCTTGAAATTTTTTATTTTGGTTTCTTAGTTTTATAGAAATGTGACTGAAATTTATAACTGCTTGCCAAGACCACCAGCAGGGGAAAGTGTCTTTTCCAAGGACACAATAGAACGGCGCGAGTAACTTTTGAACCGAGACCATGTCGATCACAATCAGGGCGCAGTTTAAACCACTCGACCACGTTGCCGACAATGTTAAAAATGTTTTAGTTTTCGATAGCATGTCCAAACAACGTGCTTAATTTACTGCCATGTCAATTAGTGAAAACCTAAAAAAATTATATTCAGATTGTTTTTTAGTTGAAGATCAAATAAAAACCTTGTTAGTCTGTACTTTAACGATTTCAATCAAAACAGTTTTAGAATAACTACTGCTCAGAAGTTTTGTTTCATTTTATTTTGGGTAATTTTTGGTGTTTATTATTTGGTGAGTTTGGATGGTATCGTTGTTTATTTTTTAATAAAAATTGCAAAAATTTTTTTCTATTTAGAATCTCTTGTCACACGACTTTCGAGCAGTGCTCAGCAACCGGTGTGCCGCGAGACAATGTCAGGTGTGCCGCAGAGTAACTGTAACCTTTCTCTTCTTTTTACAAAATACTTTTCTTATTTAAACGTTATTCTACCTGCCTGAGCCACACATATTCAAATTATAGAATCCCCACTGTGCATTTGTGACGTAAGAAGAGACATACGTGATGCATTTATGCATCGATACCTTTATATTGGAGAGGCAAAACAGAACACGTGTATACAGAAGTCAGTGCTCATTGGTGTTCTATTAAAAGTTTAGCAAAATGGATAAATTCCTGAAAATAACATTGGAAACTTGTTATAATGAGCAAGATAATGTACCTAGCACAAGCAACGTTGTAAAAAAACAAAAACTTGTCAAAAGGCAATACAGGGAAGATTATATTCAGTATGAATTATCCTGGTGTGGTAACGAAGATGCTCTAAAGCCCCTCGCGTTATTTGTGGGGAGCAACTTGCAAATGAAGCAATGGTTCCTGGTAAACTTATTTGCCACTTAAACACGAAACATGCCATTCATGCACACAAGAATAAAAATTATTTCCAGCAGATATTAAGTCAAAATAAGAAGCAAAGAGTGTTTTATGAAGATATTTTTTATAGTCTCCTAAAAAGCATTAGAAGTTAGTTATCATATCGCTAAATTGATTGCACGTCAAAAAAATCCGCATACTATTGCCGAAACTTTATCATAGCCAGCATGCCTGAAAATTGTTCGATTAATGCTAAGATCAAAGGAAGTTAAGGAGGTCAGAAAAGCGCCATTGTCTGCGGATACTATTAAACATTTCCTTGCGGTATTAGCGTGACGCGGTCGCGTACGCACAAACGGCATCTTTTCACTAGGTTTTCGCAATGCGATGCGATCGCATGCGGCTATACACGCTCTCCGTTGTTTTGGCACTGAAACGATGAGCGGCTATAGCCGCTTCCCGTGACGACACGTCAAATGATAAACTTAAAACTTTAATAAAAAAATAAAAACATCCCCAAAATTTTCTATTCAGATTAATGAAACAACAGACATTAGAAAGCACACACTGCTAAAAGAACGGGAAGCAAAATCAAAGAAATTTTGCAAAATTCCGCAAGCATCAAAAACGCCGACTGCAATGATCAAAGAACTCGCAGCAGTTCTTTTAGCAGTGCAGCTGTTAAGTGTAGTACGTTTTGTAGATGGTGATTTCATAACAGAAGAACATTTATTTTGCAAAGAACTTCCAGAGCGAACTGTTGGTCAGAAAACCTTTGGATTTTACAACTCATGGTATCCATTGGAGTAACTGCATCAGCGTTTGTGTCGATGGTGCTTCAGTGATGATGGGCGCAAATAAAGGCTTTGCTGCATATGTAAAACGTCAAAATCCAGCAATACAAATTAGGCATTGCTGCATACACAAGAAGCTCTGATGATCAAATTTTTAACACAGCAACTTTTTGAAATGATAACAGATTGCATTGAAATTCTTCAGCTCATCAAAGCAGAAGCCTTTAATTGGCTAATTTTTTCCATACTATGCTTCGAAATGGAACATCAATCATTGCAATTTTGCACTTCTGTGGAAAACTTCTCGTAGGACTATTTGAGCTCCAGAGCGAACTAAAGCAGTTCGTATTAAACCAGAACAAGCACGAATGTATAAACATCTTAAAGACGATCACTGGATTGCTAAACTTGCTTACATGGCTGACGTATTTGAACATATGTGCTCAATATAAAAATGCAAGGAACAAGTGAAAACATATTGACATGTTCTTACAATTACAAGGGTTCCAACGAAAATTACTACTCTGGCAAAATGAGTTAAAACTAGGATCTCTGGAAATGTTTCCAATCAATAAAAATGAAGAAAATGTGGAAAAGGGTTTCGTGATAAATTTAGCCATAGAACACTTAACTTTAATACAGCAAAAATATGAGAAGTACGTACTTTTCACAATTAACAATGAACAGTATGACTGGATCCGAAATCCTTTCTCAGCTAATGCTGAAATGTTAACGAAAGAATTGCCCCTGCGTATTCAAAAAATTTTCTTTGAAATAAGAAACGACAGAACATTAAAGGCGCGTTTACAGCCGTTTACAGTACTTTTTTCTTTCAGCGCGATTTTGGTTTGTTTTATTGACGCTCAAATCCATTCATGTTTTCGAGAAAAAATGAATGAATTTGAGCGTCAATAAAACAAACCAAGATCGCACTGAAAGAAAAAAGTACTGTAAACGGCTGTAAATGCGCCTTAAGACTAAAATTCAGCGAATTTCAACTTGATATGTTTTGGATTTCAATCAAAGAAGAATATAAACAAATTTTCCATGCGGCTATTGAAATTTTGCTCCAATTTTGTACAACTTACTGTACATGTGCAAGCAAAGCTTTTCATGTTTAATAAAAATAATAATAAACAAGTTTCTATCCCGCTCAGGCAAATAATTACTTCAAAGAAGTGGTTGCATCAGAGCGGTAGTGGAATTATAAGTGTCAATAAAATAAATACTAGCTTAGGTTTTATAGATACAAATAAAGACAAAAAACATGCAAAACATCAAAACTCCTAATGTACAAATATATACAAAAGAAAGAAAACAAAACATTAAAAAGTAAATATATACAAGCTAAAGCTACAGTAATACTGACATTCAATAATTATTACCTTATTTAAATACAATAAGTTATTTATGACTCTGATAAAAATTGTTCAAAAAAGAAAGTTTTATGTTTGGTTTTGAAAACGGATTTTAATTTACAACTTTTAATATCATTGTGTTTATTATTACTAATCAAAAACAATAAACGATCTTGCATAAAAAATGTTGACAACAAACTTCGAGTTGCTTTTTCAAGTATTGAGCCAAATATAGAACAATTGTACTCATTAAAACAAGCGCAAATATCTCTTGATGTACGAGCTTAAAAATCATATTGTTTTTTGCATTTCTTATGTTTTTAGTTACATTTTTTGTAGCGGTGTGCCGCCGAATTCAGAAAGTTTTACAAGTCTACCGCGATTTAAAAAAGGTTGCCGAGCACTGCTTTAGAGGCAATCTTCCAAACGTGAACTGTAAAATTTCTTTTGCAGATGACAATCGTTTTATTTATATCGAATGTAAAAAGTCAAAAATTGCTTTTAGTGTAAAGAAAAGTGACCTATGCTAAAATTACGCCTATTTATTTATGCTTTTCAAAGCTTTCACAAAACATCTTTCCACCATGGTACATCATTAAATATTAAACAATTTGTGTATAATTCTAAAATTAAATAATTTTCATACGATTGTTCAATTAATTATTTTATACTAATCTTATAGTTTTCAAAAAAAAATGCTCTATCATTTTTAAATTAAATAGCTTTTTGTTTTCTTATCTCTATTATAGAGAACTATCATAATCTACAGTATACTATATTCATTCATTCATTCATTTCATTTTATTCTCAATCATTAGTAAACAGTTTAACACTAAAAGTTATAAA
Organism: Diplosoma virens; assembly: GCA_963680785.1. Taxonomy (NCBI): domain Eukaryota; kingdom Metazoa; phylum Chordata; class Ascidiacea; order Aplousobranchia; family Didemnidae; genus Diplosoma; species Diplosoma virens. Next base: position 17,338,017 of record OY796882.1, read on the forward strand.
TATTGGAAAGATCAAGAAAAGGAAGAAGCAGCACAACGTCAGACGTTAAAACATGCATAAGATAATCAGAAAGTGAAAGTAAAAAACAGTAGAAAGCATGGTCGCAACACCTTAAATATATTAAAATCTATACCAGGGGTGGCCAAACTGCGGCTCTTTGAACCTTTTGAAAAATTGAAAAATTATATCAGAAATCTGAGAAAGATTTCATGAGACGACCTTTCTTTTTAGAGAACACCATAATTTTGGAACGAGAATAGGGAAATAGGAGATTGATTCGAGGTGAAGACTTTTTTTTGAGAACACTGTGGATTTGGGACGAAAAGTGGGAAATCTGAGGTTGATTTCAAGTGAGGATCTTTTTTTTATAAGTAAATGAGTAAACAATTTCATGTTTTTAGATTTTTGTGTTGCAGCTCTTTAAAAGTTTGGTTTTATGATATGCGGCTCAAACATGATTTAGGTTTGGCCACCTCTGATCTACGTTATAAAGGACTATCATAGCATTTCCAAAACCGGGTTGTGGTAGGTGATTGACGATTATGTTTCATTCGCTCAACCTCAAGTTATGAGTCATAAGATAAAGATTACATACCACGATGAAACTCAAAAAATTTTTGCTGCTGCTTTGGTATGCGATCTTAGCGTCATAAAACTACTTTGGTATGTGATCTCACTTAATCAACCTAGTTAGGGTTAGGATGAGATGGCGTTAGGGCGAGGGTGAGATTATCCTATCCCTAACTCTAACCATATTTCAAAAAATATTGAGATCACATAGCAAAGTAAAATCTAAACTCACTGAGATCACACAACCGCTAAGCGGCACCCAACTTTTACTTAAAAAGAAAACCCATTCAATTGACCTATTGTATATCTCTATAAAACTCAAAATAAAATACTTTTTTAAAATTTTATGCCACTTTTGTGAATAAAGCAATTAAAAAAACTATCAGCAAAAAATTTGACGTGAGACGAGGTTTCAAATTAACTTCTATACTCGACTTTATTGCATAAACAAGAAAACGCTTGTTGTTGTTGAGATTTTAAAATTTCTTATCATAATTCAGTATTTAGTAAATAAGGATAAGAAAAAACCAGCAAAAAATAGGTCAAAATTCGCTAATCGAAACAAATTTTTCTAGGTCAGCAAAATTTCGTATTATAGTTTTATCAACTGTGTATCTTCAGACGTAGAAAAACGTCAGAGACGCTAAATTCACAGCAACCTGTAACCGCTTCTTTGACCTACTTTCAAAGATTCAAGACATTGCTGTTCGGTTTTATTTTTTTACTTCAGCAGAACTTGCTAAATAAATTCGCTGATAATAAATTAATCCACGAACAACAAACTTTTAATTCAAATAAAGTTAAAACGAAATTTTAGAATTGAAAAAATGCCGATTTTCAAATTTAACTGCCGTTATATAAATCCAACATTTAGTCATACTATTATTCTATTTTCTTATACAGTATTGAGGCGCCGAACTGTTGCAAACTTTTTCGCAAACTGTAAGCATGTGCTGATCGCCCAGCAGGTAAGGTAGCGCTCAGCACAGTAAATGTTTTTAGATAAATTTCCTGGCAAGCCTTTTCTAAGAAAAACTGCGTGAAGTCATTGGTGCACGAAGTTTCTGTACTTTTCAATTCACATTATTTTACTATTGCACTGTACAACAAGACAGTAGCTGAAAAACTGAAATTGTTGAACTCCTGCAAAAATATTAGAGTGTGCTGTGCTGAACTGTACCAAACTGTAATTTCTTTGGATCTTTTGTAGAAAGCCCGCGCCAAAAAAACACCCCCGCCACTGTGTAGTACGTACTTAAAACTTGGCGGGGGTGTTTTTCTTAAATCTTACATTTTCGCATTAGTGGCGGAGGCTTTTTACAAAAGATCCTTTTCTTTTTATCTATAACTTTTGCAAAACCGGTTATACTAGCGTCGCTTATTGAATTAAAAACGTTTGGTACAGAGATCGATACATCAAGCGGAATCTACTTTGAAGTGATATAATCAGGGTGATTCAAACTGACCAATCAAATCATCACAGATAATTAATTGAACAAAGTGAGGGGTGCCAAAACTTGCAGGATTTAGTTGTTTTCAAACTGTTTTTTAGTGGCAACGACGAGTCAAAACCACAAAGAAGGTTTTTATTTGATGTTCAACCCAAAAACGATCTTAAAGAAAATATTTTTTTGGGTTCTCGTTCACTATTTGCCAAGTTCAGTCGATAACGTTTTAAATTTTTAGAAATCCCCAAAGTTGTGAGGTAAGTAACGGCGAACAGTGAACGAAACACTTTTTTTATTTGTTTTCACTTGACATTGCTATTGGCATTGTTGATATTGATAGAAACTAAGCACCTTACTTAAATTAACCATGCTTTTAAAGAATAAACACGTTAAGATTCTCTTTTAAGAGAATATTCATAAAAGTAGGCCTAAGCACAAATCTTAGAAATAAGCACGAAATGGCAACCTTGGATATGACTATAAATTTAAGCTGCTTGCTAAGACCGCCAGATGTACGAAAGCGCTGTAAAGTGCTTTTTTTAACGACACAACATGATGAGGCTGGGACCTGAACCTAGACCACGATTCACTACTTTTTTTACACAGCAGCTAGGGTCAGCCAAGTTATTGTACGCCTGCTCCATGTTTTAACGCCTTGTAAAAAAACAGGTTTTAATGTTTTTTTTTAATGTTTCCTGCATGTTTTAACGTCTGGTAAAAAACCAACGTGCGTGCTTTTACATAAAATATTTTTTGTATTTTATTTAAATTTAGCTCCTAAAACTAACCTGTTAAAACACTTATCTTCAAACGAAACAAAATTTTTTAAAAAGTCTTATAAAAAAAATTAATTTCAGGATTACCTGAAGAATCTTCCCCCAAAGGTATCTACTGAAGAATTTCCTTCTAAAAAATTCTGTTTTGAAAAATTCTTTATGTTCTTTTTTGAAAACATTAAAACATTTTAATCAATCTCCCCCCATTAAAAGTCTCTAATATTAACCCTAACCCTAACTGAAAATGTTCTACTGAAGAATCTTTCCCCCAAACTACCTACACCCCAAGCTACCTGAAGAATCTTCCCCCAAACTACTGTGGGGGAAAGATTCTTCAGGTAATCCTAATTTCAATTTTGAAACGAATCTTTTGAAACGGAAAAATTAAAAGGAAAGGCATCTTTTTTAAATTTTGTAGATAAAGTTTATAGCCGTTTCAGCCGAAAATAGTTTGGGAAGGCAATGCAAGCTTGCCCAAATTTATTTGACCTTCAACCAATCATAATTTTGTTCTATTTTACAGAGTTGCCACTTCGAATCTCCGAACGCTTTCAGCGCAAAAATCTAGTGAAGACTAAAAAAAAGTCATTGTCTTCAATCAGTGTCCAAAATTACTATTTTAGTCTCAAATTTAAGGTGGAAACTAAAAAGAAAAAGGCATTCCACTTTCAATTGATCTGATATTTTGCTCCAGTTTCTACAATTGTTAGAGAAAATCTTACCATTATTTCTATCCTGCAAACTTTAAAAGACGCTATCAGCCCACCTGTTCTCTTCCGTTTTGAAAAGGAGAGGGGGACAATTGCCAGCGCCCGGCGCCCCTGCTGATTGATATTTTTGACGAATAAAGCTAAACGTTTCAGATATACCCCAAAGTTATTCGTGTGAGTTTTTGTTAAAACTTTTGTTTGTAGACGTGGTTTTCAACGTTTTTTTTCAGAATCAGCACTACTAGGAAAAAATTTAATTAATATTTGAAACATGGCTTTATAGCCCTTTAAATGAGAGTACTCAAGAGTGCGATTCCTCAAATTAACCAATCAAATCATTTCAAGTTTTATCTTTAAAAAAATCTTAATTTATAAATACGTTATTAAACTGTTTATTAAATACAATTACAATAAATATATTTTTAAATATACGCCTAGTTACTTTGCGAAAAATGGTTGTTTCTTAAATAAAATGAAACATTTAACTGAATGTACTTTAAGTAAATTGTAAATATCAGACGTTACATTACACGCTGAAAAATGAAAATATCACTTTTAACACTCTAACGTAAAATCAAAACTCTTTTTGAACCAACAGATCGATTTACATCAAATATATTCCCAAAGGGTTTTGTTGCTTGTGGTCATTGTTCAGAACAATCGATTCACCGAAAAAAAATTAAATAACTATGAAATAAATTAAATAAGAACAGCTGGCTAGCGAATCAAAAAAAAATGTCAAAATAAATTAAATAAGAACTGTCTCTTTGTTTACGTAGCAGAGATGACAATCAAATATGACGTAACGAAATCTTGTTTGGGTGCGTTTATTGATCGCAAGTATTAAATCTTTTATGTCAAGGTTTGAAAAAATATGAAAACAGGTCGGAAAAAGATTAAATATTGTTTTGTATTAATTACTCGAATTTTACTGATTAAAAAGTTATTAACTGCTTCACAAGACAATAAGAAAATTTCTTCTGTGATAAGGAATATCAAATAATTATCAAATCGACAAAAAAGCTAAAAAAGATTGACCTTTTACACGAGAAAATGATGGCTCCGAATAACAGTCAGTAGCCTATAACGTATATGAGAAAAAAAGGAGTAACAATCGTTTGTCGCATGTCCATTTAAAACATTGAATGAGCCACACTAATTTCTTTGCAAAAACGTGTTTGCGACGGGACTATTTGAATTAACACAAGAGAAACGTTTTCGATTTTCTGAGCCTTCACCAGACAAATGAAATGAAATAAGAACTCAAATGTTCATCGGTCTTGCAGTGGTAAAAACTAAAAATGTTTTTTCATAAGACTTACGAAATTTTGCTTATGCTTTATTAAGAAGAAGACTAGTTGGTTGTTTTTACAGATTTACCGACAATTGTTGGCAGCGTAATCGAGTGGTTAGAGCGCTGGGATTGTGATCAGCATGGTCTTGGTTTAAAACCTACTCGCGCCATTCTGTTGTGCCCTTAAGAAAAACATTTCCCCTGCTTGATGGTCTTAGCAAGCGCTTCTATATTTTAGTCATATTTCTATAAATTTAAAAAACCAAAATAAAAAACTTCAAGCGGACAGCAATATCTTGGCATCTCCCGAAGCAGGTCTGGATAATTGCTTGCCCTACATATTAGCGCCTCCGTCGCTTTCCTGCGAGTCAAGAGGACAAATATAGATAGAGATAAGATAAAAAGACTGTTCAAAAACAAATATTCGAAAGCAGTTGTTCGAATTACAATTGTAGAAATTGACAATTGTTTTTCGAACAACTTTGCGCAGGTGGTCGAGTGGCTAAAGCACCCGGATCATGATCGACACGGTGTTGGTTCAAAACCTACGCACGCTATTCTGTTGTGTCTTTCGGAAAGACACTTTACGGCGCTTTCACCTGCTTGGTGGTCTTGACAAGCAGTTCTAAATTACAGTCATATCTCTATTAAAAATTTCAAGCGGACAGCAATATCTTGGTATCTCCGGAAGCAGGTGGGGGTAATTGCTTGCCCTATGTATTAGCGCCTCCGGCGCTTTTCTGCGAGTCAAGAGGGTAAATATAGAGATTAAAATTAAAATAAAAATTTTGAAAAATAACGCTATTTGCAATTGTCGGAAAATATTTATTTTATAAACGTCATTTTGCTTCTTTTAATGAATACTTAACACTAACCCTAACCCTATTCTTCGCAAAATGTTGTTTTGTTTTTTTTATAACAACAGTCAACTCGAATAACTGTTTTTGAATAATTGCCAGGATACGGTTTTTACAAAACGTTAATTAAACTAAAGCTATTTTTATTGAAAAATACGGTTTTTTGCTCGTATTTATATACAGTATATAGGCCAAATACAGCAAGTGAAAAAATTTAAGGAAGCCCTCGATCAAATTCAACCTCTGAATCTCGACCCTCAAGCTAAAACTTTTACCCATCCCGGCGTTAAAAATTATACCAACGGTACACAATCTGCGGCTGTACGGCCGCTTTCGGCCTCGGATAGTAGTTTATGCGGCCGTGCAAATACTTCACGCTTTTAAATCATTACAAAACTAACCCTATTAAATTTTCTTTTTTTTGCTAGAAAATAATATTGTATTAAGTGATGGTAGTCCAAAGCTCTTTAGTCCGACGGGCTATTTTTAAAAATTGCTTCAAAACTTTTCCCAAATTGATACAAGATATCGCTATGCAAGTCACAATTAATTATGATGCTTTTCGAATTGATACAGTAAAAAAGCGCTAAATACTTGGGAGCAGTTATTGATAATAAGCTAAACTTTCACGAACTATACGTGAATGCAAAATTGCCCGCTCTGTTGTCATATTGACAAAACTAAAAACGATTATTTCCAAACAAAACTTATTACAACTATTTTATATTCTCGTCCATTCTCACTTAACTTATGGAATCACAATATTGGGCACAACTTATCCAAACCATCTTCAAATATTACAAATATTACAAAATAAGTAGTTAAATTTTCAAGTTTGTGTTCAACTTCAATAAACGGTAATGCCAACCATATTTTTGGATTTCTTCAAGAAAACAATCGAGTATAAAAGCGAAGGACAAGACAATCAGCGGAGCATGATAATTTATATATTCTTAGATATTGTAGTAACAAACTGCAAAGGTTTATAAAATATAAAGGAGTGAAGGTTTGAAATTCCATACCAAAATAAATAAATAAAACTTTTTTTAATCTATGAAAATAGCTCTAAACCAGTGTTTTTCAACCTTTTTTCGGCTGCGGTACATTTTTTACTTCAGAAAAGTGTCACGGCACACTGCTAACATAAAGTTAAAACGACAACAACTTACAAAATAAAAAGTTAATTTTGAATTTATGTTTCAACATAATTCAATTAGTGTGAACATTGGGCTTGCTTGGATAAACACAAATTGTATGTTCTGGCAGGAATAGAGGAAAGGCACACACGGAGTTCTTGTTCGACACCTGTCAATCTTTCTCTGTACTTTGTTTTTTCAGCAGTCAGATTTTGAGGAAGCTAAGCTCACACAAATATGTTGTTGAAAACGGGAGCAACATTGAAACAGCTTTGTTTGGCAGAACGGAAAATTCCTTCAAGGCAGATATCCAGAAACTGTCTAAAGGTACTTCTGCGAAACATAGTTTCAAACTACGATCTTGCCTCAGTTCAGTTAATTCCTCTTGCTTTTGCAATGTCATGTCAAATCCAACAACTGCGGTTGAACTGTATGGGTCCCTCAACCAGTCGAAACGTTCCGTGCAAGCTGACGAAAAATAAAACAACAGTTTGTCCTCGAGAGTTTTCAAGTGTTTGCTTATTGTCTCACAAAGGGCTGCATTATTGGCATTTTTCTGTTTTGGGGTGAATGAAAATATTTCAAGATTGCCAATTTCCACGCGGTGTTGCCAGAGGTGCAACTTTGACCGAAACCCGTTAATTTTATCGGTACTTGTAAGCAGATTTTAATTTCGGCCTTGCATTCGTGTATTTAATTCATTCAGATAGTAAAATATATCTGCCAAATATGCCAACTTTGCACACCATTCATCACTTGCAAGCAGCTGTGCGTAATCTGACCTTTCGTTAGTTAAAAACTCTTTAAGTTCTTCCCGCAACTCATACACACAGGCCAGCACTTTGCCTCGCGACAACCAGCTCACCTCTGTATGGAGCAGTAATGTTACATGCTCCGTTCCCATTTCATCACACAACAGAGCAAACAAGCAACTTTTTACAGGTCCCATCTTTACAAAGTTTAGCATACTCACCACACCATTTAAGACAAGAACTTCATTTGCTGGTAAAGTTTTGAAAACAAGTGTCTCACGGTGCAAAAAGCAGTGTGTAAAGATAACATTTTGATTTCTTTCCTTCACTCTATTGACCAAACCTTTATTTCATCCGACCATAGCTGTGGCTTCGTCAGTACAGATACTTATAAAGTTTTCCCACTGAAGATTTCCATTTTCAAGATATTCCGTTGTAATACAAAAAATTTCTTTTCTAGTTGTTTTTACTAGTGTTTTGGGAAATAAGAAGTTTTCCCTGATGGCATCTCCATCCACAAAACGCACGGTGGCCAATAATTGAACATTTTTACTTATATCTGTATACTCGTGCAATTGCAGAGGAAAATGTTTGCCAATGCGAATCTTTTCCAAAACAATAGTTTCGATATCTACAGACATGTCATTAATACGTCTGCTAATTGTGTTGTCTGAGGGAAGGACTTTAGTTACTTATTGAACTGCGTCAGGGCCGAGCATTTCTTTTACAATGGCTTTGCAGGCATGTAATATTAATGACTCTATTATAGTGTGCGGTTTTTTGATTTGATTCCAAGCTCAGCTACTTGAAAGCTAGCTTTGAGAGCTTTCTTATTTATTTTTACGGCCTTATTCATAAAGCTGACCTGTTTCTCTGTGTGTTTGATTAAGCGAAGAAAATAGTCTGCCGGCTTGTTTTCGAACGACGGGTGTTTCAATTGCAGATGGCGTTTAAGTTTGCTTGGCACCATAGCACTGTTGGATCGCCACATACTACGGGTAACTAAGTAGGTTTTGTGACATTCGCAGTGAAAATAAATCCGAACAAAAGATAACTTTTGTTGTATTTTCTTCAAATCACCGTTTTTGCTTTTTTTTTTGACCACTGCTCGTACTAGAAATTTTTCCGGGAAAGCATTATTTTGGTTAGGTTCAAGTTGGCTTATCGACTTCTATTCAAAAATTTATCCATTACTTTTACTACCGTACTACTTGTCTTAATACAGTTCTGCCTAAAATTTTAGCCAAAATATTTTAGACTCCTAAATTTTAAATTAAACTACCTAAAATTTTAGCCAAAATAACAAAAATTTTTTCGTTAAAATTAACTTCTCTTCAATTCCTTACTTTATCTAGGCTCGACAATTTAATCAAACACCTTTTAATTCTTTAAGAAATTTTAAGACTGTCCTCAAAAAGGGGATTTCTTTCGATGGGGAGTCGGGTATAAATTCGATAATAAAATTATCAGGTGCAATAATTCTCAGATAAAAATCCTTTGTTTTTTGAATTCCCACACCTTTTTAACTAACTGCTTAAGCATTAAAAGCGAAGCTGCAAATGATGTAATAGTCCAACAAAATAATTCTCAGGGAGAAAAAGAGGTGACGAATTGAGCGAATTGACAATTTAGACCATGGCGAATTAGACGAACTAAAATGTACGCAAAAGATAGGAATTCTGCCAGGACTGACAAAAAAGTGACGACTTGAGCGAATTGACGAATTAAACGATGACGAATAGACAAGTTCTACTGCAGATGAAACTTGACAATTTTCTGCGGAACACCTGGCACGGTCACTACTGTGCTGTGCCGGTGTGCACTAGTGTGCCACGGCACAGCGGTTGAAAAACACTGGTCTAAACAATATCTTAACTCACTTTACTGAATAAAAACGATAAAAATTTTCCAACCCTTTAGGAAATCACACATAATATTCATGTAAAGTAGCCTACATAATTTCCTAAAAAAAACATAAAAATATTTGACATTGGGTGATTGCTTGACTTAATGACCGTGAGGTCTGTTGGCAACTTCCCTGTCACCTTCTTTTTAACTGCTGCTGCTGTTTTTTTTCGTAATTATGTTTCATTTATTGTGTTAATTACGAGTGACAAAAATAAAAATAATCGATTGATTGATTGACATAGTTGAGTTAACACTGTCCAAAAAAGCTAAAAAACCCATAAGACCCGAAATATTCTCTAATTCTCAACCTCACGCCCTAAACCCAATCCTAAATTTAATCCCATCAAAACTCCTAAATAAACTTACCATCAAATCTCTATATCAAATCCTCTTTAAATCTGACCCAAATCTTCTTCCCATAACAAATACCACTATTCCTCATACCTGGCCCCGTCTAACACTTTTTAAACCTCGTCTCTCTCTCTTCTCAAACCTGGAAAAACAAATTACCTTCAGAACAGCCTAAAAAGACTACACTTGGGGAATCTTTTTTCCACAAACACAAAATTACCCCGCGCAATCCCAATGACCTCCTCTGTAAATTATGCTCCTCCTCTCTTGATGATCCCCACCATTTATTTTTTGATTGCCCTCACACCGCACAACTGACTACTGCTTTAGAACCCCTACTTTCGCAAACTCTAAAAAAAAACCTTCATCTTTACAAAAGATATACTCCTCCATAATTACACTAACAAAACGGGAACACCTTACATATTAATATCTAAATAGGCTTCCTTATACGCTTCTCTTCCAAGTAAGAAACAATATTCCTCACTACACCACCACCATTCCTCCCTCTCTCTTAAATGAACAGCTCTACAAAATTAAAACAAAATTTAGAATACCCCTCTAAAAACTTGACCCAGATCGCAAAATCGAGTGATCTCCCTTGTCCTATCTTTTCCTATTACTACTAAGAGACCTTTCAAACTCCCCAAAACTTAACTCCTATAACAAATTTTCTACTAAATATATTTTTTCCTGCTCTCCACACTACATTAAAAATCCCAACTCATAAAATACCGAAACTGTAAAGACCATCTTCAAATTAAATCATGCTACTTCTGCTCAAATTGTTGAAAGACCGTTGCTCCTGACTGCAAAAACCCTTAAATACATAGCATAAACATATCTCCACACTTTTTAACGCTGTATAAGGTGGTGCTCTGAACCTAAACACAACATTGTACTGCAACTGTATTGACTGAATACCTATTTTTTTTATTGTATGTATATATATATATATATATATATCTCAATAAAATTCAAAAAAAAAAAAAAAAAAAGCAGTGACACTGCCTGTTGTTTATGTAATAAATTTATTTCTTTTATCAAAGCTTGTTTCAAAAAGAGCCACAAAACGAATAATAAAAGATGATTAGTAGAACCTACTACCAATATTTGAACCAGTAATCAAAATTTTCTGCACTTCGATTTCTATCGACCTCTAGTTTACTCGACTCTTAACTAATGCAATGTATCATTACAGTCAACACTTCTTTTTTGTTTGTATTTACATTCAACAAAAGCTTTTTTTCTATTAAATGTGAAATAAATAAGTAAAGAATAAAAAAAATGTATTCACAATAATAGCCATACATTTTTAGTGTATTACCTTGGCAAAAAAGGTTCCGTTGCTTTATTGCTGAAGCACGCTACATCATGCATTCCTTGTTATTGATTGACCCCTTGGATGCTACGATCGATCCATGAGGGTCGATATCAACCACCTTGAGAGCCACTGATTTAAACAGAAAAGCAGTTCTTATCAACAAAATTCAAGCGAAGACCAAAAAAAGATGATTTGGTAAGATAACCAAAAAAAAAGAAAAAAAGATGATAAAAACATGAAAAAAAAGACTTTGATCACTGGTGAAAACTTTTTTGTCTTCACCTACTTTTTTATTGAAAGTAAACTCGCTAGTGGCTTTTCGTTAAATAATCCTGTAATACGGCCGGCAACAGCAAAAAGATTGTGAACACCTAAATGATTGAAGTTTTAGATTGTTTTATCGAAAACAAGAAAATGTTTAGGCCAGGCAGATACCCTTTCGACGGTAATAACCAACGAGTAGCGTTGATAATATTCATCATGTGAGCAGTTAAGGCTTATCTATAGTATCCATAGTCGTACTAGCCCGGGGGCAGGAAGATAATTGACCCCTTAAGTCTCAAAAATTTGGCCAAAATTAAAATTTTTCAAGCAGCGACAAGGAAATATTTGGTAAAATCAGAAATTTTAGGGCAGCGACTAGAAAATTAGAACTAGGCTACTTCTGAAAAACAAAGTTTTCAAATTGCGAAAAATGATTAAGCTTTGAGGTAAAGACTTTTTTTTGGCCTTCACCCTAAATTTGAGACAAAATTTTTTCTCATTTCCATTAAGTTCTAGAAGATCATAATTCGGGAAAACGTCATAAAATTTGGGCGAAACCTTTCGGCTCCTCCAACATTTTTTCGGCTGGCACACCTGTGATCAACGTTCTCTCTAAGCTGTGCGCTTGTGCGCGCGCGAATGCCCATGTGCTAAAACTAGCGTACAAAAAAAGATATGCGCACACAAGATTCAAAATAAAACTCCTTTTAACCCCATATCCTCCTAGCGTCAGTTTAAACTGACGGCGCAAAAAGAAGGATTTTAAGCACACTGATACTTGTAGGATTGTTAGTTTAATCTAAAAACTAGATTCCTACAAGTATCAGTGTGCTTAAAATCCTTCTTTTTGCGCCGTCAGTTCAAATTGACGCTAGGAGGATATGGGTTAAATTATAGTTTTAATTTTTTTAATCGCGTTGAAAATGCAAACTATCGACTTTCTTTAAAAAAAAATTTGTCGTTAAACACAAAACTTTGGTTTTTTTAGCACTTGTTCCAGCGGCAGAGGACCCGCCAAATTGTCCAGGCGCGGTCGCCTAATTAAACTGCCGTTCCGATACCGCGACTGATGGCAAACAATTCGTTGTTACCCCCCTGTTCTAATTTTCTCTTTTTTCCGTTCTTTTGTTTAGCATTTAAAACAGTTAGTGACGTAATAATCCATTGTATTCTGACTTTTCATTTGTTTAGCGTGGTCATTTTAGCTTAGCTAGCTTAGGGTTAGGTTAGCGTTTGTTCTCGTTTATATGCTAATTTAGTTAGAGTAGGGTTAGGTGTTTTGCAATAATTAATTTGTTTGCGATAGCTATGTTTATCAATTAATTTTTTATTATTTTATTTGTTTCTATTTGAATAAGTTCGATAATTTTGATTGAATTCTATTTGAATAAAATTTGGATAGTTTAAGTAGCATAAATGATGTCTTTATTTGTTTCTATTTGAACAAGTTTAACACCGCGCCAGGGTTTCTGTGCCCCGAAATCGGCTAATTCTGTGCCGCACAGAAATAGCACTATTAATTATTAATTTTAGTTTTTTAGTAGGAAGTGGCATGCCTGCATTTTCCATGTGATTTTTAAAAAGTCATGAGAATGCGTATAGGTTCTTTTTAAACAAAAAACTCCTCTTGGGAGGAATACTCTGGCTTTGCAACAGATTATATATCATGCGCGCTTGCCTTGAAATGCCAGCGCTAGCTTCATAAAAATTAACAGGAAAATAAAATGCATCCGGTAGTTACCCATTGCCATGATAAAATTTTTCAAAAAGGACTCATTGCTTGAATAAAATAGATAAATGTAATAAACAATTATAGGTTTTTACTATATTTTTTTCACTGAAACTCTAAAGATTGTAAAAAAATAAAAAACTAACAAATCCTTACTTTAAAAAAATCCTTAAAAATTGCATTTTGAAAATATTGACAACAGTCCTATGATGTGGCAAAGTTGATGGATATTGAAGAAACTTGCATTTAGTGCAGACTGTCGAGGAGGTTCAGTCTTATGAATGCAATAAAAACCAAAATTTGAAACCGCTTAGGAGAGTCTCATTAAGATAGGCTTATGAGAATGGAAAGCTACCAAAGCTACCAATGAGAATGGAAAGCTACGGAAATTCAATCGATTTAGATTTTAGACTGCGTATGTCAAGTAGCTAAAAGCTAAAGGCAGAAGAGAAAAGCAAAAAGTGATAGGAGCTAAACAAAAGCTTAAAAAACTAAAAAATAAAAATAAAAAAGTTTTAACCTGACAACAATATCTTGGCAGCTTTGGAAGCAGGTCGGGGTAATTGCTTGTCTAAGTATAGCGCCTCCTACGCTTTTCTGAGAGGCAGTAGGATAAATATAAAGAAGAAAATTTTAAAATTAAACAAACTATAGGGTTTGGCAAACGTTGTGACTAAGAGGATCACCAACTCTACATTTCAATAAAAAAATTGCTTGATATAATTAATAAATATATAAATATTGTGTGTAAACTATTGTTTACATAAATTTTGTTACAACGAGCATGTTTTCGCTTTATTTAGAAAAAAATACGTAGGGTCAAAGTAATCACTTGTTTTGTGGGTGAAGGATTCGAACCCAGTTCACATGGAAGATAATTCAAAATAATCATTAATATTAAAGTAAAGACCAAAAAAAGTTTTATCACTGTAATTCTGTACCGATTGCGGCCCAGGAAATAGTTTTAAAAAAATTTGGCCCCCAACGTGGAAAAGGTTGCGAAACGCCCTTAATATAACCTACTTATAAGCGATTTAAAAATTGCATCATCTTATGTAAATGAACTATAATCATATCGATACTTATTACTATTCAAAAAAATTTCCAAATAAGGACTTCGTTAATCGTGTCGCGGGCCATATTTTGCACCGGTTTGAACTACAGGCCTGCTACTGTATTTTACACTACGCGCTTTAAGTCCTATCTCTGGGCAATTTTATCGTTAACATAATGTTATCGCTATTGGAGTTAAATTCAAAATCTACTTAAGACGTTTTTAACTGAATATTTAGAAACTTTTAGCTTCTAGTTAACGTTAATGTTTTTTTTTTAATCACAGTTAATCTTCTTCAAAACACACATTAGTAAAATATATTACCTATGACATTATTCATTCAAATCAAGGTTTAAAACAAGCATTTTTATTTTTTTAAAGTAGCTTTTGGCAAGTTTGGTGACTACATTTGTACTAAATTTTACGTTTGGCGACTAACTGTAACAAACAACATTTAAAAATTCATGTCCGCTCTCTGGGGCTACTGCTGCATCTAGGCTAATTTAAATCTGCATAATCTATCTTGCTTTTTTGTATTATTTTTTTTTATTCTTCTCTTAAACCTTATTTTCGAGCTGGAAAAAAACTAGTTTTTAAAACATCTTTTTAAACTTAATTTTTCTAAAATCGGATTTATTTGATGTGAATATCTTAACGGGCAAGGTTGTGAGTACAAACATTCATAGCGTTTCCAGACTTGTTTGTTGCCGATAGAAATATTTAAATTAATTTTTTTCGTAATCGGATTATTTTGTAACAGATGGTCCTGATCACAATAAATATTTCCATTGGAATAAATGTAAGAAAGTTACCAAAATTAAGATTAAAGAAGTTTGACTCTGAGCTTCTTGCCACATCAAATTGCGCCAAAACTGTCAATCAAGTGTCGTTCGTAACGGAATTGCAAAATTCATCACAATAACATCATGTAATAAAAACATCAAAAATGTCCGGTCTCGAGACCAAGACCACATCACCTCGAGAACGAGACCGAGAGGAGACCGAGACCAAAAAAATCGGCCCCGAAACTTTCATCACTGTTGTATCACATTATTAGAGGCTTGTTTGCCTCACCAACCGCAAATTTATTGTAGCCAATGTCTTATTTTTCAAATTTTTGTCTTTATAACTCAAGTAATCGCCTTCCAGACCAGACCCACATCCGCCAGCATTGTGGTCAACACTGGAGCGAATAGTTTTAACGTTGAAGGTTTCGATTTTAACGCAGTATTTAGATCTTAACTTATTTAGGTTTACTTGACTACTACCGGTAAGTTGTCTGATTCACTGTAATCTCATCGTGGTGATTCTATTGCGGTAATTTTATTGTATGAATTACATCGCAGTCTCTGACCTTAACCCTATCAAACTCGATTGAACTTTATCATTATTAAAGATAAGGCCTTTATTCGAGTTTTCAAATCAACTCTCGAATTGAAAGTTAAAAAATTTTTGTGCGATTTATTTTCAAAATTAAAAAACTGCTAAAAAAATATTTAAAACATGTATAAAATATTTGATTATGAAAAATCAAGACAATCAAATTACTGATGATATGATACACAGTATTACGATGTAACAACACTTCAATCAAAATGTACAGTATTGCGATGTAATTACCATACCATAAAGTTACCGACAATGCAATTACCTTGCGATAAAATTACCGGACATCAAGTTGTCGCCGTTGTTTGTAAGGGCACAGACCAAATATATTTGAGTCGGACACAGACAAAACAAGGGCAAAAACTTCTTCTTTTCTTATGCTATGATGTTAAGTCAGCATCTGGCTTTGTCATTTAAAAATGTCAGACTTCGTGTTCCATGCTGTGCCGGATGTATAAGACACACTGATACGACGCAATTTGCTGTTTGTTCAATGGCGCCTCACACGAAATTCGATACATGAGCGGAAACCATATGAGCACACTGCACAGACGAATAGAAGCACCTAACACTAATCTGCAGGCGATTAAGCCTGACCAAGTCGATCCGAAAAATCCAACTTTGTATGGAGAACAAGTTTATTTTGATGCGAAAGCAAAAAAAACGGAGGCTACCAAAAACAATATCGAAAACTATTAATAACCTACGTATTGATAAGTGTGTGCAATAGACCATTAATGCCAAAGAGCTGATCGCTATGTTTGCACACACTCATACCAAAAAATGTATAAACAATAAAATAAACCAAAACAAAAATTAGGTCTAATTATGAAACTAAACGATAAAGAGCAAAATCATTTTAACAGTTGTTATTTCTTTAATTTTTTATACAATCAAGTAATAAAAACTATGATACAAATGACAATTAAATTTTGTCAATTTTAATATGTCATGAGTAAGGCTGAGAATATATTTAAAGATATTTTTTAGAGCTAACGTAAGATGCTAATGTCTCTTCAAATTGTTTTGTAACAAAGTTGAATGTACAGCGGTCGTTAGGATGCCGAGTTTTGAGACAGTTGCACATCGACTGAAAGTGGTCGAATATCATTGGGTCATCTTTAAAAAACCTGAAAAAGTTTTTTTAATTATTTAAATTTTTTAATACAAAAATAAACTTAAGTTTGGATTTGCATAATTACTCTACACAAAAAGTAAGTAATTATGGTTGTATGTACTAGGGATGAGGACTCGGTCTCGAGACTCGTCATTTCGGTGCAATATAATTGGACTCGAACTCGGATTCGGACTCGCCAAAAAAGTAGCGAATCCGAAGTCTAGATCCCATGCAGCATTGGCGATTTAAAAGTTTTGCAGATTATTATCGTTATTAATACTTATTAACAAAAAAATTGCCAAACCTTGAATGAAAAGTAAAAGAGAAGTTAAAATATAATTTCTTTCTTATTATTCTTCTTGATTATTTTAGATTTTATAAGTGTTTCTTGCTCTGTTGCGCTCAAGGTTGTCACTTTTTTGTATACCGAGTGTTCAACAGGGGCACCGGAAAGTCATTTTGTCGGGAGGTAGGGCAAAACTTTAGTTCTTAAAAAAGCACCTTTTTTCAAAAACAAGGTTTTATTTTATATCGCGACCGTTTTTAGCGCAAAAATCTAGTGTTAACTAAAAAAAAGTTATCACTTCCAATCAGTGTCCAAAACCTCCATTTTCGTCACCAATTTTAGGTAAAGACTAAAAAAAAGTCATCACTTTCAATCGAGTTTATGATCCCTATTTTCGTCAAAATTTATGATAAAGACGAAAACCAAAATATTAGCATTTACCTTCACTCGATCTGATATTTTGGCCGAGTTTTTATGATTGTACGGGCGAATCTAACCAAATGCTTCAGCATCTGCGCACCTATACCCTCCTTTTTTACAAAGTGAAGGACGGCAATTTAAAGGAGTCAAAAAGATAAGCGGAAAATTGCCTCCAATGCCTCCCCGCTGCCGGCGACCCTGGTGTTTAATACTTGTACAGAAAAAAACTATTATCACTTAGATTCTTTTGCAACTTATCTCAGTTCTTAGCTGACTTCTTCCATAGAAGTCAAAGGTGACTTCTTCCATAGGAGTCAAAGGGATAATTTTTAGTTTTAGACTCGGGCTCGGATTCAGGACTAGGACTCGCTTCAAAATTTTGACGAGTCCTTATCCCTGGTATGTACAATGTAAGTGTAAGCACATACATTTTAATCTACCATAGTAGAACACAATCAACTTCATCTTTGCGTGAAATAAAAGATTTTTCTTCCCAAAGCTTTTCATCTGACACTCTTCAGGGGAAATCGTCAGAATAAAGCAGAATTAAAACCGAACTAATTTATAAAGGAAGAAAGTAGAGTTCTCATTGGCTGAAAGAAGTCAACCAATGAGAGAAAAGATTAAGAAATTTTCAAAGAGTAGACGAATTCTTTTTGCTTACACAGAAGGGGATTTAGAGATTTAATGAAAGTCGCTTCAAGAGCAGAAAGGTGAAAGGAAGAGCGACCACGAGCGAGAATAGAAAATTTTTCGTTGCTGTAATGAAGGCCGCATTGGGCGCTGTCAAGAAGATGTTGACCAATGGCGGATTCGTGAAATTGTTGTGGGCGTGTGTTGTTCTTGCAAGAGTGGGAAAGACTTTGGCGGTTGGCCGAGGCACGAGGATTGGTGATGGATCTAGGAACGTGTTGTTTAATTCGCTCTTCTAGTCGTTGAGACGTGCGACCAACGTACCGACTATCGCAGTGGCACAAAAACTGGTAAATAACATTGCTGTGATGATGGGAAGGTAACACGTCTTTCTTAATCGCTAGAAGGAGCTGTCGGGTGTTGAAAATAACACGTGGTTCGACGGAGAAAAAGCAGCGTTTCACAGCAGACGTAATCTGCTTTTCGAACTTCATCGAGACGTTTCCAATCCATGGGATGTGTAGGTAAACAGGGCACTTTTTTACTGTGTGGACCGGGTTAGAATTTAGTTGTTGAAGTTTTCTCTTGAAAGCCGAATTGATTACACGTTCCGGGTAGCCATTTTCCAAAAGAATTGAACGAATTTTGCCAAGCTCTTGGTCCAGTTTGCTTTTAGAACAAATCATAAAAAGCTCTGTGAACGAGAGTACCAATTAGATTGATTTTCCGTTTCTGGGGACTAAAAGAGTTCCAACGTAGATATATGGCTCTTACAAGAACAACACACGCCCACAACAATTTCACGAATCCGCCATTGGTCAACATCTTCTTGACAACGCCCAATGCGCCCTTCATTAAGCAACGAAAAATTTTCTATTCTCGCTCAAGGTCGCTCTTCCTTTCACCTTTCTGCACTTGAAGCGACTTTCATTAAATCTCTCAATCCCCTTCTGTGTAAGCAAAAAGAATTCGTATACTCTTTGAAAATTTCTTAATCTTTTCTCTCATTCTACTTTCTTCCTTTATAACTTAGTTCGGTTTTAATTCTGCTTTATTCTGACGATTTCCCCTGAAGAGTGTCAGATGAAAAGCTTTGGGAAGAAAAATCTTTTACTTCACGCAATCTTCAAATTCTGTACCACCAAATGTTTAACTTCATCTTTATGGTTTTATTTTGTTTTTAGCATCAAATTAAAAAGATTTCAATATCGAAAAAAATAAAAATTAAATAGAAATTATACTTTTATTACAATATTAAATTAAGCGCAAATTATTGCAACTTTCAATACGAATCAAACTAAGTAATCTCAAAACTTTTAATTAAGATATTTACTTAATAAGCCCGCATATTATCCAGTTTGCTAGCCCACATGCATGAAGAGAGGTATCGAACCCGCGACATTTTCTTTGCTCACACATTCCATCAATGTCCATACAAGATCGATAAATTTTATAATTTAAAGAGCTGGGAGCCCACAGGTTGCCTTTGGGACCCCAGCATTGTTCATTTCTTGCGCAAGATAGTCCAGAAAATAATCTGAAATTAAACAAAAGAGTTTTAGATAGGCTCCTGTAACACCGCATTTTATCGCTTTATATTAATCATTTTTATAATACTCGCTTTATAAGCATAAGCGTCTTTACATATTTTCCAAAAAGTACCTTTTGTGGCTCTACGTTTTTTCGCCGCAGTGTTAACAAACCTTTTCCGATTGTAGAAGACCAAGGAATCAGCATCAACCAGATAAACGTCAAAGTTTGTGTCAAACATCAAGTTTATTCCCGACAGGTCCTCAAGAAATAAGTGACGTTCCTCTGTAAAGCAATCATACTTTAAAATTATTTAAATTGCACTCCAGGGCTGCCAATCTAGATATTTTATATCTAGATTTAGATATTTTTGAGACTGTCTAGATATGAAAAAGATACCGTCTAGATATAAATTTAGATGTTTTTTATTACGATTTAGATATCTAGATAATCGATATATTGATATATGTAGATATTTTGTATTATGGTTTAGATCAGTGTTTCTCAAACCATAGGTCGAGACCTTTTTTAGTGAATACTAGATTTAAGAGACGACAAGCAAGAAATCAGAGACAGATCCGAGGGGATGACCCTTTTTTTTTGTAGAGAACACTAAATTTTAGAGTCGACAAGCAAGAAATCAGAGACAGAGCAGAGGTGAAGAGCTTTTTTTCTTTTTAAAGAACACCATAATTTTGGGACAAAAATTGAGAAATTTGAGACTGATTCAAAAGTAAATATTTTTAATTTGCTCTTCATCTATTTTTTAAAATCTGGATATGCCTAGACATATTTTCACTTCTAGATATTTTTATTGAAAAAAAGTTGGCAGCTCTGTTGCACTCACGTCACTATAAATACAAAACTAAAAATTAAATAAAAAATTTCGATTGGACAGCAGCATCTTGGCATTTATAAAAGGAAGTTAGAGTAATTGCTTGACAGTTCTATGCTTAAAGCACTTCTTTGTTGTCCTACAATTGAAGAGTTAAATACAGCAGACCTCGGTTAATCCGGATTCGGTTAATACGGAACGTCGAATAACTTGGATAAAACTGAAAGTACAAATGATTTCCTTTATACTGTAATTCTTAATAAAAAGCTTCAGATTATCCAGACTTTGACTAATTTAATGATTTTGTCTGTCAAATCCAATCCGGATGAACCGAGGTCTATGGTAGATGAAATAAATAAAGTCTGTGTCACAACTTTACTCAAGAATCTAAAAGAACCAGTTGAACCAGGTGCCCAAATACCTGCGCTGAAGTAAAGCTGTGTTTGATTTTATTTATGCCGGCTCTAGAGATAGTTTAACGCAAGACTGAAGTTCTTAATGCTTATCTCTGGATGTGTACGAATGGATTCTTAAGAAAACATTTCTCCACAGAGAGAAAAAATCACGGTTTCTGCTATAAAGAATGTATTTACGAAAATCAAACGAACTTGAACAATTTTCGTAAAATTTGGCTCCTAAGCTTCACCAAATTGCAAAGCGACTCACAGAGCCAACGACTGCGAATAAGCTTTTAACAACTTCGTACCAACTTACAATAAGAATAAATTAGCACCCCGATGGCTGATATTAAACTTAATAGTTCGTCCCCCATGCAGAAAAAAATAATTTTATCTTTATATTCCAAAACGTCAACATTGACCCTTAAATAGCTACATCCACACAGGCTACAATAACTCGAAACGATTTCCAAACACTTTAGCAATCAAATGAATGGATAAACCCTAGGCCCCAGTCCTGTTTGTGTCTGACTTAATGTGGTTGCCCTTCCAAGCGACGACGACGCTGCTAAGCAACGGCCGAAAATAGAAAACCTAGCGAAAATTCCAAATCAGCCAATCAAAAGACATTACGTTATGACGAATTAAAAAGAATATTGTAAGAAATTCCCGACAGTATTCTTGAGCGTTCGAGATAAAAAAAAAAAAAGAAACAAAGAAAGAGAGCGAATCGTGCTTAAAACTGTCCAAAGTTCACG
Source organism: Diplosoma virens (assembly GCA_963680785.1). Taxonomy (NCBI): domain Eukaryota; kingdom Metazoa; phylum Chordata; class Ascidiacea; order Aplousobranchia; family Didemnidae; genus Diplosoma; species Diplosoma virens. The sequence continues at coordinate 17,359,553 of OY796882.1, forward strand.
AAAGTATAAGCCATGCGCTCTGAATTAAAAGCGGCAAAACGAATAATTATTGTGATACATTTATAAGATAACATACAGACAAAATAAATTGAATTAAGTGGGGGTAGTGTACGGATTATGCAATTACTACTTAAAAATGAAAAAGATTACGTCATAATAAAAAGTTTAAATTACTAAAAAAAAAACTAAAAATAAACTATAGATTTATGAGGTTAAGATTAACATTATGAAAGTAGTGTGACAGTCTGTAATAAGGGTGAAAAGATGTACTGCCAGTAGTTACTTCAATTATCATCCAAGCATATCAAAAATTTAAGAAATATACTGGTTCAAGACTGATCTAAATTCAATCGGACTCCATTACTGTTGCTGGGCAAGGTTGTATTTTTTAAAACTGGCAATAGATTTGTAGAAAAAATCCCAAATATCTTTACAAAACTATCGCCAAATTATTTATTTGATTCTGCTGCGCCAGCATATTAAACTGGACTAAATTTTTTTTAAATATTCAATTAGTTTATTTTATAACTAGACGTGAAAAAATTTTATAAATATATATATATATATATATAACAATGTTGCAAAATCAGTGCTTCAAAAGTGCTTAATAACAAAGTTAGAGCTCGAAATTAAAAATTAAAAACTGGCAAAATCACGGAAATTAAAACAAAGCTATAATCCAACAGACTGTTTCACCCATAAAAGGGATCATCAGGGGTATCTAAATAAAGTAAAATAAAATAAAGTTAAGATAAAACTGCTAAAAATTCAATAAGAATTGAAAATTGAAAAAAATTGAAAAAACTGAAAAAACTTTAAAGACGCTTATTAAGGTTGGAACATTCCATCACGGACTCTGCTATGCTAAACTGATTAAGATCAGTGAAAAAATACGAGAAGTAGAAAAAAGCGCGCGAAAGAAATACAGATACAAATATTATTTCAAAATTTTAAAAATTTTAAATGGTTTCAAGTATTAGCTAAGGTAGGACGTTGTAAACGGCGAAAAATGAAAACTATATCATACAAATCAAAGTTTAAGTTTGACGTTGATCAATTTGTATTTATTTTTATGCCGACACTTATTAACCAATTCAATTCGTTTCTTTAACAGAGCATCATCATTAGCAGTTAGGATTGGATGTTTTTCTGCCAGACAGAGGTTGCATACTTTGATACCCGTGTTGATAAGGCGTGGCGTGGCAAACTATTTTCCAAGATATAATAGGATTTAAACAGAATCTTTGCAGAATCAAATGAATTTGGAAAGCTCGGTTGCACTTCTTTTGGAATCCGAATTGAAGGAATGGTTGTGGTTGTAGTATTTCGTTTTAAATTCAGTTTCGCACAGTCCGAAATAGTTCTTAGATTGATTCTTGGTTTGAACAGTCGTTTGATAAACAATTGCCTTGTCGCGGCAGTTGTCATTCAATGGACATGACGACTTATATCTGCAATTACAGGGTTTAGATTCTGACTTGCCATTGTGGAACTTAAGAAGCCTCTTATTGTGAGCTGCGAGGATGTGTTGCCATATTGGGGGTACAGCTGTAGCTGAGTTTGATGACATTAACAACTCGGATAAACAACTCGGACAATAAAGTAGACGCCAAACAATGCAATTGCAGATCAGATAAAAACTGCCCACTTAACGGAAAATGTTGCAGAAACTCAGTAGTTTATAAAGCCTCCCTAAAAATTGATGAAACTGACAAGTTTTATTACGGCAGCTGCGAAACATCATTTAAACTCCGATACAATAACCATAACCAATCTTTTAAAGACAGTAGAAAAATTAACTCCACCGAACTATCTAAAGCCGTTTGGAAATTAAAACAATCAGGACTATCGCCAGAAATAAGATGGAAAATTGTGCAACACGCAACTCCATACCAATGTG